>QJOB01000265.1:0-83489 GCA_004155035.1 Monosporascus sp. 5C6A
GGGAGGGTTTATTATTTTTGTTTGGGGCGGTCAGTGGGGGCGGGGCGGCGGAGCATCGTGGCACATAAGGCCTTTTGCCATTTCGTTCGTACCTCTCGTGGCTTCTTACGCCAAGAAACTCTTTGCACTTTATTTCAGCGACGAGGTGAGCTATCGCGACATCAGATCATCTGAAATCCAAAACATAAAGTTCGCAATCTAAGGCTGTCATTTCTATTATCTGGTTTGCGTTATAGCAGCGGAGCTCGCATCAGTTTCATGATCACCATAAATAGACTCCATCTAGTCACGAATGGGCGTCATGACCTTGAAGAGGTCCGTACAAGTGCATGCCTGCCTCTCCAGTTTCGAGAGGAAGCAGCCTTTCTGAGGCAGGGGCACTGAGTTATACAAACACGTTTAACTTCCATTACCACCAACTGCGTCCTAACTCGCTGTCGGTCAGCCACAACGCGTCTCTGCGTTTACCTTTACTAATACGCTCTACTGCACAATCGACACTTCGAGGGTGGAAAGCGAAGCAATTGACCAGGTCTCAGCGAGCGTGATCCGAACGATGGTCAAGACTGGAGTCCGCGCCGAGTAAGATAACTCTTCATTGGGTTGTCGAGCAGTGACCTAATATGAGGCCCTGCCATCACACACTGAAGCATATACAGCTGAAGGAAGGATTTATTATCAGATCGACCTCTAGAAGGTCTTGGCTGGAAGGAATGGATGGTGATACCTCCTTCAATACATGGGAAAACAGCTGTAACTCAAAGAAACGGCCATTGAGGTGACCGTAGGTGGTCCTTTAAGTGGTGCAACAGATGAGCCTCATATATATGGGCCTTCAGCTAGGTTCAACACCAAAGACCCAAAGAAACCATACCGCGTTAGGATCACCTGCACGGACAAAGAAGACTACAAGACAGTAAAGCGAGTGGTGGAAGCAAATTCACCCAACTCAGTTCGCCGTTATGACTACCTCTCCACCGGAGATACCGTCTGCCTTAGCCGAGACGGTAATCCGGCCTTTCGCCCCCGCATTCGCCTTTACAATCGCCAGCGCGAGCCCCGAGAACGCCTTGCGACTCGGGCTCGGGAAAGCCGTCATATCGGTTGGGTCTCCATTATCCGTTGACACCAGCTTCCCGGGCCCGCTGACGCTGAAGGTGATGGTATTCTCCGCGCGAGGCACCACCGTCCCGCTGGCGTCCGTGACCGCCACGCTCACGTACGCCAGGTCCAGCCCGTCACCGGCGATGCTCGTGCGATCGACCGTGACGTTCAGCGCCGCCGCGTTGCCGGCCGTCTTGCGTGTGTCGACGGCCCACTGGGCGCCATTTTTGTAAGCCACAGCCCGCAGGTCGCCGGGGCTATACTTGACGCTATCAAACCGGAAGCGGTAGATGGACCGGCCGGGACGCTTCTGGCGGCCGGCGGAGATGCCGTTGATGAAGAGCTCGACTTCGTCGGCAGAGCTGAAGACGTGCACGGGTGTGGTCTGTCCGACGCGATCGGGCCAGGTCCAGTGTGGGAGGATATGCACCATGGGGAGGTCAGGCCGCCAACGGGCCTGGTAGATGTAGAAGCGGTCCTTCTTGAAACCGGCCAGGTCGATGATGCCGAAGTAAGAGCTGCGCGCGCCGCGGTTGCCGCCGTAGGGGGTTGGCTCACCGATGTAATCGAAGCCGGTCCACATAAACTCGCCGGCCACGAAGGCGAAGTTGTCTTGCGCCGCGAAGACATTGTCAGGGCTTCCACCCCAGCCCGGGTTGTAGAGCTCGTAGGCGCTGACCCACATATGACCGCTATCGGCTCCACCGTTGCTGCTGTATACGGCGTTGTTACTGCTGGTCACGGGGAAGATGTAGGTGCCGCGGCTGCTGATGCAGGACGCCGTCTCCGTACCCCATATCATCTTATTTGGGAACTTGCTGCGGAAGCTACCGTAGGCGCCGTACTCGCCCTGGTAGTTCAGACCTTCAATGTCGAGCACATTTGCCAGCGCTGCCGTTTCCGGGGCCGAGTTCATGGCCGAGGTGGACTGGCGCGTTGGATCCTCGAACTTGACGATGTCCTGCAGCTCCTTACCCTCTGAGCCGCCCAGGCTGCTCGACTGCTCCGGGATCTCGTTGCCAATGCTCCAGGCTATGACCGAGGGGTGGTTCCGGTCTCGCCGCACGAATGCCCGCATGTCTGGCTCATGCCAATCGGAGTAGAGGAGGTGGTAGTCGTTGGACGTCTTGCCCTGCGACCAGCAGTCGAAGGCTTCGTCAAGGACCATGAAGCCCATGCTGTCGGCCAGATCGAGAAACTCTGGTGCAGGTGGATTGTGCGACGTCCGCAGGGCATTTGAGCCCATCTCCTGCAGGGTCTGCAGTTGGCGCTGAGTCGCCCTGAAGTTGAAGGCGGTGCCAATAGAGCCTTGGTCGTGGTGATTGCACGTTCCCTGCACCCGCACGTGCTTGCCGTTGACCAGGATGCCCTTGTTCGCGTCGTATGTTATGGAACGAATGCCGAAGCGGGTCTCGTAGGTGTCGATAACTGTCCCGTTGGCGGACAGGGTCGTAACGGCCACGTAAAGGTTCGGTGTCTGGCCGGGCGGCGGACCCCAGAGGCGAGGATTGGAGATGCTGATAGATCCGTTGGCCGACTGCTTCTTACCGGGGTTGACGCTCAGGGTAGTAGCCTTGAATGAGGCTATCACGGCTGTCCCGGCTGCTCCAGTATCCTTATCGATCGCATAGATATTCGTGCTCACGTCGACCTGTCGAGTCACATTGCCCAGGTTCTCGACCTGCACCACCAGGTTCACAGTCGCAGAGTTCGCAGACACGGAAGGAGTCGTGATGTAAGTGCCAAATTGCGGCACATGCATCTTGTCGACCTTGACAAGCCACAGGTTCCTGTAGATGCCGGCGCCGGGATACCAACGCGAGTTGTCCACGGCGTTATCCAGCCGCACGGCGAGGATGTTGTTTCCGGCCTTCAGGAACGGCGTCAGGTCCAAACGCCACGAGGCGTACCCATACGGCCAACCACCTAGCAGGTTCCCGTTCAGCCACACCGCGGCGTACGACATAGCCCCGTCTACATCGAGGAAGATGGACTTGCTCCCGTTCACGTCGTTCGCCGTTACAGTGAGGTTTCGCCGATACCAACCCACCCCGTTCGTTGGCAGCCGGCCCATACCACCGCTGATGCCCGGTGCGTTGAACGGGCCCACGATAGCCCAGTCATGAGGCAGGTCGACGCTCTGCCAGCTGACATCGTTGAAGGACGCCTGGACGTACTGAACATTGTTGCCGGGGGGCGTTCCTGACGGTGCTTGGTGCTTGGCACCGTTGATGATGAAGTCGTTAGCCAGGGGAAGCATCCATGGCTTAAGCGTGTTGTACGACAGCGAGTCCGGGTTAGATGTGAAGCGCGAGAACTTCCACCCGGCATTGAGGCTGCTGCGGTCGCGGCCGGGAGTCGCCGCTGCCGAGGCCCATCCGGCCGCTGCTAAGAACAGAAGTGGTGGCAAGATGAACATGACACCAGTGTCCCGGAATTAGTAGAAACACATATGTGGCCCTGGTCGAGACCCCGCAAAGTCCCTGGTATAAACAATGTTCTACTTATATATGTTCTACTCATACATGTCGCGGCTGCTAGACATACTACCTAGAACGTTCTGCACCGAGCGCCGGCCTCTATGCGGTATTCGCCCTGTCACCTCTGTAGCAGTACGCCGTTGGTGGACTAATGAAGCCGCCGGCACTTATATATTTAGAGTGAAAACTGAAAAGGTCGCACTAAAAAGCATGCATTTACCTAGTAGAAGCCAGTGACGTGCCGTAATACTACAGTACCATCGAATTCACCAAAAGAAAATTGCACTGAATGCCTCCTCTTCGCGACAAGTCTAACAAGTTGAGCCGGATTGCAGCAAAAACAGGAATAAGTCCCGGGATTTGCCGATGGATCGTGGTCCTAACATAGCATGACTCCTTTATAATAGTAGAGCTAGAGCCCAGAGCAGTGACTCACCCGCGAGTTGCGCGCTATGAGGTGGCGTCTCTGTAATCAAGTGGTCTGCGCTGATACGTCACTTCCTGGCCTCACAAAGCGTGGTCAGGTCTGATCACACAAGACGTGAGTGTGCCGAGCGATGGACCAGTCGCTTACATCGGCGTCGCTGTAATAAGGACCCAAACCGCTGCTACTGTGGGTGCGGGGAAAGTATCCGTCAGAGCAAACAGACCCGTCGGTTTTACAAACTGCTAAGTTATATGTTCGTTGTTTAGATCCGCCGGGGGCGGTCCGCAGGGCGCTTAACTCTTAATACCTTAGTACTCTTAGTCGCGGCTTGGGCCTTTGCGCGGAGCCTTTCATATACTCAAACTCGGCACTTCACATCCGTTGACGCCGACTTGAACTACGTACTGTTACAATCTGGATCTTCCGCCAGTGAAGGCAGAGAAACCTGGAATTTTCGCGATCAGGTGATTATGTGGCCCAATTGGACAATGGCAACTGGTTGAATAACTTGTTCCGAATCTGTTTAACCGAGAAGCCATCGGTGGAACCAATCATTTCTGAATTGGTTTGGACCGAGTCTCCGACATGGGTGTTCTTGGGTTTGTCCAGATGAGCAATGTGGCCCCCTATGCGGCTATCGGCTAACATGTAGACGTCGACCGTGCCGCCTCCTCTTCTCGAAGAACTCTTAGTTACCCGGCTCCGGATGGCCCCATAATGGACTGCCACCACAGCTGCCTCACAGTGGCTCGCATATAGCGAACCACCGGTTGATATATCTCGGTAGGTCGGATAGCAAGTCGGACGGATAGTCAAAGCATTGGCAGCAAGGTTCGGTCGCCAAGGGCCCGTCTCCGGCCAAACATCGATCCGTCGGAGGCCAATATCCCCCTCTTACTCACAACTAGGAGATTGCCGAAGAGACTTTGCCAATCGTGACTGCTGGGCATATATGTGCCGTAGTCACCTGTTCTATAATCGAAACCGGGGACAACTCCTTAACTCATAGTGCTTAGTCGACCAAGACACTCTCAAGGACACCCAAATGCTGTTCAAAGGGAGCAGCATTACCTTGCTGACCGCGGCAGCAGCCGTCGTCGCGCAATGGGACGCATCGCGGTATGCGTGGTACACGTCGGCAGGCGGCACAGATTTCGCGGCCACCTTGCCCATCGGCAACGGGCGCCTGGGTGCCGCCGTGTACGGAGGCGCGACAGAACAGGTTACCTTGAATGAGAACTCCATGTGGAGCGGGCCATACCAGGACCGGGCGAACCGCAACTCGGCGAGGTACCTCGCGACTATCCGCCAGCAGCTGATGAATGGTCAAATCACGGCCGCGGGGCAGTCTACCCTTGATAACATGGCTGGAAATCCGACGTCGCCGAGGGCTTATAATCCTCTTGTTGATCTCGGATTGGATTTCGGGCACTCACAGAACGCTATGTCCGCGTATCAGCGGGTGCTGGACACGTCAACTGGAAGCGCATGGGTCACCTATACCTATGGTGGTGTGAACTTCACGTGAGTGGACTGCCCAGTAGAAATGGACGGGTCCTTTATTGGACTCATGGCTCACGCACCATACAGTCGAGAGTATGTCTCGAGCTACCCTCATGGGGTCCTGGCCTTCCGTATGCAAGCAGGTACGGCGGGCAAACTTAATGTTAAGGTGTCGCTCCGGCGCTCCCAGAGTGTTCAGGCCAATACCGCCACAATCGCCTCAGGTATCGGTACCGTCAGCCTGCGTGCGAGCAGTGGCCAATCCAGCGGCGCCATCACTTCCACTTCGGCAGCTAGAGTCGTTCAGTCAGGAGGTAAGCTTTCATTCATAGTCTGACTGGATATCCAAGGAAAACGCGATTCTGTCTAACTGCTCGAAAAGGCTCTCTTTCAGCATCCGGCGACACCGTATCCATCACAGGTGCCACCACCGTCGACATATTTTTCAACGCCGAGACCTCGTATCGCTACTCAAGCCAAAGTGCATGGGAGAGAGAACTTAACCGCAAATTAGATGCTGCTGTTACTGCCGGCTATGCGGCCGTCAAGAGCGCCGGCGTTGCAGACTTCTCCGCGCTGTCTGGTCGTGTCAACCTTAATCTTGGTTCTTCTGGCTCTGCGGGCAACAAGCCTACCGACCAGCGCCTGTCTGCATACAAGAGCAACCCAGGCGCCGACCCGCAGTTGGCTGTGCTCATGTTCAATTATGGTCGCCATCTCCTGCTATCCTGCTCCCGTGATACAGGTGCGCTATCTCTGCCCGCGAATTTGCAGGGTATCTGGAATAAGGATTACAATCCTGCGTGGCAGAGCAAGTATACCATCAACATCAACACTGAGATGAATTGTGAGAACCTTCAGACATAGCCCTCTCCGCATATGCCATATATGCGACATTGAGTTTTGGCTAACTAAAGTTCTTGCAAGACTGGCCGGCTCTTTCAACCAACCTCGCTGAGACACATAAGCCTCTCTTCGACCTCATTGATGTGGCACGCCCGCGCGGCCAGGCCGTGGCGCAGATTATGTACAACTGCAATAACGGCGGCTTCGTCCTACATCACAATACGGATCTATGGGGCGACGCCGCGCCGGTCGACAAAGGCACCCCGTACATGATGTGGCCCATGGGAGCCGCATGGCTCTCTCACCATGCAATGGAGCATTACCGGTACACGCTGGACAGAGCTTTCCTATCGCAGCGCGCCTGGCCCATACTAAGGGACACAGCCAAGTTCTACTATTGTTACTTGTTTGACTACCAGAATTACTGGACTACCGGTCCGTCCTTGTCACCGGAGAATCCGTTTAAGGTCCCGTCAAACATGCAAAATCCCGGCGCGACAGAGGGCATCGACATTTCCCCTAGCATGGACAACCAACTTCTGTACCAGCTCTTCATCGATGTCATTGAGGCGGCAAAAGTCCTCAACGTAACAGGCTCCGACGTCGACAACGCGAAAGCATATCTACCGAAGATCAAGCCTCCGCAGATTGGATCCAAGGGCCAGATCCTCGAATGGCGCAATGAGTATGCTGAGGCGGAGCCAGGTCATCGCCACATGAGCTCGCTGTGGGGCCTCTTTCCCGGCGTGCAGATGACTCCGTTGCAGGACGCCAAACTTGCCGCCGCAGGGAAGGTTGTTGTCGATAACCGCATGAGAGCCGGATCAGGGAGCACTGGGTGGAGTCGCACTTGGGTGATCAACCTGTACGCACGGCTTTTCCTTGGCGACACGGTGTGGAGCAACGTGGTCGCCTTCCTCCAGAAGTACCCGTCGACAAACATGTGGAACACGGATGGCGGCCCAGGGACGACGTTCCAGATTGATGGCAACTTCGGATACACAAGTGGCATTGCCGAGATGCTTCTACAGAGCCACAATGGACAGGTCCATATGTTACCGGCTCTGCCATCCGCCCTCGGCTCTGGGAGCGTTTCGGGCTTGGTAGCGCGTGGGAACTTTGTCGTTGATATGAGCTGGGCGAACAAGGCGCTGACAAAGGCGACGATTACGTCACGGAGCGGAGGAAGCTTGGTCATCCGCGTCCAGAACGGATCATCGTTCAGTGTCAATGGGACCAAGTACTCGGGCGCTATCTCGACGACGGCGGGCGGCGTTTACTCAGTAACCGTCCCATGAGCAAACCCTGTGTGATCCGTGAGGCTCCCGAGGAGGTTGTGGCAGCAGATCAATGCTGCGTAGATCACCACATTCGTTACATTTAATTGTATAGAGCATTAAGCAACGAAAGCAGTATATATTGCGATCAGCGTCTAACCCTTACAGTCAAGCTTTTGCTCGCGGCAGTGCTCCTGCAGCTCCATTTGAAACTCAGTTGAGTCTATACCTTGAAGCTGACAAATGCAACCCTCCCAGCGTACTACCATAACATGTTCTCGAGTTGGAGATGTTCTCCCGTAACAATACCGCAAGCCTCTTCTGGCAGAAAGTTAATGCCCACAAACATTCGCTCAACTAACAGCTTTTTATTTACACTCTGCGTAATCTAGTCTTACCAGACTTCAGTCACACCCGCGACCTACAAGATTTCTCCGAGAATATCACCACTGTTTCAAACTCCAGCATTCCCCCTGCTTTTAGTTTGCTTTCTGTAGACCTATCCTTTCGCGCTCGCTAAAGATGTTGGACCAGGATGGAGCAACGCCTTGTTCCAGCATTCTAAATAGCTTACAAAGATTTCTGCTACGTCGTCTCAAGGAGCGAATCCGGTGTGTCGAGGACGCTCCTGCATCTCTTGCCCCGTGAGAAGTGTATTAAGTCCCTTTTTTTTCTTTTTTTTCTTTTTTTTTTTTTGTGTGTGTTGGGGGGGGGTTTATCCGAAGACGTTGCGCCGAGCTCCGCCGGCTATAGATCCACCTAGCCGCCAAAGTTTGGTGCTTTTTGGAGTTTGGCATATGAAGTCAGTTCATCCGATGGAAGAGTGCCTGGTTGCCGTAATACCACGGGACACAACTGGTTTCTCGAGTTTTACTAAAGCGCCAGTAACTCGGCCGGCTGCATCCGTATTGATATATCATCTGTAACGTAGAACTAGAGACTTCCTCGGCGACACGCGAGATCCCCCTCGCCTTCCTTTTTCTTTTTCCCGGCGACAAGTCTCACCTTATCTTACCGACAGTTTGCACGGAGTTATTCAGCTTAAGTGAAGTTTGAACGGATACTTGAGCGGTGGAACAAATAATGCTATACGTGCGAAGAAACTAAGTCATAACTTAGCGAAGTGTCCTTAACCAACTTTCCCTCTTCTTCGGCTTGATAATCGACTATGGCGGAACCATTTGAAGGTGGCCTGCTATGTGAAGCAATCGGAGTCGATGGAGCTGTACTACGACGTCTCACAGGGGTTAAGAATAACCAGAGCCTGCGGCAATCCAGCCTTGCGGAAAGCCTGCATCCTGACCGTTGGCTTGCAACAATCTCAGGTCGTTTCCATAAAATGTAGGGAGTGTGGAAGTTGCCCCCTTAGAACAGAGCACCGAATCTAGCACTGGTACCGATTGGACCGCTTCAGCTACAAACGGGAATCAAAACGATCGGCCGCGGCTTTCCAAAGATGGAAAAGCGGGATCTTACTGCCTGTTGCCGGTTCCACTGGTTGGTGGGGCATTTCGGCCCCGAAGCATGCGGACCGGAACACGCCTCCGAACTGACTTAACGTATAGTAGATTGAGTTTGGCGGGCGAGTTGGGTCCGTCGCGTCGCGAAACATTGAATCAGAGGGTTGGATCGGACTTCTTATTCTGTAGCGAGCGGGTATGCACAAAAGATGCAACAACTTCAAAAAGGTAAATTCCAAAGGCTCACAGCCCTTTCCCTACGGACATTTCTATTACCCGCTCGCCCTGGAAGCGGTGCCTGGCTTAGGCAATTCGGCGTTCGGCTGCAATTGACCCTATGCCCTCGTAGCAAGGTCGTAATGCTCGCTTCGCAATTCGACCGGCGCCGCCAAAATTGGCCCTCCAATTAGCCTGCAGATGGAAGAAGAACGTTGTGAGAGGGGACTATGTTATACGATAAGAATGCTCGCATGCACTGACATTGTGAACTGACGCATGTGTATTCCAAGTTGTGCATCTCTTATAATTCAACTTTCATACTTCTGGGGTTTTCTAGAGCTGTAAACTCAAGATGCAACTCACGACCACCCTGTTCTTTGCTGTCGCGGTGCCGCTCGCTGAGTCGGCAGCTGCCTACAAACGCCTCGATAACGGCATCGGCCGCACGCCAGCCATGGGCTGGAACAGCTGGGTAAATAGCCCTATGGACTGCCGTGCTCCATGACTCCTTTCGTAACTTTGAACTGACTGGGTTGACTATCATAGAACATTGCCGGCTGCGCCTACGCAAACGCCACAAGCGCCCTTTCCACGGCGAAAGCCTTCGTCTCGCTTGGCCTCAAAGACCTTGGCTACACCTACGTGAATATCGATGACTGTTGGTCGAGCAAGTCACGCAACTCCAGCGGCTACCTAGTGCCTGATCCGATCAAGTGGCCACAGGGAATGAAGGCCGTAGCGGATCAGATCCACGGGATGGGACTCAAATTTGGCTTGTACGGCTGCTCCGGTACCATGACATGCGAGCGGTACCCAGGGTCGCAGGGTTACGAGTCGCAGGACGCCAAGACTCTCGCATCCTGGGGCGTCGATTATTGGAAGTACGACAACTGCTTCACACCAAGTGGGAATTCGAGCTCGCGATTCATGAAGATGCGCGATGCCCTGGCAGGCGCCAACCGGCCCATCCTCTATTCCATGTGCCAGTGGGGCAACGACCGCGTGTGGGAGTGGGCGATGCCTGTCGGTAACTCCTGGCGCATGTCCGGGGACATTAGAGCCACTTGGGCCTCTATAAGCAGCATTGCAGCAGCTGCGGGTGACCTCGCGAAGTACGCCGGACCAGGAGGGTTCAACGACCTCGACATGATGGTGAGAACGGTCCCTTCCGCCGGGAAAAAGGCAGCTCTTCAAATCTAACCTTCGAAAAATAGGAAGTCGGCAACAAAGGTTTGACGACGCAAGAGGAAAGGACGCATATGGGAATCTGGGCCATGGCCAAGTCGCCCATTATTCTCGGGACCGACCTTACCCAAATAAAGAGCTCCTCGCTTGAAATCCTCAAGAACAAGGTACGCAACAGCGTCCATCGGTGCTAAGCGCTCAGGCGCGCCACTCAATTTGGCTCGGTGATGCATATCAACCAACACTAACAATGACACCCACCTAGGCCATCATCGCCATTAATCAGGACCCGCTCGGCAAAGCAGCGGGTTACTTCCAACCCAAGGGAGCCTCGGCACCTGTTAGTGGTCAGCTTTATCCGTACTGGGCCGGCCCGCTCAGCGATGGGGTTGTAGTCGGGCTGATTGCTGTCAACGGCGCGGCGACGATGAAGTTGAATTTTGCAGATGTCCCAGGCCTCGGGTCTGGCACTTATAAGTGGACAGAACTGTGGACCAACACGACCGGATATGGTACAGGCGTGTCAATTAGCCTCAGCGCGCATGATATGGCTGTGTACAAGGTCGTCAACCCAACCGCCAGCTGAATCCGTTTGAGGATGCCTTTAGACGTTACAGCATAGGGCTTAGCAGCTTAGCAGCAATGTCGGATTCTTATACGGGGCTTTCAATGAGCCGCCACTTCAATCAGTGTAGTTATAATAATCGCGGCAGCAGCTCGTCTGTCAGATTCAGTTGGATTCATCAAGGGCCTTCAGGTGATGCCAAACTAATCTTCTTCTGATCTTCGTCGTCCACGCTCAGGTCGCTCTTCAAGGTGGCTGTTCTAAGGTGAGGTTGGCTTCTTATGTCTATACACTCGTGGCAAAGGCATGATGGTTATCGATCTTTCCCCCCTACAGGCTGAGGCGAGATGGACCATCGCTCCGACCCATCCAGAAGACGGACGTCCCTGTGTGCAAAGCATAACGCAGTCCTTCCGCAACATTAATAGAGTGATGGTTATAAGCACTTCATGCTCTCGGCTGGGCTCAACGACCCTAATGGAATGTATCGACTAGGCTAAGTAGGCAGGCGTTGCCAGTAAGGTCCACTGTAGCATTAGGTGAACTTCGTAATTTTCGCATCTCTCCATCGTAACGCAAAGCCCTTCTTCGTCCTTCAACTTGACGCACCTCACCGGATCTTCCAATGGGACGCATATGCAAAGAGGTAGTCTCGAGCGAAACGTCCTTCCCGGCAGCGAGGCGACCTCTGGCGTAGCGAGTCAGGAGATAACATGAAGAAAGTTCGTCTTTGCCTTGCCTGTCGGCCCGTAATTGGTCAGATTAAAGAAAGTTAGTTCCAATAGCATGTAATACGGAGCTAGGGTGAACTAGTTTTACGAATAGGTTTTAGAGCAAATGATGATGTCGCAAAGCGACGCCGCTATTGCGTTGCTAGCAATAGCGTTATACATACCCACGACAGGTGAAGTAAGGCAACCCCCCCACCAACGAGCCACCCCATCAACGGGCCACCCGTTTTTGAAGCCATCGCAACCACAACCCTTCAATTCAAATAACAATATCTCAACAACCACTTAATCAATTAACTCCATACTAACGGCTACGTACAACTATGCAATAAGGGTCATCATCGCTATCTTCTTCGCTTTCGGAAGGCTCGTCTTCCTCTTGATTTTGCCGAGTAACAATGGAACGTCCCTTCGTAGGGGCCTTAAGCCCTACCTTCATTTTCTTCATTAATATCATCTTTACGAAAGTTTCATTTGGCTCGGGCTGTACCTTTTTACGTTTTTTAAATTTTGCTTTTTCAAGGGCGGCAGCTAATTAATTGTTATGTACCTCGGCGGCAGAAAATCTGCTTGTTTTTTCGTTAAGGGCCTTCGCGAACTTGCGGAACAAAAGGCGTATAATAAGATTTCCGAAGGTTAAGTTAACGTTTACCAGGTTTTTCTCGATCCGAACTAAATCCCTGGATAATTTAGATATTTTAATACCTAAAACAGCTAATTAAATAAGGAAGTTAGGGCATAATAAGGTAATAATCGATTTCGGAATAAATACGTCCGTTATTTTCCTTTTTTTTCTGACGTACTTATTATTTAACATTTTCGCCTTATTAATAAAACGCAAACTTATTATTTCCCAGCTTTTCAGGATATATTTCGAAATTATTATAACCTCGCCTTACGCTTTTAAAAACGCCTAGAAAAAATCGGTTTTATCTATAACCTCGGACGCCCGTTCGTAGCAACGTTCGCGGAATCAGTAACGGAACTTCCGCTTTAAGGTGGCAAATATACCCATATTAAAAAGCTGGAAAACATGGAAAACGTAAGCAGGCAGGAAAATAATATAAATCTTATTTTAAAGATATATCCACATAAAGTTTTCGCTAATATGGCTATTATGGCCGTCGATAACTAAAAGCTTCCATTCGTTAAGGTCCTCGGGCTTAGTATTAAGAATAAAAACTTTGCGAAGTTATTTTAACCCGATTTCGGTATTCGTCCAGCCGTTTTCTGAAATGGTAAAATACCAGCTTTCGTATACCTTATTATCCGAGTCGGGAAATTATTGTTATTATACGTTAACGCCGCTGAAAATTACGAAAAGTAACAACAAGCGCCCGTTAATATTAACACATGCGATTATAATAATTTATTTCTTTTTAAAGGTATCCTTTAAGAAAATAAACTTTTTAAAAGTTTTTTTAAAGACAAAAACGTTTTTTTTTATACCTTTTATTATCCCGATCTCGTTTACGTTAAATTAATTCTTCCATTTAATAACCTTAACTTCCGGTAAGGCGAAATAATCGAATAAGACGTTAATAAAAGCCGGAAAAGCGCTATTTAAACGCTTATAATCAATCGTCGTGCCCTTGAAAGTCTTAATTTCAGGATGGCGACGCAAAAATCGGGCTACCTAACCTTTTCCTAGACGTTCGGGGCTGCCGTTATTAATCAGGAGCCGCTATACGTACAGGCGAAATCGGGAATAAGGTGGCGTATAGCTTAAATAACTTTATACGATGACCCAATTAGCTAAAACTTCCTCCTGGACTCGTGATAATTTCTGACAAATTTTATTAACCTCTTTTTTCGTCGGCATACCTTCGATACGGCGTGTTATATATTGTCTGGTAACGTCGTAGCCCTTAAAGGCTGAACGCAGGGATTTCCCACGTTTGACCTTATCAATCGCTTACGCCGCACGGAATTAAGCTGAGAGCTGCATATCGTTCGAAAACGCAGATTCTGATAAATAAGAAGATAATTATTTCAATTTTCTAACGCGTTGTTAAGACGCCTTTTATAAGGAAAGAAATCAGTAAGTGGATCAACGCGTTACGCGGGTGTGGGGTGGCCCGTTGATGGGGTGGCCCGTTGGTGGGGGGGTTGCCTTACAGAGTGAAAGGCATGTTTATTCTTAGCATCGCCAAATAATCAGAAGCGGAAGGAAGTGACCATGCAGGGTTCGGAGGGCTACAGCTGCAACCTGCAGGGCCGTTGTGGGGACTGTTTCTTAGTGAGTCCCTGGGGGGTTGGGGCGGATTGGGAGGTGTGGGTTTTTAAGCAAGCAGATGCACCGCTGGCAGCCTGGACAGTACCGCATTATCTGCTTAAAGCTGCTGAAAGCGAATGCAGCCCAAGGATGCAGCAGGAAATATGCTAGGTATTTTTGATCAGGTGGATCGAAGGCCAGAAATACCCCAACGAAGAAAAGTAAAAGGAAAGATATTCCGTCTGGGGAACCTGGAAAGGTGGGTGCCATGGCCTGCATTAGCTTTTGAGGAAGTTATCGAGAAAATACGGTACCTATCTGTAATCATAAGCACCGCGTTGTAATGGGATGGATTACTCTCCAACAAACACACGTCTTACTTCAGTTGCTTCTCCAACTTCATGGCCCACCAATATTCGTACTCCTTTGAGACGATAAGGCCGAATATGGGCCGACATAGAATATTACCCTCTGTTGGTCACTGAGAAGTCTCGAACTTGGGGTCTGTGCACACCTCTCTAGAGGGACATGTGCAGTTGTATGAGATGTCACATATACCCCTGCTAGGCGATGTATTCATTTAGTTGAGTCACGCCCTCCACGTTATGCAAACACATGAACATACATTGGGGGTGCAAAATAAACGTAAATGTGCCGATTTTCCCGCAAAACACTATTATTTCATTATCAAATATGTAAACGAAATACGTTATACTGAAACTAGAAAACCGTATAATTGCATAAATTGAAGCTTAATTTATAACATATTTTAAAACGGGAAATTTTAAATAAAGTTTGCAATTAATATCCGTTTAAAAGTTGTTTAATGTTTAAAACCGTTGCTTTACTATGGGAAAAGCGATACGTTTTAAATAGTAATAATTTAAAAAGTTTTAACTTATAATAAAAAAATGAAAAAAATAATATACATGCTAAGTACATGATAATATATAAAGATATTAATAGAATAAATATTATTTTATATATAACTGTTTTTATAATTAAGTTATTTAATTTTGAATATGATATGTTTTGCGGGGAAATTGGTCTATTTGGGGTTTTTCTTTTTTTTGCACCCCCACTGTATGCTTGAATCGCAATATTGCATAGGGCCCCGTCTTGCAAAATACCGTATTAACCCTCGAAATTCGATAAAAACTAACGGCTTGGCGCTAAGGGTGGCAACATGTTATTTCCAACCTTACCTATACAAATTATATGTAGATTCTTTGCCACCTAATAGCACCCAGGGTTCCTTAAAGCTTTTTATCGCTTTTCCTGTCGCTTTTTTTATTGTTTTGTAAGGTATACTAATTAACATATTAATTATAGTATTAAAGCAGCTATTTATATAATTGCAACTAATTTTTCCTAAATAACACTTTCTTCCCACGCTTTAAAAGCCTTAACTAAGTTATCCTTTTTTTAGCTGCCTTTAAACTATTAGTTTTACATACTTCTATTAATTTAAAAATTATAAATTGTTTCCAGTTAACGCATTACCGGAAATAATTTTTGGTTACGTAATAAAAACGGTAATATATATTAAAAGCTTCGGAAATAATCTTATAATCTTCCAAAACGTTATTTTCTGCCGTTTCTTACCTTATAAAATCGATCTTTGCTATATCCTTAATATCGATAAAGTTATTCTTACTACTATCAAAACGAATATTAATCTTACAATCACGGAATGCTTTCTATATTAAGTATTCCCGTTTTAAAAAACGTTCCCAAGCGTATTAAACGATATAAGTAGTTATAATACGGCGGTTCGAAATAATCCATATTATAAAAATCCCGTATTACTGAAAATACTCGTTTTTTTTTCGCAATATACCTACCTGCGAATTTAATAAACCATTCCTTAAAAAGGGTATTAATAGCTATATCTAAAAGCTAGAAAAAACTTATACAGCCAGATAAAATAAATACGGTAATAATTCTATAACTATGAAAAAGTTCTATAATTTTCGGGATTTTATAAAACGCTATTACGTTTATAACTAACAATATATTTTTCTTATCCGCGTATTTTCCGAAATTATTTACAATATCTGTTATAACTTTTTCGTTATTATATACCTTTTCGTTAAACAGTACCTTTACGCCGGTTACATATTGCTTTTTTTTTTGTTAAATATTTAAAAACGGTCTCCGGAAACGCCGCAGAAAATAATTATAAACTTTAACCTTTCCCGGCCTTTCTTATTAACCTATATAAAAAAATCAACGTAACCTACCTTTTATCCTACCTATTACGGTTCGATTTTACGGTAACAATCCGAAAACCTTTAAAATTATATATGTAACTATCCATATACTTAAACGGAAACGGAATCTTATCTATATTAAAAATTCGGAAACGTAAAAAGCGGTTAAATATAAAACAAAGGTTAAATTCGGAAAAGAACTTAAAAATATATTTTATCTTATTAACTAAGTTTTTCGAATACAGTTACGGTTATAATATACGTCGTATAAAACACAAAAAGTTATTAACGATTTTAATTACTTCATCCGGAAAACATATAGCTACCTTAATAATACGCCTTCGTACAATAAAATACCACCGAAAAAACTTTTAAAACTACCTATTCGAAAAAATAAAGGCAAACCGAAAATACGTTATTTCCATATACGGCGCTTATATTTACGGGACTATACAACTATAATAAAACAATTTTGTAATCTAACTTCAAAAAATTCTTAAAATAATTCCGCTTTAAACTAGAAATACTACGATAACGTATATCGCGAAAGTTAATTAAAAATAGAAAATTAATTCTTCTACCACTTTTTAATCGTAATTTCAAAAATATTAAAAAACCTATAAGCTTCTTTATACATAAACCGTCGGTAATTTTCAAAAAGGGCTAATACGCCACCTTTCGAACGTATAAGCTTAAAACTAAAAAAAATTAAATACGTATATAACCAAGTTAAAACTTCGATTTTTTTTCGCGCGAATAAAAACGTTTAACGCGTTTAATAAAAACTGTACACTTAATAACACGCTTATTATATACCTTCGGAAATAACCCAAAGCAGTAACGAAATGTAAAATTAACTAATTTAAACTTAAAAAGTGCTATAGTAATTAAAAAAGATCTATATCTCAAGCTACGCTTTAATAGCACATATAAAATAAGCTTTTTTAAAAATATATAGTTTTTAATTATTACCTGTAATAACGGTAACAAAGGTCGAAAGTCTGATATTCGCCACAAACGGCAGCTAGGCTATAAGCGGCTAAAAGCCGTGGATAGGTACAAATTACTGCAAAGCTAGGCTTTATGTAGCTAGAAGCTTTTCTTAGCTTTCAGCGAATTTCGAGGGTTAATACGGTAGACACGTCTGGCCCGGATCAGTTACATGTGTTTCGGAAACCTGGGGCGGCGATAAGGGAGCACAAACCAAAAGCGTATAGTGCTAAAGCATGCTTCGAAATGAATTGTCACTCACAGCGGGGGCAGTACTTCTTATATGTAAGATACCTTCTTTAGAAATATCTCATCTGTATGCCGTGTAGCGCTACACCTCGTTGCTAATGGAAAACATGGAGCATGGGGACATACTTCTCTACCCACACAGGTAGATCGGTGTCTCTTCTCGTTCCAGCATCCCAATGTTGTAATAGCTACTGAATGAGGTAGCAAGCCCTTCCTTTTTACTTCCCTTCCCCCTTAGCACCCTGGGCCGCCTGCACCTTCCCCATCCATGTCATCATGGCCTGGCTGTCCAGAAAAGCATCGAATTCTTTGACCAGCTTCCCATCCTCCGTCAGGGTTAGCTTGTGGATATATTCGTTCTTGTACTCGCCCGCAGATGCCGTCCCCTTGGCGTTGAGATAGTAGACAACCTTGCGCTGGGTCTCGTCAACCACCATGTCGACCTCTGTGGTGCTGTATGTGTCGAACATAGTGAATGCCCATGACTGGAAAGCTGCGTATTCCTCGCGGTTCCGATCCGGGGCCTGGAGCGAAGATGGGAACGAGCGGGCGACAAAGTCGGGAGCGGCAAGGGTAGTGATGCCGGCTTCACCTGCGGCGTTCCGGTCGTTGTGAGCTTTGATCCACTGCTTCGCAGTCTGGATCATTTGCTCACGCAGAGACATTGTGATATAAGAGAGTCGTAGATTTGACTATTAAGCGTGATAGAAATTCAGGTGCAATAGTGATGCCTGGGCTGTATTATGTTGCTCTGAGCTGTGGTAGCAGGGGCTCAAAGTTCTGAGGAGGGGCTCGAAGTTCTGAGGAGGGAAAGTCCTGGACAATGACGAGGGCTCGGTAGGCCTAATAAGGACAATTGCGAACCCCTCAGCTGCCCGTGGTACAGTGCATGCGAAATTAATCAAGGCAACCAAGCAAAGAGACGGTAACCTGCTGCATCCTCAGGCCCGAACCCTGTCAAGGTACTGCCCAGGTCTTAAAAGTAAACCAGGGAACTTGTCACGCATGGGTGGCTAAAAAGGGGGTAAGTCTACGTAGTAAACGATAACGACGTAAATAATCGGCTTAAGTATATCTCTTATACATGAATCATGTGCAATTTAGGTATTGAATCCGGGTCGTAAACTCTTTTGGTTAATCAAGTAAGTTACACTGAGCCACACCTACAGTACCCAGCCACGCATCAAACGCCTGCCGCTACATTGAATGCTATGCCCCATCAGAGAGATATTTCCAGGTGATAGGAATGTAGAGATACCTACTTAACTTTTTACGTACATGGTTCCGTTTCTCATGAGACCATAATGCCCTGGATTAGAGTTGCCGCCATCGCGTTCGCAACAGACTTCTCCGATCGCCTAGACCTCATTAATCTAGGGCTTACACTACCCACCCACCCACGCTAAAATTTCCACCCACGGGTACCCGTGGGTGGGTAAATTTAACGTAGGTGGTTAACAGGGGTGCGTAGGTAAAATAAAAATACCTACGAGTTATCTATCCGTAAATATCCAAAGCATTAGAGGGGTAAACCCACTTCCTGAATTGACCCACTTCCTAAATTAACCCACTTCCTAAATCAACCCACTTCCTGAATTGGAACTGTTAAAAGCAACGAATTTTAGAAACTCGATAACAAAACCACATTAAGATATAAAAACGAGACTTTTGGGTATTGTATAAAGTAATTTATGCAAGGTAAATATATAGGTCCAAGCCTGGAAAATAAGGCTGAGCCAATACATAGAAAATGATTCTACGATAAAATTTCCACAATAAATACTATACCCAGTATCTTCGAATACGATAACTCTTTAAATGGGTTTTCACAGTTTATAAAGTAATTTATAAGTAATTTATTTATTAACTTTGTAATTTTAATAAGTTTAATAATTAAATAACCGGCTATTATTATTAATATTATAATATTAATAAATTAATATTCAGTTATATTTCGTATTATTTTAATTTAAAATACGTTTTAAATCGTAATTATAATACGATTAATACGTAAATTAGTACGTTTTTAAAAAATACCCACGGGTACCCGTGGGTGGGTAAATTTTCAAATATGCCATGTCCACCTACGGGGTATCCACCGCAAAGCCTACATTAATCCATGATGCGAGTGTGAATCCTCCGGCGATTCTTAACAATCGCCAGGTAGCCTGTCACAAGTCAGTCTTTGCATAAAACATGCATCTGAGCTACTTTTGAGTGAGCACCTCAAGCGTTTGGCACCGTGTCCTGTAGACCTATATAGGTGAGGTGTGATTAAACGACAGAACGCCCGCCCGATGCCTCCATCCTCCTTAGGAATCACCCGGCGCCCCCTTCTCACTGTTCATCCTTCTCTCCCCCCGAGTTGCGGACACTGAAATCCCCACGCACAGGGCTTCCACGGCTGCCATGTCTAACACCAAAGTGGAGTCTACTATTCAGACTGTTAGGAATACATTTTCCTGCCCACGAACTTTGAGCTAGTTGGTCGGGACACGTACACCGGCTCCTCACGGCTCCTAATCAGGATGTAATGCTCAGACGCGGGTCGTGCACTCGATATGTAGGTCGTCCAGTTCCCTTGTGGTCCTAACGGGTCTGATTCTTCCGAACAGCCTCGGGAGGGGGGGCCTCAAGTCTCACATCATTGCTCATCCGGATCGCGGCTTCGCCTGTGAGACTACTTCAACACTGCGAAGCTTAGCGCTCTGTCATTCTACTCTCAAGAGTCTCCACGGCGGTTTCATCACTACCAGGAGGAATATCTCGGAGTTCTCGAGGGCGGATTCGTTGTCGAGGTGGAGAGGGTAGAGCATCCTCGATTACCCAGCGATGGAGAGTTCTGTATCCTACCCTGGAAGGTCCATCGGATATACTCCCTTTCGGCTTTGGGGCACAAATACAGCCCCACAACCAAAATTCTTCCTCCCCACCAGAAATGCACAAGCTATGTGGACAGTATATCCTGCTCTTAGAGGATTGGTATGACTACTAGAGTCATGCCACCGCCAACAAGAAGAGCTTCAACATTATCCAGGTCATCAGCGTAGTCGCATCTCCTTTGGTAGCACTGCCTTTTTCGTAGTAAAACTGCCGCAGGCAAAATGTTTCACGCCGGAGGAGCTTACTCTTCAATCCCGGCGTGAATTCCTGCAGCCAACCTGTCGCTCGGATTCTCGGCGTCCTCGTTGGTAGACGGATTGGGGGCTGTTTGAGTATCTGTCAGAAATAGGTTGAATATTCGTTGGATTCCATGCTAAGTGGCGTGCCTTGAAACTTGGGGGACTACACATCTATATACACAAGTGGTGTGGGACGTTATTACCCCTATTCTAACAGTACCAACCCTTCTATCGCGAGTAGTCGGCAGACAGGGACTTGGCTCCTGAGACGATAGGTCACTGCTTTTTTCGGGGACGCTGGGCGGACCGACCAACAACCAAGTTGTACACCTCCTTGAAATAGATCAGCGCTCCTTTAACACCTTAATTGTTTATTAATTGTTATCACGATATCAGGTATTAATGTAATGGTTTAATATGGCATTAAATCTATGTCACGATAATATGGTTTTAAAATGTCGGGTCCGTTCGTTAATAGGAAACGCTGTTTTTGTTTAATTAGAGCCAGTAGTTTTAAAATCTGAATAAAATACTTAAGATGTTTATTGAAGACCGCGTTCAAGATTATACATTGTTGTACCTTCGCTAAAGTCGCTGTGCAGATTTTATTTCGAACATCTAATAGTCAGCCTGTCAGGACAAGGGATGGAGAATTCAGCCGGTTCTTATTAGGTCATATGCTTTTGTCAAGTCGCTAGTATGACGGTGTTTGTCGTTCGTCTTCTTGTTGATCTCTCGGCCACCGTAAGGCCAGCAGAGGATCACCAATGCTATCCCTATCGTGAATCACACCTGAAGATCCGTAGTCCTACGCCTAGCACACAATCCACTGTATAGAGCGTCTGAGAGAAGGTGAGACCCGCCCGAGTGCCCGAACAGAATTGTGTTAAATCTCAACTGTTGGCTGATTCCGAAGGGGAAAACCTACTAGCAACTAACACTTCCTGTCGCTCCTCCCGTAGCTTTTCCGTCAGGTTCTCGAGATGCTTTCGTTCCAATGGTAAGGAGCGAGATGAATGTTCTGATTCAATAATTAGAGGCCGTTACACAGCCGAAATGAACCAACCTACAATTCTGTATCACGATGACTTGTCAGGACAAACACACACACATTATTTGACCATGGATCTACACTGGGCCCCTGGAATTTGCTCCGATGCCCACCAACATCCCCGAGCACTCTCTATATTCTGTTATCATAGTTGAGACAAAATGTCATACAACGGCCACGCCTCTGTAGAGCCTTATACGGTCTATCTGGCTCTTTTCACTCGAGAGTACCGTGCTCCTCCCGATGACCCATCCAAGCCGAACCAGCTGTATCAGGCTCTCTGCCCGGGAGATAGCGAGTGGGTCAGTATCACCGGCAGCCTATCGCGCTTATGACTTAGCTAAGCTTCACGCAGCATTGGTCTATTATTGTGACTGACCACGACCCTGAGTCCCGTCCTTCGCACATTATCCACGCCAACAACGACAACGCCAACGGGGATTGGGAATTCCTAGTGGAGCCCAGACGACTGGGAGATTTCCGACGCCTCGTTCTTCTATACAAGATCCCTTTTGTCGAGAGCGGCCAGCTATTCGAGGACCGCTTCCAACATATCAAGTCGGCAGTGAATCGCGAACTGAACCCCGAGGATTTCTGTTACGAGCCTATCGACTGCAGACTTTGGCTGCTGAATTTACTGGCTATACTTGAGCGCGAGAATATTATCAAACTTCCTCTCCTCCTGCGTAAGTGCGAGCTTATCTGGCTGAATACGCCACGCAAATAAGGCGAATACTAATAATCTTCAAGCCGAATTAGAGAAGGACGCTGGGGAGAAGGCGCTAAAGCATCAACGGGAGCATGGCTGGGGCCATAACAAATACCTAGTCTTCGGCACATAAGCTGTCAACGCTTATGCTGTCTACGCTCATTACTTTTTGGATTATTGGCCACCATAGCGGGTAACCGCCTTACTGGCTATGTATATAGCACTACTTGATACACCTTAAGAATTCCTCCATTCTTGATTGAGACTTCCCCTATACGCTTTTGCAAACTGAAGCCTCATCAAGTCCTCCAGGGTGGCCTCGCCTTCCGTCCAATTATTAGATCATTCCCTTACAGGGAAATGGCGTCGCGTTGGTTGGGTAGAAGCTGAGTGGGGGGTCCGTCTTAGATCTAATTCACAGTCAGTATTATCACAGATGGCAGAGTACTCGTGCTCTTCTTACGACAATTCCATCGCCGTGTTATCATCATTATAAACATCATTTGCTGGTAGCAGAGCAATCATAATCTGTATTGACAAACGCCGGCAAGCACCATCATGCTGGTGTAAAACTAGACTAACACGGCGTATTGCGCAGTTTACGCATAGAGACGGCTGTCGTCTATATTAGGTCACTATGTTCAAACGCAGAACTGCTCCAATCACCGCAAAGCTTCTTCCTATTCTCAACCGGAAAGTTTCATGAACTTGATGATACCCACCATCAAGGACAGCGGTGGTCATCTCCAAGGGCCTGTCCGCACTTGTAACAGAAGTGTTGTCCGCAGTAACACCTGTGTGAGATTTAAGATCAGTATTTTAATTCAAGATTAACAGGGGTAAAGAGACGCACTGCATGTGGTTGCAACCGCCTCCCTTCTGGACGATATTGAGACAGTTGGGACACTTCTTCCAACCCTTGGACTCGGCGAGCCTGTACACGTTCTCCTCGCCCTGGCGGGCCTCCGTCAACTTCTCCCGGTCGCAGGGGCCGAAGTGTGACTTCCCAAGGCACGCCTTGCAGGTCTTCTTGCCACAGCGCTCGCATTCGCCGGACCGCTTCTTGCGGGAAGAGTTGGGTATGAATGCGGCGCAGTTGAAGCAGTAGAGTTTCTGTTGGGTACTGGTCAACTCCTCGACTTTGGCGATATAGGTCTTGACCTCATCTCTAGTGAGGGCGGTCAGATGCTGCAAGCTGTCGGTAGGAATGACACGGCAACATTTCGCCGGTGCGAATGGCTGCGTATTCAAGGATGACCTGGCGTTCGCCTCAAGACAAGCCAGGCAATAAGCATGACCGCAATCCAAGCGCACCATATCATGAGGAGAGAAGGAATCCCGACAGGCTGTGCAATCTCTTTTAGCCGGAGGGTTGAGGTGTACAACGTGTGTCCCTCCAGCATTCGTCGGTGCTTGCATGTTCGGAGCTGCTGCGGCTTGCTGGAGCGGTTGATAAGGTCCTGCCGAGATGCCGGATATGTCTTGTCGGAGGTTTCGTAGTTCTTCGGTAGCATCTGCATGGCGATTCTGCACAAATCGTTCAAGAGAATCCCAGAAAGATGGTCGACCATTTGTCGAGATGACGTCTCCCATTCGTTCCAAGTCCCTTACATGCTCCCAAAGGGGTGGACCCAAAGACAGGCCCGATCGTGCTCGTTCTATAACAGCCCTCACGTCCGGCGTATCAAACACTCCTCGGGCTGTGTGTGCTTGCGTGGCGCCATTCTGTGCCGCAGTTGTAATATCTGCGCTGGCCGCACCTGCGCCGACTGCCTCACCCATCCCATCCTGCTCTCGTTGCTGGTCACGTCGATATATCATTCGTCGACGGGCAAAGTGGGCCTGGGCCTCGAGTCGACGAGCATCAAGGATTCCTGATTCATGCCGGACAGGCCCAGCGCCGGAGGACTGACCGGGTATATGTTCGTCGGCGGCCTCCGTGCCGTTCCATTCCCGCTGCGCGCGGGTGGAAGTGGGACCGCCGAAGAGGGCGTTGCCGAAATCTCTCATCCGCCGCATCTCGAATATCCGGCGATATGGCGGGGGGAGAGCCAGGAGATTGCAGAATTTATTTCAGATGTGCGAAGAGCGGTATACGAAGAAAATTGTGATCGGTCGCATGGGGAATGGGGAATGACGAATCAGATCATTGAGGAAGCTGCTAGAGTGGAAGGGGAAGGATGTATGGTGCTGTGGCGCTGCGGCTATCGAGACTCCAGGTAGGTAGTCAGATGGGCAAGGCGCCTAGTACACGTGATCTAGGGAAGATGTGGTCAAAGAAAAACACCATGTGCAGCCTCAGCAGCTGCAGCGATATTATGCGCGCCTGGAAAACGCGTCAGACTGGGAAGAAGTGAAAGGTGAGGAAACGTTTGTCTTCGTCAGGTGTCACAACTTGCGAGTAGATATGGAGCTTTTTGAAGAAGAACGGCCTGGGGTGTTTTGTGAAGGATGCGTAGAAACCATGAGTTGAGTCTCCTCCAGGTCGTAAGGTTGGGAACAGGAGAATCGCGCCTAGTTCATCAACGGTGATAAAAAGTCAGGCTCGGTTCCTACACTTAGGCAACTGAGTACCTGGCACTGGTAGGCCCGTAGGTGGAAAGTACATACATACTATAGTTATCATATGGAAGCTTGACGGCCTTCACCCCTTCCCATTCATCCAGGTTCCTTAGGTATTGAAGGCAGTTTGATGTGTTATCAACACCTGTGCCTGGCTGATGTATTCGCTTTATATCAGACATAGGTAGGTGTACGCACATATAGCAGGTCGAAATAGCCCATACCTCTTGATTCATATAATCACCTCTCCCTCGAGCCACATACAAGACTACCCAGTTGCAACGAAGGACAATTGCGACCTAATGGGCATGCGGGTGCGGCTGCAGAAACCTTATCCTCGGGCATTCGTCGGACATCGAGCGCAAATAACATCGGACATCGAGCGCAAATAAGAAATCGATGCATCAGCCTGACCTTTACTAAGCATGCCTAATCCCTTGGATGCATGTCCTTCCTGCACATCGGTATTATGTAACTATATTCAGGAGGTTACACGAAAAATCATCAGTTCCAGCAACGTGTCGTGCAGACCCAATGCAAGTACCGGTATGTTGCATTGTATCCCTTCAGCTGCCTCACAGACGTTGTGGGGGTCTCCCTATATGCATGTGATGAGTTGGAGGAGTGAACCTGTGCTCATATTACGTAAGGCGTTCAGATATACAAATACCAGAACCAACTGCGCCTTGAGCCTATTCTGATGAATTCCCTGAACGGCACATTGGGTACCCAGCGTTAACCACCATGTCTTGCGGTTACCTCGAATTCGTTGGTCGTAAATGTTACCTTCGTACTATATCGTGGAACTGGAAGCTGAGTTGGATCCATACATATATCTACGTTCTCTGCATTGACCATTGCAAAAAATGAAGAGCTACGAAAACTCAAGTCAGTGAGGTCAGAAACTCATAACCACGTGCAGTTGGCATCCTTTCCCCCCCCCACATTATGACGTAAGCGGGGTAGTGGGGTATTTAATCTTACAGTGAGACGCGCCAAAAAGTCAGGTGCTTTTTCGCTTCCAGTCGGGTGTTTTCTTTATCCTCCAAATACATAGACCTACATCTCAATCACCGCAGCACTTCCATCTCATAATCCGTTTAAGAGCGCAGGATTCCAACAAACACGCCTGGTTCGTGAAGTGAACAAACGGGGTGTAATCCAAAGGTACTCTCGTATAGACATTCGGTTTCTTTTGTTTCTTCCCCTTCTTACATTAACCTTCCAGCAACGTCCATTCCCCCGATTTCCCCCATCTGGCAATCGGACGTCTCACGCCACTACGAAGTTCAAGTAAGCTGGCCTCCTCAAACAGCAATTCTTGAGGTCATTAGCTTGTGATGGTACAAGAAATGTGTGCCCATATGTGACTGCCTAGATGTAGGCCAGCCGCTCTAGCAGCCAGCAGTGGCTAGATATGCGACAAAGCCACGAATTAGATAAACTGTGATGGAAGGCTTCGAAAGAGAACACAAGTGGCATTATTGCACGCCCTGATGACGCTGCAGCTGTCTCCTACTGTTAGCAACCACCAAGTTGTTAGATATCGATAATTCTTTTATCTAGGTAGACAGGCCAGGAGCGGGCAACAATCAACACATATCCTTCGCATTTCCATTCCCGATTAGGGTCGCCTTGACGAATCTCATAATCCAGCCCGACTGTGGAGCGAGGATGTTGGAGAGTTCCATCTTGGGCAAATGGTGACGAGGACAAGAAGCATAGCCTGCTGCGTACTGGATCGCCAAATCCGGATTAGCTTCTCTGCCGTCAAACTGTATTCGCACCCCAGCCTTACACACAAGGATGAAGCATTTCTTTTCCAACTCTGCGGCACCTCTGCGAAACCAGCGGTCGGGTGTTGAATTCCCTACCATCCGGCCCCCATATCTCTTTGGAAAGATGCACCACCCCGGTGCTAATCGACAGGGCAGTACCAGCAGGGAACGTCCGGTCACCAATCGTGATTCCACCCTGAGGCGCCACACCTGGTAATGGCATCCATACCGGACTATAGAATAGTAGTGCTTCTTTAATGCAGGCTTGGAGGTATGGTAACTCCTGCGGATCTGCGTAAGTGACAACTCTTATCCTGCAGAGTCCGTTGCGACGTGCAACCTTCATCTCCTCGTAAACGCGGACCAGCGCGTTCGGCTGCTGTATCATGAACCATATAAACGCCTGCAGGGCAGTGGCGGCGATCTCGGACCCCGCGGCCATGAAATTCGTGGCTTGCGCTTGGATATTCCGCAGGGTCAAGCGGTCCCGATACTGTTGCATCTTCAACTAGTGGGCGACAAGGTCAGAATGAGCGTCGACGTTCTTCTGGCGCTCGCTGACCGTCTCCATAGCGGTGTCGAAAAGCTAGCCTAGGTAGGATCTAGAGCCATATAGTAAGCAGGTCAATAAATAAATAAAGGTTGCGCATGCGGCGGTAATAGTCAAACACGACAGTGAAGCTCGAGGTGGTTGCGGGGCGACGGCCCCGCCCCTATCTTCTCTATGAACCCGAACGGCTTCGAAAAGACGGCATCCCCGAGAAGGTCGAATGCCGTATGCGCAAGAAAAGATTCAGCTCAATTGGCTGCTTGGTCTCCGAGTACTTTCCCAACCACCGTAGCAAGTACTCAACGGTGTGATCGACGGCTTCCTCGGATTGGAGTATACTACCTGGGAGATGGTGTCAATATGGCAACGCACGTCGGTCTAGAGAGTTTTCCAAGCACAGTAACTTCGGGGCTGTCTTGCTGAGAGTAAAGCCGACGACGGCATTTTCTATGAGATCTGATAGTGTTCCGGCATAGTGTGGAGCCTCACATTTTCCGGCACCATAGGTCTGACAAATTTAGAGAGTTCTGTCTTTGCTTCAGGATCCGTCACCGTGAATGGGGCTATGAACCGGTAACCAGGATTACTGACCCCAGCATACCAGTAACCCTTGTTAATCCGTCAGCAACCGCCGCAACCACCATCTTTTTTTGGTTCTAGATCCCCCCATCACTTGCTTTTGGTCAGTGGTGCGAGCATGAGCTTCTTTACACCCACCCGGGTGGTGGCTGACGCTGACCTCGTCGTGGGCGATACCGACGGAGTGACCTGTTTAGTCGATCAGCGTAATCACATCGTGACAAAAAACCATCCTATGTGCACCATGTTTATTGCGTAGCTTGACGATACCATGTGATCACCGAGTATAAAATGGTAGACATGCCAGAGCCGGCTTCCGGACGCGAGGAGGGGACCGGGCACGCCACTGATGGGAGAGAGATATCGACGCCATACGAGAAGGCTCACCAAGCCTAGGCATATTTGGCCAGCTACCAAGCGTAGACCGAATATGTCAACAAGATCAATGCTGTCTAAAGTTCGACAAAGACCTCAGGCTTGGCTCGTAGGGGCTATCATCGTCATAGGCCTTCAACATGTCTATTTACGGGCCAGACCTTCTCGTGTTATGGGCGACAACCCAAGACATCAATGGGCAGGTGCGGGGTCACCTCGACATATACGAACCTGGACTTTGCAGGTCTATGCGGAGAACAACGAGGCCTGCTAATCATTGGCTGACTATTAGTCAGGCATATACCGTGCAGTACGACTGCATCGCCTTTCCTAATACGATCCCTTAGAGGATCAAGACGTGATGCATAGAGTACATCACGGGACAGGGTTCTGAGGCTACGGCAATATTTCACGATCCTAAGATAAGCCGGTCGGTTATTACAGGATAGCGATCTTCGGCCAGCCAGAAGAAACGGCGTACAGGACCCCCTTCATGGCCTATGCTAGTTCTAACCTCAGCGCATCATACTGCAGGTATGTCGTACCGGGCAGCAGGGCTGTCTCCTTGTTCGTCGCGTTGAATGGTAAGCTCAGCACGAACTCATTGGTCCCCTCCTTCAACTCGCCGGCCGGGAACTCGAACTTGTGGTCGAAGTTCTGACAAATGACACCGCTCCTCACGCCGCACGACCCGCTGCGGATCTTCGGGATGACCCACGTCTCCACGTCCTTGCCGTTGAGGGCCACGGTGTACGGGAGGTTCGAGTACGGCTCATCGGGCAGCTCAGCCCATTTGTTGTTGCCGTTGGCGGTCTTGACGCCCGCGAACTGCACCGTCAGGGTTCCGGTGCTGGCGTCACGCAGGTCGTCGGCGCCGAGGTCGAACCGGATGGTCCAGTTGTTGACGTTCTCGTAGTAGGGCTCCGGGCGCAGGAAGTTGGCATACCCGAAGAAGACGCTCCAGTGGACGTAGTTGAAGTCCTCGGCCTCGTCGCTTTCACCGACCGTGAAGACGACGCCCTCAGGGAAATCGGTCGGGAAGTCCCACTTCGCCCAGTAGATGCGGTACTGCTCCGGCTGCAGCGGCGTTGACGCGTCGGGTGCATATCCATGCTTGTACTCGCCCGCCGACTTGTCCGGCACCCCGATGCGCCATACCTCACGGCCGGCGCTCTCGGGATCCCAGCGGAACTGGCGCGCCTCCTCCTCTTCGGACCTGGACACCTCGACGTCGTCCTGGATGAACCAGCCAAAGACGCCGTCGGCATAGACCGTCAACCGGTACGTGCCCTCACGGACGCGCGGGATCTCGACGGCACCCGTGGCCGGGTCCACGTCGGCCCAGTACTGCAGGCTGTCCTGGTCGAAGACGTTGAGCTGGAAATCCTGCCCGTTCTCCGAAAGCACGGCGATAGGCCTTTCCGCGCCCTCGGGCAACTCGATGGCGGCCCGGAACGTCGCGCGCCTCGAGCTCGGTGCGTATTGCGGCACGTGCTTGGCGATGCTGTCGTAGAACTCGGCATTCCACTCCGGGTCCGCGTACTCTGCTGCGTCGGCCCTGAGCTCTGCCAGCGTGGTGTCCGGCCCACCCCTGTTGAAGTGGTAGTACTGCGGCCCCCAAATGCGGTCGAAGCCGTGAGTGATGTTGGGCGTAGGGGCGCCGTAGTGACCGCTAACCATATAATTGTACTGGATAGGTGAATTGTCAGCCATTGTCCAGTAATGAGCTTACAATCATGAAAGGAAAGGAGCCGAGCAGTTGGGGCCCTAGTCAGTCACGATCGTGCTTAAGCGAGGTGACACTCACGACAATGCCATCGACTACAAGGTCCGCATGCAACGGGCCTCCATAGTACGTCTCGCGGGTGTTGTGCACCAGCCAAGCACCGTACGTGTTGCCATCCGAGCTGGTACTGCCGTCAGCGTACTGACCGTGGACATCGTGGTCGCGCCACACTTCCGCAAAGGTATATTTGGTAAAATAATCAGAGTACTGCTGCACATAGGCGTCGTCGGTCGCGTTGCCGAGGTAGGTCGTGGCGTCCTGTACGGTGATGGCGTCCGCGTAGGCCTCCCGGGAGGGAATAGGCGCCCAGTTGCCGTCACTGCCGGAGAGGTGGGTCCACAGGGGCGTGTTGGGGCGGAAGAGGGTGCGCAGCTCGCCGAGTCCGCGCAGGTAGGGCCGCGCCTCGTTGTAGTAGGCGACACGCGTGAAGAGGTGCAGGCCCGTCTCGCCCTCGCGCAGGAACCACCACTGTGCGATGGTCTGGTTCGTCTCGGCGTACCTGTCCTCCATCATGACGCCGCCGTACGCCGTCCCCGTACCGTCGACGCCCTTGTAGAGTTCGAACCGCTTCGAGTTGCTGCCCCCGGGCGTCCAGAACCCGCTTGGCACGCACGAGCAGTCCACGTACGGCCCTTTGCCAGTGTTCCCGCTCACGGGTCCCAGCAGGTCCTCCCCGTCCAGCACCACCTCCACCATCTGCCCGTTACTCTTGCCCACGGCCACGTGTAACCGGTCATTCTCCAGCACGTACTGCGTGTTCGTTTCTCTCGCGTCGAGGAACGCCGTCGCCTGGGTGAATAGCGCGGCCAAGGCCGCCGTCTTGAATCCGAAAGCGACCATTTTTGGGCGGTTGGCCCTAAACCCCGTTCTTATGCACTACGAGTCCGGGCTAGATACACTGTGTTTGCTTGTCCCGGGCTGTATAAAATGAACTCGTGCGCGTTCGTCGCTCCTTGGAGCTTGCTGCAGCAGAAGAAATGTGCGTCGGAACATTGTGAATGCCTGGCCATCTTCTCATTTTATTGCCACCACATCGTGAACTGCACGCCGGAAAAATATGTCAGAAATTCCCAAACGACATTTCGGCACAAGTGAGCCCGACTGGCGATGTCATAGGCACGACGCTATAGTATGGGAAATGCGGGGGAAGACTCTTGACCCCGGGTGGTTTTGGCCTAGGCCGCCGAATCAGAAGTCTTCTCCGTGTCGGCAACGGGGAGGCGCCGCTCGCTAACGTAGTTATAGCCGCAGGAGGCTAGATTACCGCATCAGCCGAAACGGTAGAATTGCTCTTTCGAGATTTAGTCCAATCTAATATACCTGGACATCCGCGCGACATTAAGTATCATTAAGCCGTAGGTCACCGCTGATGCCAGGAATTTGACCGAGGAGAGTAGAGGAAAAACATTTAACGATACGACTGGTTCTAGCAAGATGCATTAACTCGGTCTTGCTATGTCGCACTCTCTCGCGTGGCGAGTTTGCGATTGTGTTTAGCACAAGCTGATCCACGCTTACCGTGAATGGAATGGCAGAGAGATCAGAGAACAGACCGAAATCGCTGTAATGATCATCGTTGTCGCGATCCATCGAGGCAGAAATGCAGCACACAGTTGCGAAAATCCCCTAGAAACACATGAGAAGAGCTTTCTTACCGGCAATGTGTTTCCTCTGCTCTACATTAGTGCAGCTATTCGTCGATCAGAAGAGCATAATCTCGAACATTCCTGCGAAATGAACCCGAACGAGACGGGCCAACTTCTCAATGAACGCGCCCTCCCCTTCAATGTCCCAGAGGCAATATATAGGCTACGACTGCTTCCGAACTAGTCAGGCGTCATGGACATAAGGCCGGGAGACTCGAACCTCGATCGAAAACAGAGACAATTGGCTCGTTTCTCGGGCTATCCGGCCTTCCGTTGGCCACCATAGTCAAACCGTGACGACGGGTAGCGCGACACACTGTCGACAATCGGGGATCCCAAATGCCCATCATAGGTCGGCCTGACACCCCTGAGACCTCGCTCATAGCCAAGTTCTGCACTTCGCACGTCTGTGTCATACACACGATTGTACCAATAGACTGTCACACCCGTCAGGGGAGCCTAGGCGCAGCAGAGCTGATGAAGACTAGCCGTCGAAATTGCTTGGTACTTGGGAACATGGATCACGTGCTCCGGCTCACGACGCCCCCGTAGGGTCCATCCGATTTCCGCAGCTGTCGGCTCAATCGGCCAACAGACTGGTTTAGCCCCCAAATCCCTTTGCGTACCCAGATGACGAGAAACAGCCCCGGCCAGATCGTCTGTGTGACGTATATCAGGGATAGCAGGATACTTGGGGAGTTATCTTCCAGGCCGGCTGAAATGGTGGCGGCCTCGTATGGGTCCGCGATCGCCCCCTCCCGAAGAGCCTGCATGAGCGTGGCGCCATTACCTTCACTCAAATGCGGTCGCTATTGTAGGGGGTCGGCGGGTAGGGCAGATGAATCCATGGGGATGACACTCCTGTAGGGGAACTCCCGTAGACACATTGCCATTCCTCAAACCTGGATCACCCACTAACGTCACAGTGCCTTCTGACGCTGAATTTGGGGACAACGAACCACTGGCGGGTAGTCGATACCATGTGACCAAATATGGTTAATGTAATCGACGGATTAAACTGGCCAGATCTACTTCAAAACAAGTAGACATTCCATCATATGATGGTAGGGACTTCGTCCTTCCAGCCTTCGCCGTGCAATTTTGCACTTTCGCCGTGACCAAATGGGGATTCCCGCGTACTCGACGTACCACCAAGTTTCAGCCGCAAACCCGAAACCCACCATCCCACCATCAACGTGGGTTGGAGGTGTGGGGGCTTGCAAAATGATCTCTCGTTCGGGCGGCTTCGCAGGATTCTCACATCGTTTTTGGGACGTATGATGTCACCGATACAATGCCTTCCCAAAGGCGCAAAGCCAACCCCGCGCCGCCGGCGCAACTCTGCAGCGTGCGGTCGGGTCAGACCTTGACGACTCTGGGGCTGTGCGTTCCTTTCGGAAGGAACGCATGGTGGCATTCCGAGGTCCGGGCTAGCTGGCCAGTGCTATTGACTGTGCTGTTACCGCACGCCGCTGTGGCTGTCGCGTGGCATCGGACGTATGTCACTAGGATCTCATAGGCAGACGGCCTTTGAGGAATCCAGGACGACACCCTTCCGGTGAATCTATAAGCTGATGCGTCGGATACCTGAGCGGGACGACGTGGCGGTTGTGATTGCCTCCGTCGTCGTCGCTGATTCAGCTTCGAGTGTGATGTGTGACGACCACTGCAGCAGAGGCTGACGGGTGCAGGATACCTGAGTCAGCTGGTAGCAAGTCAGGGACGCGCGCCGAGGCTATTCTGACGGTGTTCTTGTACCATTGATACTTCGTGTCACTGGTTTTGCGGCGGTGACCCTTCAGGCGGGGTGACCGGATGGGCATGTCGCGTTTGGGGGATTCCCGCCGTCCCGCCGTCCCCCCCGAAACCCCGCCCAGGCTTGCCTTAACCATACGTTTTGGTGTTAGCAACTGAAGGGCCTGGTCTTCGGTTAAGGCTCTGTACATCCACTATTTCATAGAACCGTTCCGAATAAACTCAGACGCCGTCAGAATAACGACGGCGCACGCGCGTTCTCTTCCCACCATCGTTGGAGGTCGGACAAACCGACTCAATTGTACACAATCATTTATCCAGTAATGTCGTCCCGTAAATGAGGTGACGCTTGCTGTATCAGTATCTATTCACTCGGTAACTGAGATCCGTTTCCAGGGCCTTTCTCCATATACGGATTTCCCACACCCCAGAAAGTGACCATCGTGGTGCGTCGATAGCGCACGCATATGTAAAAGAGGCGGCAGCCTTTCGGGCTTGACGATCGGCATCGAGAACCCTGAGAGACGTACTGTGTACGCTTGTACTTCGCAGGGCTGGTAGGCTTCCTCAATGGGCGGAGATATGTCGTTTCAGATCCAGAAGCCATGTGGCCGAAACAATTCATGGACCGCTTTCACATGACAAACTGGAACACTAAGGAATAAGACGATGATGGGGTCCTGCGGGCGGCCGCTGCTAGCGACATAGCACAAGACGTAAAAGTTACGACCTGGTAGTCATTTATAGCAAGCATCTATTCTCTCATATGCTTACGGGGACAGTTATAAATAAATCGCTTGGAGATGCAAGATGTGACTTGATCACCGCTTTATTAGTGTGGCAACAATCTGTCTTCATAGAAGCCAAGCCATACTGTCGTAAATGGGGAGGTGGGGATGTAGGCGAAATGAAGATCGCATGGGGGTATCCTAGCAGCGCATCGCAGGACTTGGTGCTAGGGGAAGGAATCTGCGTATGGTTTTCTGTCGGCACCGGATGCAGGGGCCCCATCTGCGTAAATACTACTACGTAGGACGTTCTCCATTGATGGACATCGTATACGGTAAATCAAGAAGTGTTACTGGCATGGCACGTCCTGATGTGGGTTGCTTGGGGAAGATACTGTGATAAGTGGTTGTTGTCTCATGCACCCCACCTTATTTTTATGAACGCCTTTTCGTTCCCCATCTCAATATCCTGGACCATTCCCCAGTGATTCGATTATGAGCCTTCTCCCATATCAGCGCCATAACAGGAAGCTCTTAACACTGGGGATTTACTCTCTGACCAGGTAAAGAATTGAAGTGCACGATATTGCCATTCTGGTTTAGGGGCAAGTCGGTGCATGATGCCACAGCAAAGACCGGGTGAATGTGCACTGGGACTGTAATTGAAATTGGGTACGGTTCTCTTGAGAGCTTAAGTTAGATGGTAAAGAACGGCCCATGCTTCCTACCCAGTAGTATCTGGTGGTAGAGAGAGCACACGCAAAGGTGAACTCATAAACGTACGGTGGACAGGAAACTGTTATTACAAGCTACATAGGTTTTCGCGGCCTAGGCCAGCGTTTATATGGTGCAAGCACCTCGTTTCTGAATTGAAATCCTCTATCGATATCAAGAGATAAACGAATGACAGTATCCAGTTCCAGGAAAATGGTCGGAATGGTATCTTCGCTGTACAGTCCAACCGTTGCCAATCGCCAATATATAGCCCTCTTTCAGGTCCTCCTCCCTCTTGGTGGGTCCTCAATGTCGTTGAGGGATAGTAAGGCGCCAGGGGCCGAGTAAGGTCGGGGGCACCTCATAATCCGAAAGGAAGTCCTCGTTAAATATTTTCCCAATGATGAATCGAAAAAAACTAGGTGATGTAGTCACGTCTCTTCGCTCGGATGCCGCATTCCCGTCGTACGTGACATGCGGATAAACCTGACGCTTGTCGAACTTGACTCATGCAATCGTGGGACCCATCCATACTCTATCCATACCGCCTTAAATTCGTCTCTCATACCCCCCTGATGACCGGCCAGGGGGGTCATCCAGTGGATCGGTTTACGGCCGCGGGAGGTTGATGGGAACCTCACGCAGAGCTCGCGGGAGGAAGTAAGCACCAGAAGCGGTCGGGCCCGGATAGCCCGGGCCAACCGAAGTCGGGAAATCTGGATTGGTGCCGTTGGGGTAAGGGAAAGGGATAGCAGCGGCGCTCTGGAGCATGGCGGCGACGGCCAGGATAGCAGCGAAGAAGCGAGTCATGGTGGATGCACTGGTGGATTTGAGTGTGCTTTGGTAATGAGTGAAGGGCGTAGTGCGGGCTATGGCCAAAAGGACTGAATGCCTGACGAGACTCTGGGGATCTGGTGGGTAAAGAGCGTATCTTCTCGAAAAGGGCTCCTGGGTTCGGAGATGCAGAGAGATCTCTGGTTCTTATAGGGATCCGTGGAGCCTAACGGATCAGAAAGCGATCGGCATTTGTCCTGGGCGTCTTCCCTGCACATAGGCTTCGAAGCCAACGCCTATACATAATAGGCAGGATGGTTTCTTCCTCCGACCCATACCTGCATACCCTTAGATAGGATCGCTACATGTTCGACTGGTATATCGAACCGGTATCCCGCAGTTTAAGGCTGATGGATCGTCCTTCAGTCAATGTACCTGCGCGGCTGACAGGGGCGGTCCATCCCCTATCTTGGCAAGCCGCAAAGATAACAGCCAGGGGTTCCGCTGGTACCTGAACAGGGGGTAGACTAGCGAACCAGCATTAGCTGCATGCCAATATCCTCATTTGTGCAGATGTAACCCTACCTCGCAGGTTGACGGCGGATTGATATTAATTGGGTTTGTCAGGTACGACCTGTCACCACGGGCTCTTGTCCGGTATGCACGGTATGGTCAGTCATGGTCCCTCCACAACATTGCCGTTGTTGGATTCTGAATCGAGATGTTCTCGTTCTTGCGTCCGGAATGTCTTACTCCCTCAAGGTATGAGTAAGCAGCGCCGGATTATCGAGTGGGAAAGTCCACCAGTACGCGCAACACCATGCAGCCAGATGTTTGCGAAGATTTCTCGGCCTAGTGTTGTACTGCGGTGAATACTCATTGGATTCACATGCCACGTACCGTCAAAACGATCATCCTTCTCCCCTGGAATCTCTGAATGTTTTTACTATAATAAAAAAGGGCAGTTTCCAGGTTGTGGAGAGCTGAGGGGGGTAGCACAACCATCAGGTTGTGGAATCAGGACAATGCATTGGATACTCACAGTTAGGGACTGCCGGGACTTGACAGGTTTCGATGAGAGTATCAAAGCTTAAGTGTCTGTGGCTTCTACCGTGAGGCACGCTAAAGACGAATACCGACATCGGCCATTTGCCCCAGAACACCGGTAGTCATGATGCTACTATTCTGGGAAGAGGGACGCCCCTTGGCGCTTATACAGGCTGCTCTGTACAGAGCATAGAGATAGTATGTAATGGCGCGATCTCATAACACTTGCATACAAGTCACGGTAGAACCGCGTATTCTCCATGCGCTATAGGAGGGTTACGCGAACGCAGATCGTAGGGACTGACAATAGGTGACCTTCTGCTAATAGAAAGGCTGACGTCTTCGTTCGTGCAAAGTTTTCAGCCGACTGCTAATTCGGTTGAGCCTCCGCTCGTCAGACTGGTGGGCCTCGACAAGGTTGAGTGCAAGAGATAAAACATAAGCGGATTTGCTGATCGCCGTGATTGTCGGGTCTTAGGATTCGGGGAAATTAATGCAGTACATGGGAACGGCCACTGAAGCTTGCGATCGACCTGGACAGGACCCAACGGCCACGCAAGAAATAGATGATGCCAGGTTGATCTTCACTCAGAATCGGCTTCCGTTAACGGCATGAGGTTTACGCCAAGAGACGGACCCGGCCAGTGCTATTACACCATATTGGGAATGTGTACCACGCCAAGGGGACACGAGTCACAGCCCCCGGCAATCATCGAGAGGAACGCGCAAATCCCGTACCGTCCTTATCTGTTGATGTAGTTTGTATTCCGTCCCTTCTGCGGCAACGATCGTCGGCCAACGGAACCGGCTTCCTGCCCACGTTGTTGCCAGCAGCCAAGAGCCGCGTGAACAGAGGTGGCGCATACAGTAGCATGGCATCGCAGTCGCGTAAGGGACCCCATGCGCCCCGCTGGCTCTGCTCTCTTATTGCCTCGGGACGTCTGCCATTGGCAGTAAAGAAGTGCGAATTGCGCCGCAGCGGCACGGACGGATTGCGCATTTCCAGGAACGAGCGGCTTTACGATTATCATTGGGAAATGGTCAACCGGGGTGACGCTGAATGCCGCCAAGTCTGGTGGCTTGCAGGGTGTTCATGTCGTCCCTGTATGCGACGGATAGATCAATTTATCAGCTGCCACGTACCGCATATTTCCTTAGCTGCTTAGCTAATTATTCGCTGAGTTAGGGGGCTCACAAGCTTCTGATTGCCCTGGCCTCACCTCCACTGTTTCCAGCGTCTGTCCCTCGCGCCTGTTTCTAATCACACTTACGAAGGTCGGGCGCAAAAAGTCTGCGAACGTACCGAGTCGGGCCGACAATACGCCACGGGATATAGTGACGTACATGCAGTAAGCCAGGCTAGTGGCTGCGGTCCCTAGAACTGATTTCCAGAGGCACCTCTAGCGCCCCTCTAGCGCCCCCACAGCCGAAGCCCCCTTATGCTATAGTGTGCTGGAACCCGGAAACTGAGACTGTTGGGCCCAAGGTGCCAGTACTGAGTAAAAATTAGCGGTGCCGACGTCTTGTGGCCACCTAGTCTAGAGGACGGGAGAACAGGACATTAGTCGGACTATAGGGCAACACGTCATCACTTTCCTTAGCTTGAAAATAAAAGAAGAAGCTGCTATACAACCGGAGTAAATAATCAGTTACAATGTATGGCTCGAGGCCTCCCTTCACTAGACTCGCATGCATAAGATCGCACGCCTTGAAGGCTCCAGGCCCGCCGTCCCACGCCCGGCCTGCTGGATAGAGTCAATATGATCGACGGTATAGTTGCTAAACCCCCCTGCCGCCCCCCCCGAGTTGATCAACGAACGACTAAACTCCGTTCTGACTAAGGTCCACCGTCGCGGTCAACGACCTCCGATGATAAAACAGCAATTCATCGTCTATCAACAAAACCGCCCACTTTTTCCCTCGAGCGTAATGGGACGGAGAACTTCTACCTTAGGGCCACGACGAAGTTCTTCCCGGTGAGCTCTATCTACGGGCACAATTTGTCCGGATCCTTATTAGAAGAACGGCGGCCTCGCCTATCCGCTTCGCTACCTCGGTTCTTATTTTTCGGTTGACGGTGCTCCCTCCCACGGTAATGTTACTAAAGGTTCTGTACTGGTTCAGGGACAGTCAGCGGGCAGGATAAACAGTGAGTGCAAAAGCAACTGGATATTCTGCTAGACCATATACCCGCACGTTGCTTCTCTTCTACGGTGATGTTAGACGTGCGTCTAATACCCTTCAAGGGTCCTGTGGTTTGTGCTGCGCTGGCCGTCTCTTAGTGTATTTGCAGCTGCTGTTAGTAGTCGACAGCATAACCACACCTGTCACTAGGACATATGTACATGGCTGGTATCTTTTCCTCTCGCTAATACAAAATCCTGCCGATATCGCCTCCCATCACAGGCACCTGGGTTTCATGGTGTCGGTTTTCACTGTATAGTGGAGAAACATCAAGCACAGGAAAGCAGCCAGACGTCGGCGGTCTTGGTCCGAGACATTCTCCTAGGTGGAAAATTCCGCCCATGACATGTTGCAATATCCCCGCCGAAGGGTACGCAATCCGGTAGCAATGAATGCCAGCCCCTTAGCCGTCAGATAATGCGCTGGCGGCGCACAGGTCTGCATCCTAAATCACCCCCTTCAAGTATAGGCGGACTAGTGTAGCAGTATTGAGCCGGCTCGGGAAAAACGTTGCAGAACTGTATACATGCGATCTTCTTTTATCCATCACCCAGCGAGCACGTTGCAGAGTTGCAGTCTGTATGTTGTGGCATTATAGCAGCAAAGGCCGCAGTGATGCGATGCAGCGCGGCGAACACCGTTCCGGATCAGGCGATAGGTAGGACACGACGACGCTAGTTACGACGATAAAGACGCAACCCAAGCTCGCTCCGGCATCTTGCCTAACTCAGGATGGATCGTCGATACAGGCGGATAGGCGCGATCCCGCCGTCGAGAAGTCGACAAGGTTTGAGTTCCGGGACCTCGAACTGCCGGCTCTGTAGCGGGTTGAGTTTCCGGAAAGCCCTGCGCCCTCCTCAAGCACTACATGGGAGGACCGAGATGGTAGAAATATCAATCAGAGGAAACTCGCTGGTACCTTCATCTGTCGTTTCGCGAAGTCAATCCCGCCAGCATATCCTAGCGGACGCAGTATTTTAAACCATACTAAAGCTGTCATAGCAAGTGCGCGACTCGGGCCCTCACTAGCACATTCGACATGAATCGACCTCTTCTTCTATGCCGCTGCTGAAGGCATCGCAGTAGTCATGACCCGCCTTTGTGGACCATTCGATACTGTCAGGTCGGTTGGTAGAAGACAACACCCCAACAGCACAGTACAAATGCCCAAGAAATGAGAAGCGCAACCTGACGTATTTGAAGACAGCCGTAGTCTTAGGGCTGGAAGCAGACTCGAAGAGCAATCCGATATTCCGTAGCCCAGCTAGCTTATCCGAGATCTCGGAAGGAGAGGCGAAGTGCTGCTGCCCGTATGCCACGGACAAGCCACGTTCGTCCATCTCTTGCTGTCGAGTCAAGAGCATCCCCGGAACGGGAAGTCGATCGCGGAACTTCTTGAACGCAGGAGGCGGGTCTATTTAGGTGAGGGGTTACGTGTCCCTTCGAGCGCCTCGTATTTACTCGCGTTGGACCGTGACGGTGATCGCAGGGGCCATGTGGCGTTGAATGAGCCGGATACTTATAAAGGCGAAGTACGATGGAGCAGCTGGTTTGTATTGTCATGATGCCACTCCGCAGACCAACTGACCCACCGAGACAACCACTGCGGGACATCACGTCCTCAGCGGCCATCAGGACGCTAACAGACGGATGGAGCGGGTATCTGAGATGAGATTTCAGACCCCTTTGCTCCGCGCCACACTTCCATGAGACTTCATAAAACTCCAAGATCAGCCGTCGGGAGCATCAGGCCCAACGCGGCATAGACAGCTACTAAGAGGGGCAGCAAGCCTGTGCTTCGTAACGCGTAAACTATATTTCTCTTGGCCCTCTGCAGCGCATAACCCGTTAGACGTATGGGAAGTAACAATCCGTCCTCGTAACTAGGAGGATACTAGCGACATGGCGAAGAGCTGTTGGAATAGGTAGAATAGGGGAAAGGCGACAACAGGTCTTCTGTCTATGTAATGGTGCATTACCCAACCCTTAGGGTTGGTCGCTTACCATCCAAGTTACGGGTTTTACCTATCTATGTCTCAGCTTGTTAGTGCTCGCCCTCTCTATAAGGTGTAAATACCCCTTTCCCATATTTAGACTTATAAATTTTGCTATATGAGCCCCGGGAACAAGGTATAGCAAAGCTCAGAATCGCCCATACAACTTATTAACCTGGAGCACACACTGTGCGTAAACAACCATACGTTAATCTGAGCATGCCACCATATGAGCCTTTTAGTGCTGGTAGTTATACTATACTATACAGTGGAAAGCCAGGCTACGACCGAGTCAACAATCCGGAAGCAAACAAGCAAAGCCAAATTCTCAGGTAAACCAAACAACAACATCTTGGTATCTAAGACTAGTAGCAAGCAATCCAACTCTTAAGGGTCTAATTCCTCATTAAGCTCAACGCTTCCCCATGGTAGTCACTATAACTACTCCTAATAAACACCGTCGTAGCCCAGCGTAACATGAGAAGGGTGCACGCCTGTCATAATCCTAACGCTCATCACCTCGATAGTATGATGTTACTCCCGTCGCTTCCCCTCACTACCCTCAGGCTTCGGCAGCTTCTCCGCATACGCTTCGAGCCTCTCATCGTCCCCGGCCCCTTCAGTGGCAGCTCCCTTCCCCCCGTCGCCCTCAACAGCGGGAGTCTCAGCACCTGCCGTAGCCGCGGTACCAGCAGCACCGGCAACAGCACCAGGATCAGTACCCCCGTCGTCATCCTCGGGCCCTACATCGCTCCGGACGGCCCTGAACTCCATGGCATCATCGAGCTCCTTGCTCTTCTTCTCGAACTCGGCGGCTGCCTCGTCGCGGACGCTGCTGGCGCGGCTCACCTCGGCACTGTCGGGACTTTGGACGCGGAGGCCGAGGCGACGCTCGGCGTCCGGGTTCACGACCCCCTCCCCGCCGCCGCCCGGGCCCTTCCAGTCGGCGGGCCGCGCCTGCGGGACGCGGTCCTCGGGGCCGGGCTCCTCGATGACCTCGCCCTCCGCCTCCTTTGCCTTGGCCCCCCCCTCTTCCCCTCCCGCTTCTTTCTCAGCCTCTCCGGGAGGCTTTTCCGATGGCGCCGAGACGGCCCGCCACACGACGGCGATGCGGTCCGCGGCCCGCGTTCCCTTCTGGCTGGATCCCTTGATGCCGTCCATCTTGTCCCAGTCGATCTCGAAGACGCCCGAGTTGTCGGCGTTCCCACCCTGCTCGGGCCCCCGGCCTTCGAAGAACGCGTTGAACCACACGTGCGCGACGGCCGTCACCATCGTGAGGCCCACGGAGCTCGGCGCGCGGTTCCGCCGCTCGAGCGTGATGTTGACGTCGCTGTTGGGCACGCGCACGGGCGTCCGCGGCTTGAAGATGACGGCGCGGCCGCCGGGCTCCGAGGATGACGGCAATGGGGAGGATGAGTTGCTGTTGTTGCTCTGGCTCTTGTACTTGTCCAATCCAGAGAGGGACGTCGAGGACGAGTTGGCCAAACCGTCGGCGCTGGGTTTGGATGATGCGGGCTTGGGGTCTCCCGAATCCGCTGCGCTGCTGTGCGTTTTGGACCGCGTTGACGGGCTCGGCGACACCTTGTGGATCAGCGCCGAAGCTCTCCTACCCACTTTCGACTTCGTAGAGGATGGCGTTCCGGCGCGCTCGGGAGGCGACTTTGCCGTGTCGCTTTCGTCGCCCCGGCTATCCGGGTCTCTGGCCTCGTCGAGGACCTCCTGTTGTTCGGCCACGGGGGTGGTGTTGTAGCCGACCATATCGTACATCATATCCAGGACGCCGGTACCGCCGGGCGCGTCGCCGTCGACGACGTGGCGCTCCTTCTTGGTAAAGGTGTGGAGGATCTGGATGCGCTTGCCCTCGTCGGCGTAGCCCTCGACGCCGAGCTTGACGCCGTTGCGCAGGCCCCAGACGTGCACCTCGACGATCTCGACGGCGCGGTCGACGTACCGCTTGCCGTGCCGCGCCCACCGCTCGACGTACCCTATGGTCCGCAGCTGGCTCGGGATGGACACGCCCGCGCCCATCTTGGGCCGCATGCGCCGCTCGGTGAACCGCGCGAGCGCCTGCTCGGGCGTCCACCCGCACTCGGCGATCAGGTAGCTGCACGCGACGGTGCCGCTGCGGCCCTTGCCGGCCTTGCAGTGCACGACGACGACGCGGTCGCTATTATTCTTCTTGTTCTCCCACGCATCGATAACCTTCCCCGCCAACTTCTTCTGTTTCCGATCCGGAGACGGCTCGCCGCTAACCCCGTCGGCGTCGAGGTCGTTCCCGTTGAGCCAGTTCCGCATGCTGGCCATGATCATGGGCACGAGCCGGAAGGGGGGAGGATGGTGGTCGGGCCAGGGGTAGTGCCTGACGCGGCCGTACACGAGCCCGTCGGGGTAGCCGGTGCCCTCGGCGCGGAACTCCCATATAGCCCAATTGGGGCCGTGCTTGGAGTCGAGGAAGGCGACGAGTCGGTCGAGGGGATTGCGGTACGCGCGTTGGGGGTATGTCTGCGAGGGACCGGATCTACAGGAGATGATGGAAGGTCAGTCGGGTGTGCTAACAACCGGGTGACTAGGGGATCCCGCTTACGTAGCGATGATATTATCCGTCACGTAACAGAGGTCGAGTCCGGCCTCTGGATGCCTCGCGCGAGGACCGGCAACGATCTGGCGTAGTAGAGACGCCATTGCAGTGTTCCTCAAGAGAAGGTACTTGGCATTGCGGAGAGGGTGTGTTGCCAGGTCGCAGGGCTTGATTCGGGGAAATATGTGGTTGCGGATATATCAACACGGGACGTCACAGATCCCAATCGAGCACAATCCCGTCAGGTTTATGCGCGATCAATTGTTGGCTCCCTCCCGCCCACTCGTGCTCGCTGTTGCCCTGGCTAATCTGAGGTGGGCGGCCTGTGATCGTCACGCATATACGTCATGGGCATGTATAGAGACGGAACTGTGGCTGGTGAAGAGATCTGTCGTGTGGCTTAGAGCCTGGTGTTGAGGATGTGGCTGATACACCAACCTTGATTGCTGTGTGATCTACTACGTTCGTATCCTAGCGTTACCGTGACCAGTTGGGTGGGCTTGACAGAGACGCCCGGACAGTGACCAAGTCACGTACAGGAAAAAGACAATTCTCGGAAAGCGAGATGCGTCACATAACAGAGCCCATGCGAAAGCATCCACTTGACCACTCAACATACCATGCGAAATTAGAATCATGCACATTTAGTGGCTCGAGCAAGCAACCTGGAATGGTAGCAGCTCCCAACAAACAGACAGTAAGCAGAAAGGAGAGACCCGCGCGGTACGGCATCAGGCGTTGTCGGCATTGACACGTATCCCATATTTTCCCATCGAGTCGACTCTAGTGAAACCAAAGAACCGTCGGGTCGCCCTATAGAACTTGCCCACCCTCCCTTCTGAAACTCCATCCACGCGCAGAGTGCCGCATCAATCATGTCCCTCTGGTCCTAGCCCCTCGTGCAGTAACTCATCCTCTTCGGGAGTATATATCTACCTCCGTTACGCGTCATACGTGCTTTCGTCGTTCCTAGCCTCCAGCTCAGCCTGACACGTATGCGTCTTCTCGCCGTATCACCGTCCGGCGTCCGACCGTTACCAAGAAGAGACATGGGGCTCCATCGTTCTGCTGCCCCTTACGAGGTCTTCTTGGGGACTGCGGAGCCGTTGTTCGTGTACTTGCTGATATCCGTCATCGCGTGGAACTGGCGGGCACCGTTCTTGACACCCTCCCAGACGGATCGGGCAGCAGGAGGAGTGGTCTGGGCCCCGACAATCGAATCGATGTGGGCCTCGAGGTTTCCAAAAGCCGTCTGCACATGGTTGCTCTGCGCGTATCGGGCACGGAGAAAGGCGGTGTACAAGGCGAGCAGGATCCAAGAGCGGCGCTGGAAGAAGATGGCAGCCAGGAGTAGGCGGACCCAGAGGAGGATCTCGAGGCTGGAGACGACAGACATAGAAGCATCATAGTAGGTCTTGACGAAGTTTCCAATCGCCTCGGAAAGAGGGTTCACTGGCTTAGCGCCCGAAGAGCTACCCGCAGCGCCCGGCTTGGCGGGCTGGATCGTGGGAACCAAGTTCGCGCCGGTGTAGGTCGCGACGTGGAAGATAGAGTAGATGCCGTATGGCAGCAGGGCGAGAGGGTACTGGGGGGAGAGGAGCCAGACCAGCGCCATGGCTGGGACAAAAGGTCAATCGCAACGGTCCAAACGGGACAGGCGGAAACAAACTTACCTAGATACTGAACGTTCTCATCCGAGAGCAGCCCTAGGATGCTGCCAGGGTATTTCGCGCCGACCTTCTGTCGTGCGCGCCATGTCTTGTAGACGACAATTCCGTAGGTCAAAGCTGCCGAGATGAAGGCAGTGCGATACGTAAACCGGCCGAGGCGGCTATAGTAGTTGAATGTAATCCACGACAGCGAGTACTGGAACAGGGAGACGAGGAGGGTCAGATGGCTATAAGCAAGGTATAGTTAGTGTCTGCAATTCTGGCGGCTTTAAGGGTCTGCATGTCATGTCTGCTGCATGCCGTGTGTCTGGTGTGGTGCGTTGTCGTGTGCTCGGGTCGGTAGCCATCCGAGACCAAAGCTAGACAGCAGAAAGCAAGAAGATTCCGGAACTACTCTTGGAAGTGCAGATGGATAGGAGACGAGCGACCAACTTACCCAGCGAACCAGGCGAACTGGAGAGTCTTCACGAGCTGTAGGAGCCTCTCGCCAAGTGGCAGGTCAGGCGACGGAGGAGGAGCCATTGCGCAAAATTTCCAGTACTTGTTTGAATGCTCCAAATATGCTAGTGCTGCCGATATTAAAAGAGAATAGAGAGGTTGTGTCTCGGATAGGAAGTAGATGGTTTTCAAGGGTAATTCTGGTTTCTCGAGGGAGGAATGGGTAGAGGTTGGCGATGAAGTAAAAGGGCGGCTGGGTGGGGTGAGTGAATGACGATGACAGCTTGCTTTGTCTAAACCTGTCTAACTGCATGTGGGTAAAGCAGGTAAAGCTTGCTGTGTCGTGTTGTGTTGTGTGCATGTGTTACGTCGGAATTTCTTGGCCTATGGCTGGTGCCCGGGCGTCACTCATGCTACAGTAGCGAATTTTGATGCTTGCATAGCTGATTAATTGAATAATTGATCGCTTGCTCCCCCTGTCGATGCATGTAGCTATAGTTATACTTTTTACTTTTCAACTAACCGGACTTTGCCCGTGCATAGTATGTCTTTACATGCCTACCTACTTCTTATAACTTATAGGTAAATATCTTGGGAGCCCTTATTAACTACCTACGTAGGTACCTAATAAATCAATATTCGTAGCTACACCCCCGTCTAAGGTGACGGACAGACACTTCACCTAGGTAGGTATGTACGGACTTCGATTCATGCTGTAGCCTGTAGCCTAGGTATTCTTTGGCATCCGAGTTACTTGTACGTAGCTTCTGACAGGTGCTGAGCTGGGTCATCGACCAGAGTTTACGTCACCGTCAAGCCACCCCGTCGATCTAAAATCTCAAGCTTTCCGTCATCGTCATACGCCACACATTGGCGCAGCCCTACCAGTGTTATTACCCCACCAAGAAGATTTTACCTACCAATTCATACGCGCTCTCAAGACTGCTATGGATAGCTTCGATGGCTTTATGTATCATGGCGAAGGAACATCGAGGATCGGGGGGTGTATGAACGAATAACGATGGTATGGTGCCGTACATGAAAGAAACAGCTGGCATATTCCTGTGGCACCCACCACCAGACTGCAGTGCACCCATACGAACAAGGCTTTCATCACGTCTACCCGAGTGTTGAGGCATGCTTGATAGTAAGCCCTTTACCGATGAGAGAAGGCCAAGAAAACAATCCTTTACCGTCGCCACGGGTCAGCCAAGCCGTACCTACAGCTGCATGGCTACTGCCTCGTTGGGCATCTACCCGGCCAATCATGTCCCAAACTACCTAGTAATGGTCGTGTCTTCTCTTCAGGGTTGTGCCGAGCGAGTGCCTGGTAATGCCAGCCCTGCCTGACAGAGAGACGGAATCCTGGCGGACCGGGCCTTGTGCAACCCCCTGATCACTGGCCAGCCTCAGCCGCTCACCCTAAAATAGCTCCAGATCTCGCCCAGAAGTGGTCCGAGCTGGTCTCTTCCGCTGCTCCCCTTTGGGGAATTGAGCGGTTCTGTTGGGGTCGACTGATTTCTAGCTTAAAATGGATTCCCTAAGGGCTTCGCCTGATACGTTTGCCATTTTCCGTGCTCCACGGAGTATTCAGGTCAGGTCAAGTCAGGGGAAGCCATAACATTGCGGATGGGAGGATAATACCAGCCCATTACTACTGTGAGCGTCGCCGAGACTCTGACTTGACACGCTTCCCGGTACCGGACCAATGGTTCCATCTGCCCGCTATCCGCCGGACTAAACATATTCGCGGATATCACGAGACTTTTGCTGTTGGCTTATACCGCTTGAAACCGAAAACGGTTCACCGTAGGTCGGAAGGGCCGACGGTCGATTGGGAACCCTGTCCCTTCACTGCAGCTAGAGCGGCCGCGACCGGTCAAGGTACAGACGTTTGGGTTCATTCGTCGCTGGGGCGGACGAACATTTAGGCGCCCTTATTTGCATTGCATCAACGTCGAAAATTATGATAGGCCAAGCCATAATCGCTAGATCGGGATAGGGGAGCCTAGGGCCTTGTCATATGTACCCGCCCGACTCCGGTTTCGTCCCCATGCGTTGAAGGATGGGGGTTACACCCGACCAACCAATTACTCTACTTTGTCGGTATAGGTTCGCCAGCCGTTTCTGATATGTGTCTTGGTGATGAGAACCTGGAGGGTGGAGGAAAGGGGGGGAAGAGAAAAGAAAAAGAAGTAATGAGGAAACACCGGATCGCGCAACATGAAAAAAGCCGACCAGGGGGGTGCTGGTCGGAAGGAAACCGACTCACCTGGAACGATCTCTCCTAAATAGTAATCGTTTCGCTTGGGGCGGGTTGTCACTGTGTGAGGGGCTAAACTAAACCCTTTTGTCGCCCGCGATACAATGCTGGCGGCCGACCAAAGACTCCTTTGAGAAAGCGTGCGAGACTACCGACCACCACCACCAACTATCACTCCTCCCCATTGTCTGCGCAGAAATGCCGACATCGTTGCTGCCGTTCGATGCCAATGGTTCCGCCCATATGCCGGCGGTGTCGCCATCGTCGCCTTAAATGTGACGGCGCTATCCCATGCACGCGATGCAAGTCGATTGGAGTCCGATGCCCAGGCTACGGCGCCACCTCATCACCCAGTAGCAGTAGCAGTAGTAGTAGCAGCAGCAGCAGCAGCAGCGCCAACAGGCCGTCCCAACGTTACGAAGAAGCGGAGCCCGATTCTGCGGTTGCTGCGGCGCCGGGTGCTGCTACTGCTGCACCAGAGGCGGTCGGCGACGGCAGCAGCCCAGGACGGGGAATACTTGCGCGTCTCAGCCCGGATCCCGTACCCGACGAGATGAGGACTGGCATCGCCTCCGACCCCGTGCCGTCGCTATACACGGAGGCCCAGATCATCTTCGATGGAATTAACTATTGTAAGTCTCATCTCTCTCTCTGTCTCTTAGCCCTTCCCTCTCCGTTTCTCCGTATTTCGCTCTCTCGCGGCCCACCACGTACCGTCTGGGCTAGCCGACGGGTTGCATGCTAACGTAATCATCCCCAGTCAATGAGCGCGTCAGCGGTGACCTCATCTCAATCTCTACTCATTTCAATCCGTATCAGGTTAGCCTTCGAAGACTAGACACGATACCTAGGATATATGTCAGTCTGCTCGTGACGGCGGCGACCCTCCATAGGTCGATGCAACTGGATGACAACTTCGCACGCTCGTCCGCCCTAGCCCAGAGGGAAGAAGACGTCTTCAGATTCCGGATACGCGCTCTGCAAGATGTCAATTACCGACTCAGCAAAAAGGACACGCAGACCAGCGATTCGACGCTGATGTGCGTGATATGTCTTCTGCTGTCGACTGTTAGTAGCAGTGTCTTCGGCGCCGTAACGTTTCCGCTAATGTCGTGCAGATGCAGCAGTCCGCCTACACGGATTGGAGGGCCCATCTAGAGGGCGCCCGGAGGATTATTCAACTGCGAGGCGGCATTAAGGAGATTATCACCAAGAACCCTTATTTCAAACCTCTCATGACGCTGTTCATTTGGTGAGTAACCCTGCCGTTCCCGCTTCTCGTTGGCGAAAGTTCCTCACCGTGAATGTAAAGCATCGATGTCATGGCCGCGACCACTACGCCGTCGACGCACAAGTATATGGCTGTCGCCACGTCGATGGCATTGCATTACTGGGAAGCCGAGCCTGGCATATTCCAATCCAACCTCGCCGTGAGCTCGCCTTGTCCCGAGGAGCTATTTCAGACGCTCATCCTGGTCAACTACCTGCGGTCCATCTCCCACAAGGATAGATTGAAGTCGAGAAGGCAGTCTGGTACGCGGATGGTGCTGAAAAAGCTGCGCTCGTTCAACCCCGTGGAATGGGCGACACGGATGAAGGGGTTTAAGGGGTGGAAGAAGACGGGGGACGGGGTGGAGTTCGACACGCCGCTCCGGGGCGCGCGCAGTCCGAGCGAGTCGCAGTCGCCGGAGCCGGCGCCTCAACGAGGTCAGACCGGTTTCCCTGCATCTGATCACCACCAGCATCATCAACACAACAACCTCCCATCCCCGCCGTATGGCACCCCACCCTCTCTGACTGCCAAGTCCTCAGGCATCCCCGAGTCCGACCTGTGGCTCAACATCGCCGTCATTTACCGGGCGGCCATCATGCTGTACACGTTGCGGACGCTGGTGCTCGACCTGCGCGAGGACAAGGCGTTCCTGTACGAGGAGGAGCCGGACCTCGACATCATCACGCTGCGGCTCGACGCGCGGCAGCAACTCGCGGCGGCGCTGGCGCCCATCTTCTCGGACCGCGCCAGTGCCCGCACCCTCGGCAAACTCGTCTTCTTCCCCATGTTCGTCTGCGGCATGGAGGCGGGGCCCAACGACCGCGACCTCCAGGATTTTATTGCCAACGGCCTCGAACTCGTCGGCCAGGCCTGCGGCACCTTCGGCCCCATCGGCGCCGTCGACGAGCTCCGCGGCAAGTGGGCCGCCGACGCCCAGGCCCCCAAGGGCACCCACGTCACCTGGGACGAGTACTTCGAGGGCAGACCCGACTTTGTTTTTGGCTTTTGAGAGAAAAAAATTGAATGAATGGCGTGCGCGGTTACTTAATGTGATAATGAGGGTGTCGGCATTGGGCATAGGCGGGAGGGTATATTGATATCACTTCTGTTTGCTCCGGATGATGGACGCGGGAGACCTGTGATGTGCGGGTAGTGGCACCCCGGCCCGGCTTCGGGTTCTTATATGTGAGTATTGGTTGAGCGGGTGGATGCTTAGACTATGGCCTCGAAGAAGATCTGCAAGACCGCTAATCCGGCGTGGATGGATGCCGCTCCTGTTTCTGAAATGTCATAATGTATTCCTCGGGATATTTCCGTCTTCTTCGACTTAAGGGTTGTAGAAGGTCTCGTGGCTAGAGTTTACTGGTCACAACTGATACTTATTAGCTGAAGAGGGAACACGCCGCCAGCACTCGCAGAACGGACTTAGACTACTACAGATGGTTAGGACACCTGTCGACTGACGCTGCCACGGACGGGAAGGGGAGAAGTGTCGATGACACACGAGATAGACTAGATTTCTGTGATTCACTGGCGATTTAGGAGATCAACAAGTCTCCCAATTAGGTTATCGAAAATGATTGTACGATCATACAGAGAGTCGATGCCACTGCGCATTTTTCAAATAAGCAGAGCCTTTCCTAGATATCTCTCTATCTTTTGTCTTCCACCGCGGGTAGGAGTGCTTATTATCCCCGCACCGACCAGTCTCCTGTTAAGCAACACGCAGACTCACCTCATCATGGCTACTACGACCGAGCAGGATAGGAGGTGAGTCTAAAAGCCCACAAGGCGAAAAATCACCGCCGCTAACCTTGAGTTATTGAGCATAGGCTACTAGCAAGCAAGCTCTTTTCCGACGTTGTCGTCAGATGCGGAACCAGGTCATGGCATCTCCACAGGAACATTCTCTGCAGCCGCTCCGACTACTTCCGGGCCGCCCTAGCCGGCCCATTTAAAGTATGCCCGTCCGCACGCCTGCTCCGTCGCCTCCTGCTGCGAATCCGCGCTGACAAGCCCGTGGCGATCGATAGGAGGCGGAGATACGGGAGATAGACCTATGCGAGCACGACGAAGAGACCATCGACCATCTCGTTGCCTGGATCTACACGAAGAGTAGGAATACCGATACCCTCAGAAATCCGCGTCGCGGCGTAGCTTACTCCTTTGCTTATGGTGCCCACAGAACTACCGCGCACCGTGTCCTCCGACGGCAGAACGTGCTACGAAGCCGCCATCAACCTGTACGTCGCAGCGGACTTCTGCCTCGTGCGGGAGCTGCAGGAGGACTGCCTCGGGGCTCTCAAGGACAGCATACGGCGCCAGGCGATATGGGCGCAGCGACAGTTCCACGCGGCCCCCGACAAGACCGCGTTTCTCAGGACGGGCGGCGACCTGGACGACCTGCTCAGGGGTGTGCGCGCGGCCTACGAGGTCGACTTCGGCGTGCTGAAGGACGTCTTCATGGACTTCATGCACTGCACGCATTTCTGGCCCGCGACCGACCGGGCGTTCCGGGAGCGCCTCCTCGCCCGGGTGCCGCGCTTCAGCCACGACATCCTGCGGCGGATTCCAGAGCTCTGCCGCGACGGCAGGTATTGGCCGTTCGAGATCCCCGACGTGTGTTTCGTGTGCCGCAAGTCGGCGTTCAGGCGACGGACCACCTATTGGGCTAGGCTCGGCAGCTTCGAGGGCCGGCTTATAGGGTTCTGCAACGAGTGCCAGAATTGCCGTCGGCTGCGTGAGGAAGGCGAGGATGAGGAGAGCGACGGCGACTAGTTTACGGCTTCATCGTGTCTTGCTGGAGTAGGTCGGCCGTCTTGGCTTCGGGTATCAATGGGTCGAGACGGGGGAGCGATCCAGGTTGGCGTATGGTGATGGGCCCGGCGTGATTCACAGTAATGTCGGGATGAGGAGAAAGCCATTAACGGATGCCATTGGTTACTCCAGTGCGCAAAGGCGATGTCTCAGTGAATCATGCGCCTAGCAAACACTTAGGAGCCAATAGGGTCAATACTATACGAGATGCCAACGGTTCCGACGTTCTCACAAAGCGAACCTGTCCCTGCTGTGTGTTTTTCTCGCGGACAAGCAACTGCTCTAGAACGAAGTACATCTAAATATTTTTAGTATTTCGGGTACCGGTCAAGTCCCCAATACTTTCCTCGTGAGATCTGTGCTTCCCAGAGCCAGACGCTATTCCCGGATGAAACATTGTGAGAGCTGCATCGCCTTTGAACGTGGTTAAGGGTTCTGAATTATTCAACGTGTTGGGGCACTGGGCGAGAAGCGGCGGCATTCTCTCTGTGTAAGGTCTTGCAGAGTAATGGAAACCTTTCGCGGTCTAGGCTATCTACCTACGAAAGCCCCCCCGGGGCTGCAACAGCCGGCCGCTTTCTATATGGATCTAACTATCAAGTGTACCATCAGGTAGATTGCGCTTGTGCCCTGGGCCTTCATCAGCAGATTTGCCATATCCATGTAGGTATAGGTCGACTCAAAACCTTCCGATGTTGCCCTTACTTCCTTTCTAGTCGGGTAATTATCAGGAAATCTGGTTATCCTGACCCTCGGCATATGTACGAGTCTTCCGTGAATCCCACAAGGACTAACGGAACGTTAGCTTATACGAGCGGTGTCGGCATCGCGCTCGAGCTTCATGAAGTCGAGGAGTGACACTTCGGTCCTTGGAGACATCGCGCACTCTTCCGGATTCAGCTTGATGATATCCATTGCTGATATCCCTCTACCATTCTTTCAGAAAGGATCCGCACCATGCTCTAGGAGTACCATGACCCTTCTCATTTGATGCATCAGATATTCCTCAGCTGTGGAAAGCCGCATTGAGATGTTGGCCACAGCCGTGGGTCCGTGATTCGGGGTCCAGTTGATGTCGACTTCTGGGTTAAGAAGCCATTTGATACCGGAGTCAGGATCATGTAGTAGTGAGAATATGTAGAACAGTGCTGTCTCGCGGGTGACGCCTTGGGTGGACGAGGATTCTTCGCCTCTAGTGGCGAGGTACCAATAATTGAGAAGTTCGCTAAAAGCTTTTATACCCAGAGTATACGGGCTTTCTGCCTCATGGAGGCCCCATAAAAATGACTCGTGGTGATGGTGAGTATAGTCAGTGCCATTGAGGGCGGATGCCTCCAACAGTGATGTGAGCACCGTGGTCGATAAGCAGCCTAGCAAAAGTCCACCTCTCGTTAACCAGTCCCAACCACATATGTGACATATCCGGCAGTCTATGCACAACGTTAGGGTCAGGTTTAAGTTCAAGAACCGTCCCTGCGATGCGCAAGCCATCTTCTCTGTGTGAGAGTGGAGAGGCTGCAAAAAGATGTAGACATGTTTGGCCGGAATCCGTGACGCCTGATACGTTCGGGTTACTGGCGTCCAGGAGAATGCGAGCGGCCTGGATACTCTGTTACTTTAGGGATTTCAGAAGCACCCCACTGGCATCGCAATAGAGTAAGTACCGTAAATCGGCTGCCGCTTGATTCCACTCCTACGATCCTGGTGGTTATGATTGTTCCCAAAAAAATCATGCAGTGATCCAGCTCCAAATTGTCAAGGACCTCATCAAACAAAGCATGCGGCTGATTCTCGTGCGCTCCATATTCCATAAACAACTGGGACAAATGTGTGTTCCCGCCGTTATAGGAGTGCCGGAAAAGGGATAGCCTCTTGTAGGTGGCATGGGATCTAAACCACGTTCAAGGAGGCGGCGGAATACCTCACAAGGCCATGTTTGCTGAGTTTCAAGATGGAACTAACACATAAGGGCTGCCGAAATCGATTCGCTGCTGAGGGGCGCAGGTGTGCCGTGTTCCAAGAGCCAATCCACCGTCAGCAATGGGTTAAGGAGGTCATTGTGAAGGTATTCTCCCTCCTTCGACAGGAGAGCTTGTACAACGGCCTGGTCCTCTGTGCTGAAACCTTTACCAGCTTTCTTGAACAGCTCTAGGATATGTATCCAGTGCTGAGAAGCTGCTATTGCAACTGGTGAGAGTTCTCCAGGGAGAGGGTCTAAGCTAGCACCACCTAGCAGGAGCTTCTCGATGAATCTTGACCGGTTTACTATATCACTCATGACATGGTCAAAAGCGGTTCCGGGCTCTTCTTCTCTGACCATATTGTCTGTGTTTCGAGGATTCATAGCGCATATGTCTACCGGTCTCAGCCTGTATTGCCTACCAGCATGGTTCCACTCCCAAACTTTGTTTACCGATGCTCCAGCATCGAGAAGAAAGCCGGCATCCTCAAAATTTGCGCCGTAGCAGGCAAGGTGTAGCAGCGTGACCCTTCAGTTGAACTCGGCGTTGATGTCTGTCCCTCTTGCCTGAAGCCACTGGATTGTCTGATGTCGACGTGCACCCTCGAATGCATAGTGAAGTGGAGTGTATCTGGAGGGGTCCTGTCTATTAATGTTGACTTCGTATCCTTCTTGGAAGAGGAACTGCATGAACTTGAGACAACCTTCGGCAGCAGCAATGTGGAAGGCATCCGTGGTATCTGTAGCGGACGGATCGAATTTAGTCAACGCGCCTCTTGAAACCAATAGCTGTGCAGTTGTCTCTTGTCGCGAAAGTAAGGCAGAATGCAATATCGAACATGCGGCACGACGGTGTCTGCTGACTTATCCCGGCCGTGCACCGGCCCCCTTCCTCTTCCGGTTCTGCCAGCCCCGACCGCCCTTGGTGTTTAGCGCCCACCCTCCGTTTTGGCCTGGGGCCGGACAGCCGTTTTAGAGAAAACGGAACCGTCGAGGGCCCGGAACATCTGCTCGTCCTGCTCCGACCGGTACCGTATCTACTTTGCTTAGCCCCTTCCTTTCCGCACCCTCTCCCCTTCCAAAACGGGGTTTGCTAACACCCTGGCCTTGCCGCCAGCGGCCTGCGCGAAGGAAGGAGCTAATACCAATAGATAATACCAATTCTGAAGTATGGAGCCTTCGTCCGTAATCCTACTACTGTCGTTTCGAATCAGAGTGTCCTATCCCCACTTAGCTTCTGAATCACACATCTTCTTTGCAACTTAATGTTCAACTTCGGATATAGGCTTTAAAGCGGTATACTTAACAGCGAGAACTCTCTTAATTTGCAGCCATATATCATTATGTAGCCCTCGTCGAGGGCTATATTGTGATACCAGATATATCAATATAGCTGCTTTATCCGACGAAGAGGAGGTCTTTATATAAGATTACTCCATTTGGATCGTATATATTCTTTAATAAATCAATTAATGCAAGGTAACATATGGGTCCAAGCCTGGAAAACAAGGCTGAGCTAATATACAGAAATCATATTACGATTAATTTTTACGATATATATTATCCCCAGTATCTTTAAATACGATGACTTTTTAAATGGTTTTTTACGGTTTGGATAAATTGTATACCTTAATTCCGTACGTTATTCCAATTCCGACTGGTAGTTGCCGACAAGCTTCGGCCCTGGTGAACCTTATGCCCGCTGGGGTTCAGCAGGGTCTTTGAAAGCAGAGAATAGTTTTGTACGGTAAACCTTAAAAGATAAACCTTAAAAGCGTATGAAAAGCGTATGAAAAGCGTATGAAAAGTTTTGTAAGCCCTTGTTATTTTACGATTAAAAAGTTTAACCTCGATTGTTCTTACGGCTTCTTAAGTTTTTATTAATTAAGATACGAGCTAAAACAATATAACATATTATACGAATATAAAATACCAGTTATCCGGAACGGGAAGGTTTCGACAGAAACCGTCCCGTTTACGGTAATTTATTCGAAAAAAATTACCGCATAATCCAAAACAATCGACGTAACTGTCGATTTGGAAAGTTGTTTTAAAAAAATCGACTGCGCCTTTTAATCTTTAAGTACCACCTTATTTTCGATATTAAAAATTCGCCTTTTTACGAGCTTATTATGAATAACCTTAATTTAACGGAAAAATTGCTGGCGAAGGTATAGGGAAATAAAGATAACAAAATCAACAAGTTGGATAATTCTAAAATCTAGCTGCTAGAATATTATACATTAAAGGATTACGAACGTTAGTTTGCTCGGCTGTTTAAAACCGCGAAGAACTTCCAGAATTCGGAAAGGAACCGACGTAAATAAGGGAGCTGCGAGACGGAAAGGGGTAGTAAAGCTAGGAGTTAAGTAGCAATCTATCATTTTATCCAAGTATATATACGGTTACGTCTTCTCGAGAGAGAAATAAATCAATTAATAAAATAGTTATAAAGGTATATCCGATACCATTATGTAGCCCTCGACGAGGGCTATATAATGATATATGGCTGTAAATTGAGAGAGTTCTCGCTGTTAAATATACCGCTTTAAAGCCTATATCCGAAGTTGAACATTGCGTTGTATAAAAGGGGTGTGATTTAGAAGCTAAGTGGGGATAGGACACTCTGATTGGAAACGACAGTAATGCGATCCTTAGACGTACTAAGGGATGTATTCCCCTGGTTATAAAGTATCCGGTTTCTTTTATTTATTTATGATCTTCCGCTTAATATGATTCCTTTCAAAATAAACTACGCGTAACGTACCATACCACCGAACGGAATATACCACCGAACGGAACATGTCGGATATAGGAGATATCAGTTGTGTTGTTGTATTCACCTAGTTGCAGGTGCTGTTGAAAGTGTGCAACTTTAAGTTGCTTAGACACGGAATATATATAAGCCGATCGTTAGGTGACCTTTCCATATATGGGGTATGTTACGCATCCCCCAGCTAGCTGATACACCCTCTTAACGTTTTAAAGTATTTACGGCGTCGATTGTCGTATTTTATTATATAGTAGTCGCCATACCTTTTTAATTCCTAACATATATATCTTTACTTAATAACGGTTTTCTTTAAGTACTGTTTGAATCTTTTAAAGGTTTTAACGGTAGTTATTAATTTTCTATCAAAAGTTATAGAATTTAGTTTAAAGCCTTTCAGTTTATAGATATAAAACGCGATAAGATATATTTAGGACCAGTACAAATTAATCCATAAACTTATTCCAGAATGTATTGTTATAAGTTTTAATTAATTAAAGAAATACATAATGTTAATTATTCCATTACGAGAATAATATAGCAGCTGGAAAAAATATACGTAAAGTAAGCTTTATAATAAATTAATTAATTATATAAGTATTGTTTTTTATAATTACTTTCATAATTGTTTAAGTGCTTTTACGGAGGCCGATAAATTTGTAAAAACGGATTATTAAGGTTAAAAATTTAGTTTGTTATAAGTTATTAAAAGAGAAAAATATTAAGATAATAACAAACCTATTATGGTCGAAGGGATCTGGCATTAATTCCAGCAGACATCCACGATGTAAACGGGGTTTAGCTGGCAGCAGTTAACCATGGCCGTAAATACGTTCTGCCCCGGGATAACGGTATACGTAGTACTTTACGGGATAGATAGGTAAATGCTTTCGTTAACGGCGTTGGTGGGACAGTTAATATTATCCGAGGTGGACATGGTGAATATCGTTGTGCGACATCAATGGCTGCCCAATAGTTAAGTTGATTTGTAAATTTGAAAAGACGAGTAGTATTTAAGCGTATTGCAAACGATGGACCTAGCCTGCTGCCATAATATCAAGGGATCCGCCCTTTACGCCTTACGGGCGCCAATCTCCGTGATTTAATTTGAACAAAGATGTTAAATATCACGAAATAATTGAGTTGGGCCCGTTCCTGGGGGTCTACCGCGAGTGCTGCCCTGCCGTCCTTCTTTAGACAAAGCATACTCATTAGCTCAGGGCTTACTTCCCCGAGACATCTCATTGTTGGAAATTGTGAGCGGCAGTCTAAAAGACCGGAGCAAGGGCCGCCGGATCGAAAGCCCCAGTTGTCGGTTGTATGCAGACCCGGCTACTGATGTTGCTATTAGAATAGGCAGGAAGTCTGTATTACATTCAGGGACGTGCAAAAGCTTCCTCGTTCCACGTTGCCTTGCTGGATACACTTATAGAGTTCCACTCTTGAAAGCAACCCTCTGATCGTAGTAAGTGAAGGATGGGGTAAGAGCAATCTAGGAAGGTCCTCATGATCTTAGCCTGCACTCTGGTAGGTACTGTAACTCGCACTACATTTGGAGAATAGAGGCGGATACGGCTATCGACCCCCCTACCTAAGATCGGAAAGATGTGGCGTGCTATTCCAGGTTAGGCACTTACTTCTCACATTAGTTCCTTGCATAATATGTAGTATAGATCTAGGATTGGCGTCAACACGTGCCTTGGTATAAAGCTAGGTGCCGTATCCCTGTATCGATCGCCAATGCCATTACTATTTTCGGTTATTCGTCACCCCATTAGCTGTCAGACCCTGAGTGCCGAAAAATGAGGCCCCACACTCACCACCCAGCAAAGCAACTTTCCGGTTGTAGATACTACGTAGCACTACTGTGTAGTAAGTAGATTATCACTGATTGGTGGATTACTGTGGAGACTTCACCGTGATCCTGAATCCTTCTCTCGATGGGGCCTGACCCAGGGTGCTAATAGTGATTTCGCCAAGACCAAATAAAAGTCCGCAGGCGTACAAGGAGAACAGAGGAGAGCGAGATGGTATAAAACGACCGAGGTGGACGAGACGACCTCGGTTTGGGGACTATCGATACAAGAGATAAGTAAGCATTTTCAGCCTTTCACCGCCAACATGCTTCTCAAGACAGTCGCCGCCGTGGCATCACTTATGATAGCCACGGTTTATGGCGATGTCGTCAGATATCCACGTCCGTCAATTTACGACAAGTCGGCGCATTTCGGGCTGAAAGTGAACGGCATCGATATGTATACGGTCAGCTACGCTCGCTACGACTACGTCCAACTTTCAATGGACGAAGGCAGACCCACCGAATTCCGGATTCGCACACTGGATAGGAACCCAATCACCTCCTATACCATTACACCTCGGAAGTTGCCTATTAACGCTAGGGTCGAAGGCAACGAGCTAGTGTTCTCAGTCAAACAGGCACATTATCTTATTGTGAAGATCAATGATAAGAAGCAGTTTGTTATATTAGCGGACCCTTCAGAGAAAGATGCACCCAACCCTGCTGGGAAGGGCGTCTACAATGTGCTCGACTACAGTGCTGATAACACTGGAGGCTCCGTCACCAAAGGGATACAAAAGGCTATGGACGAAGCGTCGAAATCCCCCGGCAACGTTGTCTACGTCCCACCCGGTCTCTACACCATCGGCAATCTTCTCCTCCGCAACCAGACATCTTTGTATCTTGCTGGCGGATCAGTTTTGCGCTTCACGGGAGACCCAGACGACTACACAACTCTCTACACAAAATCAGACCTTGGTCCGGGGACGTGGTGGATTCAGACCGAGTTTGACTCAACCGATATCAAAGTGTACGGTCGCGGCACTATCGACGGTAATGGATATAATACTCGCAAAAACAAATTCATGGCGGACATACTGGTCCCGGTTGGGACGAAGAACTTCAAATGCGACGGAGTGCTGGTTCGAGACAGCTCTTTCTGGGCGGTGACACCTATCCAGGTCGAAGAAGCCACCTTCACTAATCTGAAGATCCTTAACCGCTTTGATGTGACCCAGGATGACGGAGTCGATGTGGTCGAGTCCACCAAAGTAAGGGTGATGCGAGCCATCGCGATTGCCAAAGATGACAGTTTTTCTACCAAGACCTGGCCGTACAAAACAGGCACGACAGTTCCTTATCCTTATCCGCCGCGGCCGCTAAAAGACGTGTACTTCGATGACTGCCTGGCCTGGACTGACTGCTACGGCTACAAGGTTGGGCAGGGTGTCTGGGAGGATCAGGACACTGTGACGTTCCAAAACAGCGTCGTCTATAGCGCCGCCGTGGGGATGGGAATTGATCATAAGTTTGGCACCGCGGAGGCGAGCCATATCACTTTCAGGAATATGGATATCGAGGGCTTACATGGTAACGCCCATGGCCAAGCCGCCTGGCTAACCATATACGTGCAACAAACGGGAAGTGGCGTGGGGCCTGTTCGGAATGTTTACGTGAAAAACATCCGAGCGCGTGTCCAAGGATCGCGGCCTGGTAGGCTCCAGGGCTACGACTCGTCTGCGATAGTAAGCGGAGTGACCTTCACTAACATATTGATGGGTAAAAATACAAAACCGGCCGAAACGCTGAAGGAGATGAATATGCTCGAAGCCAACTTCTCGGAGAATATCAAGATCGTTAACTGAATCTGGGGGAAAAGCTCTAGCTTTTCTTGGGCTGTGCTTTGGGATATGGAACGATGGTTTCCGGGCGAATCGGACTGATGGAGACACCCGTATCTATTAGCTGAGGCGGCCGATATTGCTTATTCTCAGCAACAATTAGTATCTTGAATTCAGTAGGAGCGATATTGACGATGCTCCGCTCTCGGTTTTAGACTAGAATCGAATTTAGGCAAGAATAAAAGCGCATGCGGTAGGCCGCCCCTAAAAGCCCACAAGTAGCCATACGCGGCCCAAACCTGAATCTACGGGTGTAGAAGGAGAGCCCATCCGGCCGAGTAGGGGTAGCCATAGGGATCACTATGACAAAGCCCAAATTTTTAATAGGTTCACCGTACTATATGTGTCAGATATAGGGGATATCAGTTGTATTGTTATATTCAGCTAATTGCAGGTGCTGTTGTACGCATATAACCTTTAAGTAACTTAGCCACGGAACATATATGGGCCGATCAGTAGGTAACTATCAGCTAGCCAGGTGTACTAAAGCACCTTAATATGAGACCCTGTTATCATACACTGAAGCATATATGGCTGAAGAAGAAGGTGAATTATCTGGTTGACTTTTTAAAAGGTCCTGTCTAGAAAGAAGGTTGCGAGGCCTCCCTAAATATACGAAAAACAGCTGTATCCAAGAGGGAACGATACCGGAGCTTCGAATAACGCATCAAATAACGTATCCGTTAGTTGCAACGCTAGTTAAGCCATTACGTAACTAACAGCTTTAACTTTCAGTAAGGTCTGACATACCCCCCAGCTGTTAGGAATTAACAGCTAAAGCTTTTATAAGTTTGAAAATTGCCCAAAAAGGAAATATAGTGGTGGTTTAAAGGATAAACAAAAAATTAAAAATCATCTGTAGATCCCAAGCGTTAAGATCTGCAGATGGACGATTTTTAATAGGATTCGAATTTACGTTTTTAGGTATTATGATTTGATATCATACCTTTAAACCATAAAAGTTTTATTGAAAAGTTAACTAAATAACTTAATACTTAAGTTAGCTTAAAGTTTAAGGGATAAAAAAGATGTAATAGAAATAAATAATTAAACGGAAATGGGAGCAATAACTTCTATTATTATAACGTAATAACGTTGCTGTAACAAAGCTTTTAAGCTTCCTTTAATTTTAAAGCAACGTTTTAAAAATTTAGTAACCGAACGAATTCCTAATGCTGCTATAGCTTAAGTCGTTTAATAAATCTATTTGCAATTATTACGTTTATAAACGTTTATTTAATACCGATTTTTTTTCGTTACGAAAGTTTTACGGAGTTAATAATCATAAATATTAACGTATTTCAGTTTCGTAATTAAGTATATAGCTTTTTCGGTAACTAACCGTGTCGTTTATTTATTATTCATTTAAATAATTAACTTTTTATTTAACTTTAATTTTATAGCTTTAAATAGTTTTTATATAAAAATAATTTCCTTAACAGTTTACAAAAAGGTTAATAACTTTGCTTCCGTACTTAAGGTAGTAACTGTATCTTGCTTGTTAACTTTTTAAGCGATAGGGTTTCCGAAAAGTATTAATACGAATCCTTAAAAGCTTTTTCGATTAAGATTATTCGCAAAAAAAACGTCGTTTACATACAGAAATAATCGCACGTTAGAATTTTCGTTATTTTCGAATTTTAAAGCTAAAGTACGTATAAAATAAACGTAAAGAATAATTTCGTTAATAACGTTAAAATACATAAAATTAAAGTTTTTGCAATAACGAAATAACTGGAAAATAACTTTAGTTAGGTTTAGGTAAGTAATAACAATTCCGTATAACAAACTTTCGACTTTTTCGAAATACGGTTTTTTAAACGTTACTAACGTTTCGTTTTAATATTTCTTAAAATCCTTTTATTTAAAAACCTTAAAGTAACGTTTTCCGAATTTGGATAATTCGAATTAAGAATATAATTTCTCCCAATAAGTATTCTATAATAATTATAATTTTCTAACTACGCTGTTTCACAATATACGCATCCTAAGAAACTACTATAATTCCCTAAGGTTATTAATATGGAACCGTTACATTAACTTTTAAAGGAATTTTTTTAGCGCGTATTATATCGCAAATCCTATACATCATAAATATATCGTTAACGTAAAAAAATAACGTTAACTAACCGTTAATTAAAATATATAAGTTATCCGAAAAAAGTTTTAAACCTAAATTTTAAAAACTTAAAGATAAATTTCGTTATCATAATAATAATAATCGCTTTAAGTTATATAAAGCTTTCAAAAACTTCAAATAATAGCCCGAACGTACAAATTCCGGTAAGAACCGTACGTATATAAACTTATCGATATTGCTATGCAAAAACGCATTAACGGCGTTAAGTTAACGAAGCTTTAGATTAAATCGGGCTGCAATAACTATAAATATACAAAAAAACCTTTTTGTTAACGTAAATACGTAGGCGTTAAGTTCCTTACGGAATTAAAAATTACCCTAGATAACAATTTTAACCTTAAATCTTTAAAGTATCTTATGTTTGTTAAATTTATAAGTAAATATTTACATTAACGGAAAGATAACGTTAGGGCTTACGTCGTTAATTACCTTTTAAATTATAATAAAAACAATTAATTACTTTACCCGATATATCTAATCCCATTTTTTCTACGTAGCCGTTTTCCAATCTTTTACGTACTTATGCTATATAACTTCGAGTTAATTTTTGGATAAAAAAAGGAAAATATTACGATAAAGGCATTCCGGCTTAATAACCGTTAAGAAAACAACGTTAAAAACGGTTAGATATATATTACGTTCTTCGAAATCCAGCTTGTAACTTATATTAGCTAAAAGTGCCTTTTTTCTTTTTCCGTTTCGAATTCTAAACCTAACAACGGTTAAAAGATTTAAGAAATTTAATTAAGTACGACGTTGCCGTAATCGAGAAAAATTAATTAATGTATTTTAAGCTTTATCCAGCAAAGGCGCGTAATATTATTAATAACCTATATCTTTAAAAATTGAAATAACTTCGGATATAGGCAAACCTTACAAAAAGTTTTCGCCTTCCGAATTACCTGATTTTTCTTAAAGGCGAATAGGGTTATTTTCGGAATTATTACTAACAGCCGAATTAAAAAATTCTTTTTCCGAATTACCTTCTTCGTTAGTTTCCACCCTTTTAACTTTTTATAAAGTTTTTTAATCAGGATTATCCGTAGCTATTATAATAATATCATATATAAGTTTCTCGTTTTTAACAGAAAAACCCTGCGTTATCGTTTCCTACGTTGCCGTATTATCCACCTTTTTAGTAACACTTATATTTAAAAAGTTACTGCTAAATATAACTTTTAACGTTTTTAGGAAAGTCGTTACGGAAAGTAAAATTAGGATATTATCGATTCAATCGTTTAGTTTTCTAATTTCGAATAACGATTTCTATTACTCGTTATAATACATCTTCGTTTCGTTAAAAGTAACGTTTCGTACCGTAATAACGCGTTATTTACGAAAAAATCCAAACCTTATAAATATTGCTAATTACGTATCTAACGAAATAACTAATATACGTTTTAGGATCCATTTTTTTCAAACGGTCTAATTCCCGGCAAACTGCTTCCGTAAATGCATAAACTTTTAATTTGAAAACAATAACGTTTATAACGTTCGCTTTTAAGTTTTTTTTAGGAATAAAAATTTTATCCTTTTTAGTTATCTATTCGTTAAAGACCTAAATTAATATTTTCCAACTTAAAGCCTTAGTTAACATACGGTTAATAATATACGTAATTACTTTAATAGCTTTAAGCTACAAATTAAAAAAAGGTTATTATTAATTATTAAATAACGGGCTTTCGTAATAATCACGCCCCTGGCGCGTTTTTAAACGCCTACGGATTCCTTAATATAAAGCGGCGAAAACTTATAGGCGATACATATATTAAAAAGCTATTTTCGGAACTTATTTCCGAAAAACATTTTTTTATTTAATACGATCGTTTTAATTTTAATATAGTATTATTTCTTTAAGAAAACAACTGCGTTTATTAAAACGGTAAACGTATATTTTTTCCGCTTTATAATATAATTAATCTTTACTTTAATAATAAAGCAAGTAATAATTAACGTTTTTGTACGTCTATTAAAAGCGCTACTAAATTTGAAAAAATTAACGTATATCGTAACGAAAAGTTTACGTTCCCTAATTTACGTTCTTCGCAAAACTTTCTTTCGAACTTTCCCGATTACACAATCTTAACAATCGATTTTTAACGGAAGCTAAATTTTCGTTCCGGTAACTGCTTACACCATTTTTTTAAAGGCCCTTAAGCCTAAATAAACTAACCTTCGGTACTATAAAGTAACATCTCCTTTTAAAAGCTTCAAAGGAAAACGGAAGTTATTTTTATAAAGCTTCTTTTAATTAAACAATTTCGGGGAAAGGAATTTTTAAATCAAAAGCTTCGAAACGAAGTTTTTGTTTTTACTTTCGAAAATAACTTTATTTTTAAAGTTACTTTCGTTTTTAAGGACCGTAACGCTGGGCTTTTCGGTTATTACAAAAATTGCTAAATTAATAACATCATCGTTATCGTTCTTAACCATTATCTTAACGTAATATATAACGGGTTAACACTCGATTTATTTAATTTTTACTATTTACGTTCGCAATGTTATTAACGTTTTATAATATACGACATTAATTTCGTAATCCCAATAAATCCTAACCTGTTAAAACAACCTATAAAAAGCTAAGTTAATATGTATTTCAAAAATATAAAAGCAACCTTTCAAAAAAAAGGCGTTAATTTTGCTATTTAAGGTAGTAAACGTAAGTTTTCGCGTTCCCTCGTCTAATATCTCGAAATACTTCCCTCTAATTAGGAACTTTTTACCCATTATAAGAAGCTATAAATCGATAAAATTAACTTTCCGATTTCCTACGTAGAAATCTAAGTATATATCTAATAACGTAAATTTCTTAAAGTTATATCCGGTAATAACGTTATTAACTTAAAGGTTCGTTAATAAAGAAAATCTTTTAACAAAAAATGTTAAAGCTAACTAAAAAGTTTATTACGTTAATTCCTTCCGAACTTTCTTAACGGCGGCCTTTAACCCGAAAATTCCGTTAACAATACGTTTGTTTACTTACTTTTTAATCTTAAAATCCTTGGTTACCTTTCGGGCCTAACCTTTAAGTAAATATAAAAGCATTTTTTAAAAATATGGATTATACTGTAAAAACATTTTCGATTAACATAACGATTACCGTTTTGATTATTATTATTACGGCAATTATTATTATTATTCGAAAAGCTTTAAAAAAAACCCGTTTAACTTAGGGTTTTTCCGTTAAGGGTAATACCGAACGCTTTTCGAAATAACTATTCGGTGATAACGCTTTAAACCTTCCGTAATTTTATATTAAAAGCAGTTCGTTAACGTCTTTACCGTTATATATAGCTTCCTTAATAACGGCAATTTGGGTAACGGAAAAATCGGATAAAAAGGTATTTACCATTTTAAGAAAATTAAGCTATCTATAATAACTTGCGATAACTGGGATCTAAAGTTCCTCGGTTTTAATATATACTTTTTAATACTTGGAAAGCTACGTATCTATCTAAATTTTGTTAATCCTTAACGCTTTTTTATATCGAACTTCGATTTCGTAAATCCGAACGTTATTATTAAGCTTAAATTTATTTTTTAAAACGGTTAATTTTTTTCGTAATATAACTTTTTTTCAATATACCCAATAATAATTAAGATAAATTAACTGGTTCAGGAACTTATTAACTTCGGCAAACGTTTTTTCCTAAGTTAAGAAAAGGGTTTGCTTGTAATCGTATTTTTTTATAGCTTTCTAGAACTTCGTATCAACTTCCGATTAAAACTTAAACTTATCAAAAACGTTTAAATCAAAATTCTTAAAATTAGAGAAAACAAATTTTTTAAATAACGGCGGAACTTACGTATTATTAAAGTTAATATAATCCCTCAAAAAGCCCGCCTTAAAGCTAATGTAAAACTCGAAAATATCATATTTCTTAAGGATCCCTTTTTTTTAAAAAAACGCCCTAAAACGCTTTAACGAAATTTCGTTAAAATCTTTTTTTAAAAAAAAACCATAACTTCAAACGTAATATAAATGGAATAAATACTAAAGTAATTGGAATATAACTAAAAATCCTCTTAAAAAGCGGCAGTAAGTTACAAAGTTATTATAGGAACGATGGCAAAGTTCCGAATAACTTCAAAAAACGAATATCTTTAAACGTAACTAAAAAAAATACGAACCGAGTTCATAATTATGAAACCCTATTATTACATATTAAAATATAGATGGCTAAAAAAAAAGGTAAATTATCTGGTTAATCTTTTAAAAAGTCCTATCTAAAAAAAAGGTTACGAAACCTCCCTAAATACACGAAAAACAGCTGTATCCAAAAAGGAACGATACCGAAGCTTCAAACAACGCATCAAACAACGCATCTGCTAGTTGCAACGCTAGCTAAGCCATTACGCAGCTAACAGCCCTAGCTTTCAGTAGGGTCTGACACCTAACTACAGAAAGCTACGCTCTGGTCGGAGGATATTTGTTCCGTTGCTAGGTTATATAAAAACAATACGTATGCGAAGTATTTACGTAATTAGCTGAATATAACAACGTAAGTAGCATTCCCTATATCTGATAATTAAGAATATTATTCGTTTAATTCAAGCAATAATTAATTAAATAGTTATTATTAAAACGATATAAGCTATTTTTAATAGCAATTTTACTTATATACTTTAATAATAATAATCGCGATCGTATTATAAACGTCTTTTATTATTATAAAGAACTTAAGATTTAGAATTACTTTAAAGGCGAATTCTAATTTAAAATATATATAATTAATATTTAACTTTTATTAATCATAATTAATTATTTCAGTAACCTGTTAAACTTATAAAACACGATGTAGTTTTTTATCCGAAAAGACAACTTCGTTATAATGTACCATATAAGGAAGCTGGATATACAAATAAGCTGAATATTTTTTATTAATGATTTAACCATTTTATTTTAAATATTTAATTTTCAATAATTATAATATAGAACGAGTTATAAAAGAATTTGAAATAAACTTAGCTATTTAAGTAAAATAAATTAACCCGAAACTTAGTTATAAAAAGTTTAGTTTTATTTATAATATCTTACATTTTATTTTAAAAACACGATATAACGGTAAACGCGCCCGAATTAATATTGTCTTGCCGATGCGAAAATGAACGCCGACCGAAAAAAATTCGATTATTGACCGTATTGTTAATTTCGATATGTAAGTGTTTTTTCTCTATAAACAATAAGCTGTTAATTATTTCGTATTACGAAACGGGCCTTGCATTTTTATAACCAATTATATTTATCAAACTTATAAACGTATACCTATATATATCTTAGAACTTATTTCCTTTTAATAACGGACTAATCGACGATCTTTCAAAACTATATATCTTTATAACTTTATAAATAAGCTTTTTTAACCTTTAAAAATATCTTCCTTAACGGGTATAAATTTAGCTTTTTATAGCTTTTCGATAATAACGATAAGTTTCGCCTATATACCCGGCCTTACGACCTAGGTAGCACCTTTACTTTTAATATTGTTTTCGGCATATTAAAACCTTTCCGATTAAAATAACACGAATTTTAAGTTATCCTTTTCCTTAAATTTCCGCAACTTACCGGCCAATTATCGATCGTACTAACAAAATAAACTAATCTTTTAACGTTAAACGCGGCTTTTTATACCTTATAATCGCACCGATAACTATATTTTCGATACGGAACGTACGGAAAATTTACGTTTATAACCTATAAAAAACCTTCGTTTTTTACCGTTACGTTAAGTTAAATAATATAATAAAAACTTAAAACTTTCTCTATTTTTTCCGTTAACGTAATAATTATAACAGTTATCAAAATAAACGTTAATGGTAACGATAATTTAAAAAACGGAAATAATTCGAATATAACGGTTATATAAAGATAATTAATTTTTTACGAACAAATTTATTTTTTCCTATCCCGTACGTTATTCTTGAACGCCTATATTACTTTTAAGCTATTTTTTTACTTAACCGCTAACTAAATTATTTTAGTTAATTTTATTTTTTATATATTTAAAATAACTATAAGCTTAATTAAGTACGTAAACTTATCGGAATAAGTTCTATAATTCGTTTTCAGCAACGTGAAAAAATCGGTTTTTAAATTTTTAATATTACTTAAAAAGGTAGCTTTTCTATTAAACTGTACGTTTCGAATAATAATAACTTTATTTGTTAAAAAGTTCCAAATCTCGTAAATATTTGTTAATCGGTAACCGGCAAAAAAACTTATTTACGTTTTAAGATTTAACTTTTAAAGTCTTTATTATTTTTTTATAGCAATGGTTATTATAAGATAAGCTATATAACCGTAAGCTCGCAAATAAACTTATTAAAGCTTGCGATCAAATACTGGAACGCCGTCTTTATATGCTAAATAAATATAATAAACCTTATATAAAGTTTATTAAAAAAAGTATTTAAAGATACGGTTATATAAATATATTGCAGCTTTAAAAATATATATAATTAAAAACGCAGGTAACTTAACGCTATTTCGTATAACAATCGCTTTTTTCTTAATTATACCTCTTAAACGCTTTACACCCTTATTCTGGGCCTCGGTATACAGTATTAAAAACTTAAGCGTAATATTAAAAAAAAAACGATTAAAAGATACTTCAAAACAAGTAATTTTTTAAAATTTCGTTATCGCATTTAATTACCTATAGGAAAACCTTATTTTAATTTTTTATAACGCTTAACAAGTAGCGGAATATAATGATTAACATATCTTGCTTTCGGTTCTTAAGGTAAATATTCTAAATAAAACCTAAATATCTATTAATAACGAACATAAAGTATCTATACCTTTCAAAAACTTTTCGAAAATAATAAAATTAATAGCTATTTTTTATTTTAAACAGGAAACTTTCTTTTTAAGCTCGCGGCATATTTATCTTTTAGCCTTTATTTTACTACATATCTAGCCTTTCATAATTATAAAACCCTTTAACCGGATTCCCTTAATATAAAGCTATAACTAAATTATTACTTTAAGGCTTAAATAACTTAATCGCAAATACCACAAAGTACCGTTACCGGTACGCGGCAATTTTAACGTCGATAAGTTAATATTTCGTTTATAAATAACCAAATTATGTAAGATATTATTACGTTAATATCTTCGATAATAAATTAATTAAATTTATTTGTTAAAATAACTATAACTTAATTATATTTATTTCGAATACAATTATTAATCTCTCGTTTATTTTATTAATCAACTTTTTTCGGAATTATCGAAATAATACCAGATTACAGGCGAATTACTTATAATAAGCCACGGTATATAACCGTAACGCTTTCGTATCATTAAAGTTTCGAAATAATACATCAACGTTTTTATACTTTTTAATCGAAATAAAGCTATTACTTACGTACATCTCGTTATTTTATACTATTAATTTAAAATTTAAAAACCTACTAATAAGGTTAAAAACGTATATTATAAACCTCAAATCTAAAATAAACAAATTCCATAAACAATAAAACAATAGATTTATAGCAGCCCGTTAATTAAAAATTAAAAAGCACGCCAGAATTCGTTTTATTTCCTTTAAAAATTAATCTGTTTCTTATATAATTAACTTATTTATAAATTTGGATATTCCGTTAATCTTTTCCTTTAAAAATTAATTGGAAATTATCCGATTTCGGACTAATCTTTTAACTATTGTATTAAATATAAATTTTACTAAAACCTTATTAAGAAACGCATAATAACATCAAGGCAGTAAATATAATAAACTTAAATACGTTTTACAACAAATCCCCTAAAGTCCGATTTATTACGTTTTCGTTTATTAAAGTTTCGGTCCGTACGGGTATCTTTACGGCTATCTTACTTCGGGCTTTATCTAAAAGTTTTCCTTCACGATTAACAGTTAAAAAAATTATTTTCTTTTTAATTAAAATTATTCTAATTAACAAGATCTACAGAAACCCCGTAAAAAATCGGAAATAATACCTTTATATTTTGTAATAAAAAAAGAAAATAAATTATAATCCAATAATCCAAAAAGTTAACCGTTACTTTTTAATAATTAATCGGTCTACTATCGATTTCGGCCTTTTTTACTATTTAAAAAATGATTATCCAGGTTTCTACAACAAGAATTAAAACTATACAAAATCGTTAACTTATATAATTATTATTTTTGTTTTTAAAACGCGATATCGCTATCCCTAAACTATTATCTTTTGCTATTTTATAATTTACTCGTTTAATTTCTTACCTAACTTTACGACTTGCTTTAATTTTTCTCGGTATTTTTGTTAAGTATTAATTAGGAATCTGCTATCATACACCTTGCCGAATTCGGCCATTTTAACGTACTATTTCTATAAATTCTTCCTTAAAAAATTATTTTTTGATTATTAGAAATATAAACTTCAGAATTTATTTAATAAAGTCGTTGATATTTTTTCAGAAAATATCGTACTTGCGATTTTTATAGATATACGCCGTACAGTCCTAATTATAAACTTATCCGCTTTTGGTCGTTATCTTTAAAGTATTTATTAAATATCTTATAAAATCGGTTTTTTCGATAATTTCTTTTAAAAATTAAAAATAAAATAAGGTATTAATCCGCATTATATAACAAATTCGTTTTTGGAATAAAATTTTATATCGGATTTTATAAATCTAATAAACTACGAAAATAATTAATCAAAATCGATAAAGTTCCAAATATCAAACGCGTACGTTTTGAATTAAAATTCGCCTTTAAAAACGGTTTTAATCCTTAAGTTCTTTATAAATAATGGAAAACGTCGACGGTACGGTCGTTATTATTATTATTATAATATATAAAGATAATTGTTACTAATATACAGCCTATATCGTTTTAATAACAGCTAATTAATTAATAATTACTTAAATTAAGCAAATAAAACTTTTAATTATTAGATATAAGGGATATCAGTTACGTTGTTATATTTAGCTAATTATACAGCTTCTTAATACGCGTACAGCTTTTATATAACCTAGCAACGAAACGATTATCCTCTGATCAGAATGTAGCTAAGGTACTTTAGCACCCTGGCTAGCTAATCAGCCCTAGGCTAGCTATTGCCGAGACCATATATTTATCATTTCCAAAGTTACTTTCATCCGAATCTGACGTATCTTCCGTATCAAAACGGTTATGGATTACTTTATGAATATGGGAAATAACCGAAAGCATGTTGTAATTGCAGGCGAAATAATTAAAGTTACCACAAGGGCGATAACGGTTAAAACGTTGCCATTTATCGCGTTAGGCTTGGGTTGACGATAAAGTTAATAATTTTATTAAGTTGGATTTAAGAACTTAACGGTTGTTGACGTCGACGTTATTAATAATTTTTATAAACGTATTTATAATTTCGGAATGTTATTAATAATAATTTCCGTTACAAAAATAGAAAAAATAGTAAAAAAACTTAATAAAGAAACCGTAAATAGTAAGAATAAACTTACGGTTAATTAATTTAACCTGGAACTTATCGGACAAAACCTGGCAAAACTTTCGAATCCATTAAGCATCCTCCATATCGTCCTTGCTACGAGCTTAATACAATACGTACTTTTAATTAGCCAGGAATTAACGGAACGAATCGTTGTTTTTTATCTTTATCTTTTTAAAACAGGCTGTATATGTAGTAAGTTCTTGCGCAGTTATCGCCGATAGCCTCGCCGTCGATGCGTAACTTGCTTTATATTTTAAGAAGCTATACGTTATATATAAAAGGTTCATTTAGCTTCGTAATATTAAAAAGCTTAAATTTCGGATAGGTTAGAGATAAGGGCATGGTAATAATTAACGTTAGCAAAGCGAGTTAATTTCGTAAAGTTTTCGCTTTAACATTTCGTTTTTAAAAAACGGCGTTAAAATGAATTATTAGCTTATCGCAAACGCTTTATACCGTAATTTAAATGGCGGTTTGAACTTTTTAGGCGTTAATTAAGACCATTTTGTTTCGGAAACGGAAACGGGAAGGGAAAAGTATGTCGAAAAGTTATTCGGAAAGTTGAAAAGGTTAGAAACGGAAACGGAAACGGAAACGGAAACGGAAACGGGAAGGTAAACGTTAATATCGTCGTTTCGCTAAAGAATTAAGAAGTTCATCAGATTTTTGCTGTAATTAATGATAGATTCGTAATAGCTATAAACCTTAAGGTTATTTGGAAAATCGGAAGATCGGAAAAATCGAAAATATAACGGCGAAGGCGTTAAACTTTCGGCGAAAGACCTTAATATATTAAGATAACAAAAGAAGTTTTATAAACGTATTTCTAGGAACAGGTATAAATAAGGTAAGACGTACGAGCCATCTATACTAGGACCGTAATACGAAAGTATTAATATAATGTAATTACGGCGTTATTTTACTATATCCTTATAATAATACAGATTAAAAAATATTTATAATTCAATTATATTACCAGTATTTTCATATTAATTATTATCTATCTGCCTTAATGCGGATTAATAAACGTTCCGGAAATTGAAAGAATAATTTCGAAAAGTAAATTATTTCTTATACTTAATAAAACCGATAAAGTAATTAAAATAATTAATGCTTATTACACTTAAATTATTTCTAAAATAAATATCTTAATTAAAAGAGAAATAACAGGTTATTAAGTTAATATATTACATGTCTGGAAAACGCGGCTTATCTTAATATTCGACATTTTTCTTAACTTAAATCGTACTCGCTTATTTTTTTATATATATCGTTACATATAAACGGAAAACGGATTTATTAACACGCTTAATCGTCTAACAATCGTTTAAATATTTCATTAATATAAGTTTTATACGTATTATTTATAGCTCGTTTACGTATATTACATTATTATGCGAAATCTATAAAAATAAAAATAAAGGGACCCATAGATAAACAAATAAAATTCGGTAAAAGCTAGATATAATTAACGATTACCTGTATAATTAACAATATTTAAGTTTGAAAGTATAGAAAAATAATATAAATCGGGATTTTAGAATAGGGCTTAAACGATATTTATTTTTTTAAAAATAAGCCCCTATAAAAAAGTAGATATATTAACCAATTAGAAACTAAATGATTAAGTATTCGATTAATTAAAAAAATACAGCACCCGATTTTGAAATATTCGAAACCTTTAATCTTTAATTATATCTCTTTATTAATCGGTTTCCATAACCATCCGCATAATTATCATATTCTATTATGCCTTTTCCTTTTCTTAAAACGTTTCAACCAATTAATATTAATATTCCTTATCTTAAACCGGTATTCCCGTTAAACTTAAAGTACATACCACGTTAAACGCTAATAATTAACGTATATACGTTATGGCATATAGCGAATATATTATACGATATCCCTAAGTAAGAAATAAATATAAAAATACAGAAAAACGACCTAAGCACTATTTGCTTTAAATATAACCTAATTAGGCAAAATACAAACAATTAATCAACATAAAAGAACCTGAAAACGAAATAAAAGAAAAGCGAAAGAAAGCCTAATAGCAAACAAATCTAGCTAAAGGTCGAAAACAAAGTTTTAAAATAAGGAAATCAAATAATAAATCGTATAAATAATAACTTAATTAATTACTAAATTTTGGTTATATCGAATTTTCATATAACGTTAAAATTACTTACGTTAAGTTATTAGTTATTTTTTACGATAATTCGAAAATAAAATTTATCGTAAAAAAAAGAGATTAAAATAAAGCAAGGTATAAGGACTTGAATCCGGTTACGGATAATTGATTGTTCTATATTACGTATATATTTTTAAATGTTTAGTTTCTTAAGCGTAACTCCCTTGGTAAATTTTATTATAGTTTCAATATTATATAATACAGATTACGTTTAAACTTAGCATTAAGCACATATAAAAACACTTTTTACGATTATATATTAATCAAAACCAAGTCGCCCCGTCCCAATGAAATACGGAAATAGGTTTAAAATAACTTCGTAAAATGTTTATCTTTTATATTAAACTTAAACACTCTAATAAATAAAAGTTATTAGCAATTAACGGCTATAATAGTTATAATATCGAAAGGTTTATATAAACGTGCTTTTATACCAAAATTTATATTATCTTCTTGCTTGCTTACGGTTTTTATATTTTCTAGCCTTTTAATGTAAGTATATTCGTTATTTTAAAGCGAAAGTTCTGTTATTAATATTATAAACGTTGTTACGAACAGGTTTTCAAAGTTAAAAATATAAAACAAGGTTCTAATAACTTCGAAATATATTATACAAAGTAAAAATAGGTTAAGCCTGGAAATTAAAGCTAAGCTAATATATAGATATTATTGCACGATTAATTTCTACGATAAATACTATACCCAGTATTTTCGAATATAATAACTTTTTAAATGATTTTTTACGGTTTAAATAGATTGCATACCTTAATCCCGTATCTTATTCCGATTCCGACTAATAATTACCGATAAACTTCGGCCTTGGTAAATCTTATACCCGTTAGCCACGATTTAACAAGGTTTTTTAAAAGCCTTATAAACAATAGCTTTATATAATAAATCTTAAAAATAAACTTTAAAAACGTATAAAAAACTTTGCAAACCTTTGCCAGTTTTACGATTAATGTCGCAGTAGGAAACCCTTACTAGTTGCGCTTTATTAGATCAGGGCCCTTTAGGCCCACCTGATCCGTTTATAAATAAAGAGATTCTAAAAAACCCCTTATCCAGTTTATTTTTTTCCTTCTTTTTAAATAGGTCTTAATATATCCTCTTATATATTAATCCTATTTAAGCGTAATAGTTATAAACCCGGCGTTTCGGTCGGCTTTTTCAACTGCTTGTATTTCTTTTTAATCGATTATTGTACTAGATAATTATTTGTTTTTAACCTCCATTATCTTCCTAATTAAAATGGCGCTTTTCCCAATTAAGTTTATTACCGCCCTAAAGCAGCGTTTCCGTATTCGTTACGATTGGCCTATATGATAAACGCGTTTTAAATATTACGTCTAGTTTCGTAACGTATGGCACTTCGTTAATTCCGACGTTTCCGATATACCCGATATGTTAACGGTAAAACCGTTAATTTTAATAAAAAAACATACCGTTGTTAAATTCCAAAAATTAAAAGAAAATAATCTTATTCCATAACAAATAATTACGGAACTTAATATAACTATTAAGAAATATTTAATAACTATTACTTAATTATTTTTTAAAGTTATTAAATATTAATCGTTATGGAATTAAATAAACGTTACCGTAAACCATAATATATTTACTTTCGTTATAACACTTTATATAAACCTTAAAAGTCGAATTTGTACCCGCCGATTCCAACGTTTATAATATTACCCGTAAAATATATCGCGCCGCGTTACGTTCCGCCGCTATTACGAAAAGCGTCGAAAGTTGGTACAAAAAATAACGCCGCATTTATTAACTTACCAAAAGTTATAAACTTAATAATATAAATAAGGTATTCGTTATTAAAAACTTTTTAAAAACGATTGTTATATAACTAACCTCCGAATAAGCTATTACAGCATTTATTTTCGTAATTTAAAATGACGCTTTTAATAAAGCCTTTATGTCGTTCGAAAAATACGTTTAGTAATTTCTTTCGATCGCTTATAAAGATACCGTTAACGCGCATACAAAAACATCTAAGCCCCGGCTTACCAGCGACGGTGGAAACAAAAAACGTTATCCCTGTTAAGTATGGAGATTTTATCCATGGGTTTCCGAAACTTGCAAAAACTTACGGTAAGCTATCGGAACCTTGAAGCCGGGGAAATAACCCTCCTTTTCGTCGGAAACGTACGAAAAAATACGGAAACGATTTAACAAACCCGAGTTCATTTAATTTCGTACGAAATTTTCTTTAAAAAAACCGGTAATATGTTAAAGCGCTTAAATTATTAAGGAACGGTTTGTCCTTAATTTCGATATATTAGTAACATACGGAATAACCGAACTTTAACTTAAGAACCTCCGAATATTAATTCGTATATACCTTAGTAAAAATACATATGTTTTTTAAGTAAGATACTTTCGTAACTTTAATAAAGGACTTTTTTTTAAGCGCTTAAAGTAATAATCCTAACGATCGTTTAAAGTAGCGTTACCTTAATCCCGGAATCGCCAAAAAGCGTTCCGTTTAATATCCCGGAATTGCTAAAAAACGTTCCGCATATATATAGCTTCGGGGTAAAGCCCTGCGTTCTGGAGCGGCCCAAAGTGGCGTTCCTGGTAGCATAAACCTTAAAAGGTATCCAAAGTAACGCTTCTGATTTTTAAATAACTTTATACGAAACTCCTTAACGCTCTAGGTAGTTAAAACGACGCCCAAACCGCCGTTTTAACTAGGGGGTATGTCGCAATAAGAAACCCCCACTAATTGCGCCCTATTAGATCAGGGCCCTTTAGGCCCACCTGATCCGTCTATAAATAAAGGAATCCTAGAAAACCCCTTATCCAGCTTATTTTTTTCCTTCCTTTTAGATAGGTCTCAATATATCCTTTTATATACTGATCCCATTTAAGCGTGATAATTAAAAAGTTTAATTTCGATTGTTTTTACAGCTTTTAAGTTTTTATTAATCAAAATACGAACTAAAATAATACAACATACTACGTAACGAATACGTAATACTAGTTATCCGGAACAGGGAAGTTTCGACAAAAACCGTCCCGTTTATAGTAATTTATTCGAAAAGAAATTGCCGCATAATTTAAAACAGTCGACGTAACTATCGATTTAAAAAATTATTCCCAAAAAAATCAATTGCTCTTTTTAATTTTCGGATACCACTTAATTTTTAACCGAAAAGAATTATTTTTTAACAAGTTTATTATAAATAATTTTGATTTAACGGAAAAATTACTGGCGAAAATATAAAAGAATAAAAACAACAAAAATAACAAATTAAACAATTCCAAAATCCAGCTGTTAAAACATTACACGTTAAAGGATTATGAACGCTGGTTTATTCGGTTGCTTAAAACTACAAAAAACCTTCAAAATTCCGACAAGAATTGACGTGGATAAAAGCTACGAAACGGAAAGATATTAGTAAAGCATAGGAATTAAAGTAGCAATCTATTATTTTATCCAATTTGTATATACGGTCACGTTTCCTTTAAAGAGATCGAAATATATTATAAAAAAATGGGAAGTAATAGGTTTGTATCCCATTAACAGGGCGAAGATGTTAAATAATTCAGTACGTTAAGGTAAAAAGGGAAGATAGCGGATATACTCGTTTCAAGATCGACTTTTATCTTATTATGCCTTAATTTCCTTGCTTAAGTTGTTTTTTTAGGTGTTAAAATGCTTAAATTATTTAGAGATTTAACCCGGATCGAGAAATCCTTAATAAAAGCTAATTTAACGTTCCGAAATGTTACTATTCTTCTGTGGTGGGATTCGCCAACCTTACCGTGTTTTTCTATTTTTAGGTATTTCATCAGCGTTACCCAGAAACAGGCAACCTTAAGAGGGGCGGTATAGAGCGCGACGCTTCGCACTACATCGACCTTAAACGCCGAGCTATTTTGCAGTAGGTACGTAGATGGAACCGTATACATGATTACCTCTGTTCCTCATCCCGAAGAGTAGGTTTTGCCAAGGTACGTCTTCCACTTGGAATCTACTTCGAAAGTTAAGGATCGCGGAAAGCAAGCACCTACGACCATATTCCTCCCGATAAAACAGCGCAACGGTCGTTCTGGCCATCGTATAATTTCTTTTAATCCAAAATTTTCCCCCGCTCATGAACCGTCTAAACTCCCCTGATCTATCCCCAAAACTCCATCGTATCAACACACCGTCCCCTGAGATATCTATTCCCGATACTAACTTATTACGCAATCACCACCCTCTCACATCGCAATGGGCCAGTAGCATAAGCCATATTATCCAATATGAGCGGCAGTAGTATTCCCCTTTCCGGGGGCGGCGAGCACCACCTCCCCAACCTCAATCCCAAGCTCAGGCCCTGACAAACAGCCACCGGCGCAGGAGTCTTTAGCTCCGCACCTCCCGGAGCACCTGGAATCCATCGGCACGCCGGTCAGCACATTAGCCCTGTGCGAGCCATTGATACCGGCTCGCCAATACACCTCTTGGGGGTTTTGCCGAGGCGAACACCACCAACCACCTATCCGTCAGCGAGACACGTGGCCTGGGGCGCCACTCCGCAGCGAGCGCCCTGGGAGCCCACCAGCGCGTCTCGGATGTCGAGCTCGAGGGCGCCATCCCCCCATCCATTGGCAATGCACGTAGCCTGGGAGCGCACCAGCGCGTCACCATGGGTCCCCGCGAGACCAGCAACGCCGTGTCCACGGGCACGGCCATCATGAGAAGAAGGTCACGGCGACGACAGGTTGTGTTTTATTTCGAGTAAGTGGACCTGCTAATATCAGTCCCCCAGCGGGATCCCTATGCTGATCAGTAACCTGGTCCAGATAACGAGCGCCCCTTCCAACGGGAGGAAGGCGGAGTGCATCAACGGTAATAAACATGGGTTGTAAGGGGCACCACGATTGGTGGTTATGTGAGCCCATTCTGCACGCGTCCACTCCATGGACGGACCTCTGTACTGACTGCTAGCCTAGTCCGGGCTTACTACACGGCAAAGGCCCAGCCATATCACATACATGCACATCTGTTCTTTAGAGGGGTTCACTGAGAGGGGTGCTCCGGGAGGTTGGATATTAATGGGTCAGCTGGAAGAGCTTGTTAGGATAGCGTGGATTTGTATAACTTCCCATACTATGACTTTGTTCTGACACTTTCGACACGCATTCTAGGGGGCCTAAAGAAATGGCGACGTAATCAACCCCCGGGGTAAATGAACGAATAGGCAAGTGACTTCGTGTCGTCTCGGCGTTGCTGACCTATCGGAGATATCATGCGCCACAGATAACCATCAGGGTGACCACCCTCCGGAGACTTTCCGGGGACTTCACTCTCAGGCCACACGAGTACATATAAACTGACCATAGATATCATGAAATGTGTTTGGCATTTCAATCTGAATATTTCCTTTGATTAAACTGTACTTGGATGAACCGAAGCCGTCATCCAGCCAACACTCCACAAGATGGCAAGCGCACCCCAGAAGGAACTCCAGAAGCTCTTTGAGAATTTCAGCAACGGGCTTGACGATGAAGGTCTAGCGAAGTTTATCAGCGACTCGGAGCTTATCATGCGGTCGCCGGCTAGAACCTTGCTCGTGCAGATGGGACTTGACAAGTCCGTCACGGCGCCCTTCAGACTCCTGGACAATGCCTGCGGGATCGGCCCTATCGCTGCTGAACTACAGGACCAGGTCGATGCGCAGGTGCTCGCGGGGAGCAAGGTCGTATGCGCCGACTTTAATGCGAATCTGGTGGACATCCTGAAGCGAAGAGTCGTGATGAACGGATGGTCGAACATCGAGACTGCCGCTCTCGATGCCCAGGTACGTCCAAAACGCGACAGGCCTCAGCTTAGACAGGGGAGTCTCATCTCTTGGCAGAATTCTGGGCTCCCGGATGCGTCCTTCTCGCACATCAGCATCAACTTTGCCATGCATTTGATTCCAAATCCCCAGGCAGTACTGCGCGGTAGGTCAACAGAAACCAGATACAAGTCCTAGAGGCGCCGCTGACATGATGATAGATACCATGAGACTCCTGCAACCCGGCGGGACATTTGGCTTCACCGTCCCGCACAAGGACAATGACTGGCTACCGGATATGAGATCGTGCTTCGAGGCACTGCCCTTCCAAGCTCCCTTTCCGAACCCGTCGCCTATGGCCCCGCACGGGCAGCTTCAATGGACCGAGGAAGGTGGCATCGAGAAAGAGCTGGGGGACGGTGGGTTCCAGAAGATCGAAACAAATACGATAACCCATATCATCCACGTAGATAGTGCCGAGCACTATCTCAGGTGTTTCGACATGATGAAGCACTGGGTAGTAAACACATACTGGAACGAAGAGAGCAAGGAGAAGGCGAACGGGATCTTAGACGAGCATATCGTGAAGCACCTCAAGGATAAGTATAATAACCACGGATGGGATCTGACTTGGAAGATGATTGTCGCGACATGTCAGAAGCCGATGTAATTGGCGAGATGGTGCGTGATATTGGAACATTACTCAAATGAAGGAGATACGGGAGTTTGAATACTTAAAAGTAGATCACAGAATGAGAGCCACGTCCTTTTTCTCTTTTTTTTAAAAAAAAAAAGGCATCAATATGGTCAATTCCTCCCATGAGGAACCGAGAATACAAGATACGAATGAGACGAGAATTGCATGGAGCCTGTCCAGCTACTACAATAGAGGTCTGGAGGGGCCCCGCGTTTATTAACGCGCTTATTGCATAAATCGCATGAACTGGGTTTAGCCACAGGTGAATGCAGTAATCGGAAACTCTATCCCCAAGTCCCGGTACCTAAATATCCATAAATATTTGAGACAACCATTTCGGACTAACGTTAATTTGACCAGGCTGTTATTCAGCCTGCTCTGTTGAACTGTCCACTCTGGGACGACATGCCGACCAGTATTTCACATTTGCTCGGACAGTACACCCAATAAGTCAGCCGCCGAAGGGGCACATCACCATATGGGCTCTGGCTGAAGCCTTAACATCAATATCACGGCATGAGAGCACATCGCATGCGACACAGCACAACATGCCGTCAATCGCGAGCGCCCTCGTATGTGCGCTGGTGGGCCTGGTCAAGATTGCTGCGGCGTCCGTAGACCTCAAGGAAGGATCCCTGCCCTCGTACCATTACGGCGCTCCCATATCAGTCGAGTGCATGAACAGGAGCATGTAAGGTTCTACTTCCTAGCTCTTACCCACCTGCATTACCCTCCAACAATTTGAATTCGGGACCCGTTTCGTCTGACCCGCTCCGACTCACAGGGAAACGGGCGAGCACATCCAGGACGAGAAGGACGAGATAGAATGGATACCCTTCCCGACGTGCAACGAGACGGGCAAGCCGCTCGAGTTCCACTACGGCGTCGAGACGGAGATGAACTGCACGATCCCCATGATCGACGACCCCTTCTTCCACCTGCTCGAGTTCTACATCCACAGCGACGCGCCGCTGGCCTGCCGCCTACCCGCGCGGCCGCCCGCGCACGTCGAGGCCGTCGGCGAGAAGCCCTACGTCCAGGAGTACATCCCGCTCGTCTTCGCCCTCGCCGGCACCCTGCAGCGCAGCCACCTGCACATCAGCACCCACCTCAACATCCTGCTGCACAGTACCCCGAAGCAACACATCCACCCGCACGACAGCGGCGTGCTCGACAGCGGCGCCGCCTACAGCACGAGCCCGCTGAGCCACATGGAGGGTAGTCAGACGATGCGGCTCGTCATCGGCGACCCGCTGCCCCTCAGCTTTAGCGTCCGGTGGTTCCCGACACCGGCGCTGCCCAAGACGGAAGGGAAGGTAGAATGGGCCGGCATGGGCGGGCACGTCTACGCTAGCACGGTTTTCTATTCCCTTGTTTCTTTCGTCGCGGGCGTTCTGTCGGCGGCCGTGTACTTCTTCGGTGGCATCCTACCTAAGAGGTTGAAGGGGCGGGGGCTCGGCGGGGCGACGCCGTTGGGCTACGGGCTGAATGGTGTGGGTAATGGATGGGGTATCGCAAAACGTGACTAAGCCTTGAGATTCGGTGACGGAATTATGCGTGGACTTCCTGTACATTTTTTAAATATCGACATGAGGGACGTTAAACTTCATGAATCGACGAGTTGCTGCCAAAAAGAGTTCTCGGCTGGTGAATTCGGTCTCGTTATGACCGGATGAAGAGTTCGGATCGTATGTACATATATCTACTTAATTAATATTACTATATCGCTCTGGAACATCTCTGGTTCCAGATTTTCCAACCCCTTCGACCTCAGGAGAAATAGACAGCAGTTCTGGTACTCTAATTGAAGTGCACGGCGACTCATAGACTCTTCTTCGCCCCATCTACAGCATTGACGCGTCTCAATAGACGCGCATACATATCGACCGTCAAGATGACCGCTACACACATATTCATCAGCGACCAACCAAACATTACACAACTGATGGACTCCCATTCTACTTACCGAGAACCAGGTAGCCTCCGTACAGGCCGCCGAGCAGCACGAGCTTCTGGCGCGGGGTCACGACGGCCGGGTCCCAGAGCCAGGCCTCGTACATGCAGGTGGCGGTGGTGAGCGCGGTCTGGAGGCCGTAGACGAGCAGCAGCAGCTCGGCGGCGCCGTCGAGGCCCGATCCCGAACGGCGGGACAGCCGGCCGACGGCCCACACGGACACGGGCAGGTGGAAGACCAGCTCCATGAATGCGAACAGCGGGAAGAAGCTCGGGATGACCGCCGGCGGCGACGGCGCGAAGAACTGGTCCCCGTACGTCGCGAGGTAGTACGCCCGCAGCTCGTGCAGGAAGTGCAGCGGCGCTTCCGCGGGCACCCAGAGGCCCGCCGGATAGAGCGGTACGAGGTCCACGCCTGCAGGGGGTGTTAGAGGGTGGAGGCTTGTTGTTGTGAGAGTAGGTAGATAGATGGAGGGGGGTAATCAGGGGCGAGGGCTTGCCGCGGCACAGGTGGGGGGCTCAGGGCCGTCAACGCAAGTTTGCGGTATCCGAGGAGCTCTAGGGACTAATGACATCAAGGTGTACGTACAGAAGAGGACTGGAATGTGGATGATGAAGTACACAAGGTAGACCTTGTCCAGCCAAGGCCTTGAGGTGGAAGGCATGGTGGGAGCGTCGGGGAAGCGCTATTCGCGGAGAGCAGAACTAGATTTCTCTAGAGGGTTGCAATTCTCCTGTACCTGCGATACTTGTGTTGTTTCGCAGTGCAGACACACCATGAAGTAAGGCGCCGCCGGTCTTTATAGCTGTATTGGACATAAACAATATAACCCTTAGGCTTAGAACGGGGCTAAAATTAGAGCCATCCTATTGGGGCTATATTTTATCTTTCCTAAATAAGTTGACAGCTGCCAGCTTCCCTGTAAGTGGAAGGAGACCCACCCTGGCACCCAAATGCAAAACGCTAACGTTTTAGGTGCGAATTTCAA
>QJOB01000266.1:0-83068 GCA_004155035.1 Monosporascus sp. 5C6A
GCCACATATAGGCTTCAGCTCCTTTGTCTTGCAATCCTAGGGCCACATCAAAGCCCTTTGACTCCTTTCACCGCTCCTTCCAACAAATCACCTTAACTGCCAACAACTTTAAAAGTTTTATTATAATCAAATACCAAACATTAATAAGGTTAAGGTTAAGAAGTAAATACATTGCAAGCTAAAAAAAAGGAAATGTTTTAATTGAAATATAAAATCGCTATTATCTTAATAAAGCTTTTATTTAGAAATTAGATGTTATAGATATATTATATTAATTATCAATATATATTTAAGAATTATCTGGAGGATTTCCATTGATAACCGAAAGCAAAAGTATTAAAAAGCTAACGTAAAACCTTTATATAAGTATTCAAATACAAAAACAAATATCTTAGAAACTTACCAATTTGAAAATATATGCTAATCTCTTTTTCAATATCAACTTTAAAGTTTTAGCACTATATACCCAAGCCTGAAGTTTAATATAAAACCTTTGAAAGATATAATTAATAAAAAGAAATACGATATAAAATAGCGTTAATATAACGGCAGTGGCAGTTGGCAATAGCTGGGTTAAAAGTACAGACCACTACCGATTGGAAGTTAGGGCTGGAGAACGCGTACCCCATATTTCCTGTATTTACTTTGAGATTTGGGCTTCTTTTTTCTCTTTTCTATTCTTTAGCTTTGTATTTCACTATACAGGTAGCCCATATTATAGCTTTATCTCTAGGACTTTACGCTGTGCTGTAACAGTTAAACTATTTATATTTTTAATTGTATACATTTTTAAAATAGTTATATAACTATTCGATCTTGTTTCGGAACACGATTTTTTATAAACAATATAAACAATTTAACGTATAACACAAGCAAATTGCGCATACAAGCGAATCGCGCGTTTTTTTGTACAATTTCAACCACCTAACTTTAATCGCCCATTTCTTAACAACATAACATAGAACGCCTTACAAAAAAAGCCAGGATAAATTTAACCGTTCAGGTTAAACAAAAAACCCGCGACTTAGTTATAAACGGCTTCGTATAATATATAACGTCCCCGAATCTACCTTAAAAGATCGAATTTACAGAAAATCCTCCTGAATCGATACCGTTCTTAATTCGAAAAAATTAACGCTGACCGAAAAAAAATCGATCGTCGACCGAATCCTTAACCTAAATACGCAAACGTTTCCTATCCGGCTTTAACATATTAAAGATATGGCGAATTTGCTACTTACCCAGCGCGTTACCGATTACGTCGGAATTAACTAAGCGTCGAATTTTATTCGACGGTAAAAAAAACTTAAGACACGTCTAAATCGAAAAATCGATTATTAAAAGATATTATGCGAAAATCCGGAGGTATTTCGCAAATAGTTCGAACTAGTTCGGGTTACAATCGCAAAATACGGCATCGCAAAAAAAAAAAAAAATATACAATTTCGACAAAACGGAATTTTTAATAAGGTTTTTAATAACATACGGCATAATAATTATAAACGCCGAAAAACGTAAAAAAATTAAATAAGCGCAATAAGGTAATCGGAAATAAATTACAGTTATACAAGCTATTAATTTGCAAAATTAAATTATACCGTTATTTATTATTTTAACAAAAAACCCCACTTTAAATCTTAATATCGCGACAACTTATTACTACCTTATTAAAAAATCGGAACCAGTTATAATAACTAAATAATAAACGAATTAAATTTAAAATAAATTTAGCATTTCGATAAACATACTCGAATACATACGAAAGGAACGAAACGCCTTTTTATCTTTAACGGTTACAAAAACCACTATTCGATAAAATTCGAAAAATACTACGCAAATAACGACATTATTACGTTTTATATACCTCCCCGTTCCTTCCATCAACTCTAACCTTTCGACGTATCCTATTTTTCCGTTTTAAAGCACGCATATACGCTTTATATCGAAAATTTAATACGACGCTACCATACCTATATCGCTAAGGAAAATTTTCTCGCCGGTTTTTTCGACGCGTTTAAAACCGCCATAACGTCCGATAATATCAAATCCGGTTTCGCAAAAACTGGATTTATTCCATTCAATCTTAATAATGTTTTTTCCGATTTGGAAATTCCTCCAACTGTACCTACGCCGACCGTCTCGCCGCTTACCTCCGCCGGTTCCATTTTTTCCCCACCGTCGAAAACCCCTCGAAATATCCAAAAAAAAAAAACAAAAAAACGGGAATAATATTTATAAAAAAAATTAGAAATTACCAAAGGAACTCACCGACAAAGATAATTAAATCGGTTAATCTTTTAACAAAAAATAACTTAATACTTTTACACGAAAACGTTCTTCTTAAAGAAAAAACTGCCAAATTACGCAAAACCAACCATTTTCTCAGCAAACGCCGAAAAACCAAAAACAAACGTCTTCAAAAAAAAAGGAACACTTACTATACAAAAAGAACAAGCTTTCCTAGCCGAAAAAAAAAGGGTAATGAAAAATCCCAGCCAACAACAGCTGAAAATAATCGTTATAAGAAAGTTAAAACGAAAAAACGGAAATATGGCATTTACAGCAAACCTGGACATAATGCGCGTACTTATAAAAAAGCTGTAAATACGTCTAGCGAAAAAAAATCCGATAAATTAAAATTAATTTATAACGTTATAATTACTTTATTTCAATTTGTTATCAAAAAATGCTAAAAACCGCGCGACTCGCTTATATGCGCGACTCGCTTATATAGTATATTATAATATTTACTTAAAATATAAAAACAGGATTATATTATTTAGTCGTAAATATTAAAAAAGTTATATATAAACTTATAATTATATCATTTATATTATGAAAAATTTTAAACCTTTTAATATTTTTTATTTCTAATTTCCCTCGTAATATCTCTGTAAATTCGATATTGCTTAATATAAAGGATTTTAAAAACTAAACATCTTTATTTTTAAAATCTATATCCTATTCGAAAATTAAAAAACGAAATCGATTTTCTTAAAAGATCTTTTTCAGATCGATAGTAATATCGATAACTTTAAATCATTTAGTAACTTTATAGAAATAAAGTACTATAAATAAAATAGTTTTTATAAATTTTTTACTATTATATATAACCGGTATTATATATTTAAATTGCATACTATATTAATATATTAATTAATAGTAATTTCATAAATTCGAAACTGACTTTTTAAAGCTATTATATACAGAAAACATTTTAATTAAAATCTTAAAAAGGGGAATGTTCGCCTTTTTTTCTTGCTATAAAAAATATATACAAAAGTTGATAGGTTAGTATTTTATAGACAGTCGCCGACCCACTTAGCATTGCAGTCCAAAGCAGCTAGAAACGGCTTGAAAAAGCTAGAAGCAGCTGCACTAGCTGCAACAGCTGTACTGCAACTTATATTATTTTTTAAACAAATCTTGGAAATAACTAAAACTAATAAAGGCTTGTAAAGATATTTATACGTATTTAAAATTTGTTTTTTAGAATTTACTTTTAAAGTTTATTTTTATATTTATCGTATAAAGCTATATTGACTTTACCAAACTAGCTAGCAGATATAAAGTTTATTACAATCGAAACTTATTAGCAATTACTAGTTAAATTTATAATAAAGCTATGAAACAAAGATAAACAATCTAGCCTAATCGTAAAAAATATTAATTAATTATTATATTCGAAAATATTAAACATAATATCGATTGTAAAGCTTGTCGATAACTACATATTAGTCGGCATCGGAATAAAGCATTAAACTAAGAATATACAATTTATTCTAGTTATAAAACCTATTTAATTCGTTATCATATTCGAAGATATTAGATATAATATTTATCGTATAAATCATATCATGTAATAAGTTTTTAATTATTGGCTTAGTCTAGAAAATAAGGCTTAGACCTATTTTCAACCTTGTAATAGTCGAAAAGTATAATATAATACAAAGATAGTTTGGTTTATTTATTTTAAAAGTTTTTAAAACAATCTGCTTTATACTAGTATATATAAGTTATAAAATGTACTTTAATATATATATAATTAAAATATTTATCTTTTAATATATAGGTTTACCGTATAAAGCTATTTTTTACCTTTAAGAACCCTGCTGAACCTTAGCGGGTATAAGGTTTACCAGGGCCGAAGCTTGTCGGCAATTATTAGTCGGAATCGGAGTGAGGCATGGGACTAAAGTGTGCGATTTATCCAAATCGTAAAAAACTATTTAAAAAGTTATCATATTCGAAAATATTGGATATAGTATTTACCGTGGAAATTAATCGTAGTATAATTTTTATATAATAGTTCAGCCTTATTTTCCAGACTTGGACTTATATTTACCTTACATTTTTAATATATATAATAATAATTTAAACCGAATAATTTAATTATTAGCTAAATTAATAAAATAATTTTAAAAATTTATAAAGAAAAAAAATAAAGGAATTTATTTATATTAAAATTTAATTGTTTATATAAAACCATATATTCGAAATATTGCTATTTTTTAAACTATTATTATAATTAAATTAACGAGAAAATCTAAGAATAATTTTAACTTTTTATTAAGTTCTTAAATATAAAATAATAATTAGAAATAGAAACATTTCCAAATTATTTATATAGGGTAAATATAAGTCCGAGCTTGGAAAATAAGGCTGAGCCAATATACAGAAATTATTCGACGATTAATTTCCACGATAGATATTATACCTAGTATCTTCAAATACGATAACTTTTTAAATAGTCTTTTACGGTTTGGGTAGATTGTACACCATAGTTCTATGCCTTATTCCGATTCCGAATACGTGATTGCCGATATTTTTTTATACTAAAAAGGAATTTATTATTATTAGTAAAAAGTATTTTAAATCTTGTTTAGCTTTCAATTAATTAAAAAATCTAAATTAGTTTACATATAGCTTTATTTAATAGGATATAAAAATTGTTAAATTATAAGATTTGTTGATATAATATTACTTTTTTACAAATCAAATTACAATACGTAAAGTACAGTGGGGGTGCAAAAGTCTCGGTAGATGTCGTTTTTCCATACAAACTCATACATTTCCAGCTTAAATATCTTTATAACTTTATAAGATAATAATAATATAAAAGTTGTACTTTTATGAACATTACGTAATATATACTTTGGCGTATTTAGTTTTTAAATAAACTACGCTAACCTAATTCAGTAATATTTCAAACGTAAGGTAAAAATTAAGAAAAATTAAAAACTTAACTATATAACTTACGTAATATAATATATAATTTAAGTTTATAACCTGTTGTCGAAAACGACGTTGGGAGTAAGATTTATCATTTTTTGCTTATTTTGTATATATACGCTAAAGCGATTATTTTTAATACTTAAAAACTAGGCAAAATCGACACAATCTTTAACCTTATATAACTACACAAATATATCGCCGGTTGATTATCGTTTTAAATATGTTAAAAGGAGTGAACATCTTTATATAAAGCTAATTTTATAAAATTTATTTTGTTCAAAAATTATGAAATTATTTCATTTTGAATTATTTCAAAATAAAATTTAAAACTTTTCATCGTTTGATTAATATTGCTTACATAATATGCAATTAAAGAATACTTTTACTTATAAAAATATAGTTATATTTAAAGATGATTAAAGATTTTAATATTTAAGTTATCGTTAAATCCAAAGAAAAACCGTGAAGATATTTATAATCAAAGGTAAAAGGTGCTTGTAGAAAGCATGCGATTTGGAGACTAAACCGAGACTTTTGCACCCCGACTGTATATATGCAAGGTAAATATAGACCTAAGTTGAGAAAAATAAAATTAAGCCAATACATAAAAATGATTTTACGATTAAATTTCTACGATAAATAATATACCTAGTATTTTCGAATACAATAATTAATTAAATAGTTTTTATAACGTCTTATACCAGTAAACAGCTCAAACCAGTAAGCGGATTGTTTTTCGGTACCTCGCAATAACCAATCTAAATAACTTAATTATAACGTAATAAATCTATTTTAATTAATGGTATTCTCTATCGTTAGCCGTATTTATAGCTTTAAAACAAATGTACGTATTATATTAAGGCTTGTTACAGACGCATATTGTTATTCCTTCCTTTTAACCGTTTTGCGACCGACTGCCTCTAACTGCATCTAAGTCAATATTACCCTTATTTCGAAAATACTAAAGCCGACCGATAAAAATATAATTACCGACCCAATTCCCAACCTGTATACGCAAGCGTTTTTTATCCGGCTTTAATACGTAGAAGATATTCGCAGAATACGTAATATTGAAAGGTTGCAAAACGCGTCGTAAGGCTGTAAGGTAAGGCTGTAAGGCTTGTTATAGGGTACGTTTTAAGGCACGTCGTACGGCGTATCGTGGTATTACAGGATTTATCGAAAGAACAATTCGATTTTATGCATTTAAAATTATTAAAACAAACGTTTCCAATAAAGAATAATACTTACTATACGAGATAAACAAATTTTTTTGGTCGATAAAAAAGGTAATAATAAGAAAAATGTTGTTAATAGCTATTAAAAGTAATTGTCGCAAAAAGCTTAAAAAAAGAAATAATAACATAGCGTTTATAAAAAGCCTTGATATAATACGTGCATTTGTTAAAAAGCTGTAGATACGGCTAGCGACAGAGAATATCGTCAATTAGAATGGATTTTTTGCGTTATGGTTAAGTTATTTGAATTAATTATTGCAAGGTGCCGAAAGACGGTCCGCTTACTGGTTTGGGCCGTTTACTGGTATGGTACGTTAGTTAAGATAAATTATATATCTTAATCCCGTATTTTATTCCGATTCCGACTAGTACATGTCGATAAATTTCGATTTTAATAAACCTTATATTCGTTAGCTACGGTTTAGCAGGATTTTTAAAAGCCTTATAAATAATAAGTTTATATAGTAAACTTTAAAAATAAATCTTAAAATTGTATAAAAAGCTTTGTAAGCCCTTGTTAGTTTCATAATTAGAAATTTTAATTTGGATTGTTTTTAATATAAGGTAAATATAGGTCAAGCCTAGAAAAAAAGGCTAAGCTAATATATAAAAATTATTCTATAATTAATTTTTACGATAGATATTATACTTAATATTTTCGAATACGATGATTTTTTAAAAAGTTTTTGATAGTTTAGATAGATTGCATATCTTAGTCCAGTGCCTTACTCCGATTCCCAGTGGTTGCCGATACGCTTCGACCTTGGTAAACTTTATACCCGCTAGGGTTCAGCAGGTTTTTTAAGGTAGATAATAGCTTTGTACAATAAACTTTAAAAATAAACCTTAAAAATGTATAAAAAGCTCTGTAAGCTATTGCCAGTTTTACGATTACGATTATTTTTATAACATCTTTTTAAGTTACCATTTATTAAAACAGCAGCGGAAATAATACGATATATTACATAACTCCGAATATACAATATTAATTATCCGTTATAGAAAAGTTTTAACAAAACCGTCTTGTTTACAGCAATTTATTCCAAAAAATACCGCATAATCTAAAAGAGTCGACGTCATTGTCGATTTGGAAAAGTTTTTTTAAAACAATAAATTTCGACTTTTAATTCTTGGATACCGTTTAATTCTTGAAAATAAAAGTAATCTATTTTCCGACGAGCTTATCTTCGATAATTTCAAATTAGCGGAAAGATTGTAGGCAAAAGTAAACAGGAACGACGACGATAAGCTACACAATCTCGAAATCCAGTTGTTGAAATAATATACGTTAAAGGGTAGGTTTACCATACAAAGCTATTCTCTGCCTTTAAAGACCCTGCTGAACCCCAGCGGGCATAAGGTTCACCAGGGCCGAAGCTTGTCGGCAACCACGTATCAGTCGGAATCGGAGTGACGTACGGAACTAAGGTATGCAATCTATCCAAACCGTAAAAAATCATTTAAAGAATTATCGTGTTTAAGGATATTAGGTATAATATTTATCGTAAAAATAAATCGTAGCATGATTTTTATATATTGGTTCAGCCTTGTTTTCCAGGCTTGGACCTATGTAATTACCTTATATTATTTAATTTAACGACTTAAAAACTTATATAACTGTAATATATTTTCGATTACGTTGTTACGTTTATATGTTATTTTTATATTTTTCGATATTTTTAATTATTATATTCTATATTATTAAACGTTTGAATAAAAAGCCCGTTTTGTTAAAGTTATACAAGGTGACATATAGGTCTAAGCCTGGAAAATAAGGCTGAACTAATACATAGAAATCATGCCACGATTAATTTTCACGATAAATACTATATCCAATATTTTCGAACACGATAACTTTTCAAATAGTTTTTTACGGTTTAAATAGATTGCACACTTTAATCCCGTACGTTACTCCGATTCCGAATACGTAGTTGCCGACAAGTTTCGGCCCTGGTAAACCTTATACCCGCTGGCCACGGTTCAGCAAGGTTTTTGAAGGCCTTACAAAAAATAGCTTTGCACGGTAAACCTTAAAGATAAACCTTAAAAGCGCATAAAAAACTTTGCAAGCTCTTGCCAGTTTCAAAATTAAAAAGTTCAACTTCGATCGTTTTTACGGCTTCTCAAGTTTTCCTTAATCAAAATACGAGCCAAAACAATATAACATACTACACGAATACGAAATACCAGTTATCCGAAACAGGAAAGTTTCGACAGAAACCGTCCTGTTTACGGTAATCTATTCGAGAAAAATTACCGCATAATCCAAAGCAATTAACGTAACTATCGACTTAGAAAATTATTCCAAAAAAAATCGACTGCGCCTTTTAATTTTCGGATACCGCCTTATTTTCGATAATAAAAATTTACCTTTTTACGAACTTATTATAAATAACTTCGATTTAACGGAAAAACTGCTAGCGAAGGTATAAGGAAATAAAGATAACAAGAATAACAAATTGGACAATTCCGAAATCCAGCTATTAAAACATTGCACGTTAAAGGATTACGAACGTTAATTTGCTCGACTACTTAAAACCGCAAGAAACTTTCAAAATTCCGAAAGGAATCGACGTAAATAGGAACTGCGAAACGGAAAAGGGTAATAAAACTAAAAGTTAACGTAACAATCTATTATTTTTCCAAGTACATATACAGTTACATCTCCTCGAGGGAGATTCGTTAAAGTTATAGCTATTTTTTATAATAACTATCTATACGATTATAATCCGAATAAACTTAAACTATTTTCAAAATATTTTTAGATTTTCATATAATAACTTTTAATAACCGATTTTAAATTTAAATTCGTTTAAAGTTTTTTTTTTTCGTTAAATAAAATTCGACGCTTAATTAATACTAACACGTATCGCGATGTATTAAGTTAATAGTAAATTAGCTATATTTTTAAAATGTTAAAGCTAGATAGAAAACGTGCGTATATTTAAGTTAAAAATACGCTTAATTATAAATCGTTTCTCGATTTGCGTTAACCTTCGTATAAAAAATAATATCAATTTAGATATATATATCGTTATATCACTGTTTTAAAAGAAAGTCTAATGTAAGTAATCTACCTTTAAAGTGCACCCATCTTTGGCGGGAAATTATTAATAAAATGGTAAAAAGTTAACGTTTTACGTAAAAAATACTTTAAAAGGTTATAAATAACATTTATTACTTTTATATAATACTATAAAAAAATTTCAACTGTTAAATAAGTTATGCTGATTTAGAAAAAAAAAATTATAAATTTATATAAAAGATTAAAGTTAATTTAAACGTAATAAATGGAAATAAAGTCTTTATTCTTTATAATATTAATATAATAACCATGAAACAAAATATTAATAGCCAAGATTATATTTTATCTCCTTATTAAAATATAATATTTACTATTATATATATAATACCTTCAAAAAAATCTTAAATTTAAGAAGATTTTATATATATAATATTATATAACTAATTTTGTACATATTTCTTAGTATTTTAAGTTTTTATAAAGTATTAGAGTATTTTTACAATTTTTACTTTATATTATAACACATTTGATATTTCTAATATAATAATATATTTTAATTATGTATTGTATTAGTTTTAATACATAACTTTTATTTAAATTATTTTTATAATATCTCCACGAAGTAAAGCTTTTAATTATTATTTAATTTTAATATGTTCTAAAACGTGTTAATTAAAAATTATTAGTACTTTTTAGATAATTTTTAAATATTATTAAAGTGAAATTTAAAAATAAAGATTATATATTAAAAGTAAAAGTATTATTAATTAAGTTTTAATAATATCCGATTTATACTATATTATATTGTTTCTTTATATCCAATCTTCTTATTTTATTATATTATTTTAAAAACCTAGTAATGTGGTAAAATTGAGCTTTTAAAAAGTGGTGCATTCCAAAAATGGGTTACTTATACAAAAATTTATATAAAGTAAATATATAGGTCTAAGCCTGGAAAATAAAACTGAACCAATATACCAAAATCATTTTACGATTATTTTCTATGATAAATATTATCCTCCTTCGAGAAGACGTAACCGTGTATATGGACAAAATGATAGATTGCTATCTGAACTCCTAGCTTTACTACCCCCTTCCGTCTCGCAGACTGCCTAGTCGTGCTTTTATCTACGTCGATTCCTCTTAGAATTCTAGAAGTTCCTCGCGGTTTTAAGCAGCCGAACAAACCAGCGTTCGTAATCCTCCATCGTGCATTATCTTAATAACAGGATTTCGGCGTTATCGAATTTATTGTTATGGTCCTTTATTTTCGCTAGTAATTTTTCTACCAATTTAACATTATGTAAAATAAACTGGTAGGAAGATGTATTTTTTTTTATCGAGCATTAACCGGTATCCGAAAATCAAAAGCTGTAATCGTTTTTTTTAAAAAAAAGTTTTCCAGATTAACAGTAACGTCGACCGCCTTGAATTGTGGAGTTATTTTTTTTTAAATAGATGGTTGTAAAAAAGACGGTTTTTATCGAAACTTTTCCGTAATAGATAATGGGTATTTTGTATTTGGAGTTGCCTGGTATGTTATATTATTTCGGTTCGTATCTTAATTAATAATAGTTTAAGAAACCGTAAAACGATCCAGGTTGGATTTTATAATCGTAAAACTGGTAAAGGTTTACAAAGCTTTTTGTAAGTTTTTAAGGTTTATTTTTAAGGTTTATCTTTAAGGTTTACTGTATAAAATTATTTTTTACCGTTAAGGACTTTGCTAAACCGTGGCTAGCGGGCATAAGGTTTACCAGGGCCGAAGCTTATCGGTAATTACTAATCGGAATCGGAGTAAGGTACGGGATTAAAATATGTAATTTATCCAAACCGTAAAAAACTATTTAAAGAGTTTTCGTGTTCGAAGATACTGGGTATAATATCTATCGTGGAAATTTTATCGTGGAATTATTTTCTATGTATTGGCTTAGCTTTATCTTCTAGGCTTGACGTATTTTACCTTGCTTGCATAATAAATAGTATACTTAATATTTTCGAGCACGATAGTTTTTTAAATAGTTTTGTACGGTTTGGATAAATTATATACTTTAATTCCGTACCTTACTTTAATTTCGACTGATAGTTACCGACAAACTTCGGCCTTAGTAAACCTTATCCCCCCTGGTTACGGTTTAGCAAGGTTTTTAAAAGCCTTATAAATAATAACTTTATATAGTAAACCTTAAAAATAAACTTTAAAAACGTAACAAAAACTTTACAAGCTCTTATTAGTTTTACTATTAAAATTTTTAATCTTAATCGTTTTTATAATACCTTTTTAAGTTCTATCTATTAAAATAAGAACTAAATATAATATATTACGCAATTCTTAATATATAATACCGGTTTTCTATAACGGGAAAACTTACGTAAAACACTATTACGTTTACAATAATTAATCTTGATAAAAATACCGGATTATCCAAAGCCGTTAACGTTATTATCGACTTGGAAAAGTTTTATAAAAAAATCGAATTCGGCTTTTTATTTTCAGATACCACTTAAATTTCCAAAACAAAAATAACCAATTTTCCGAATAGCTTATATTACGTAATTTTATTTCGATAGAAATACTACTAATAAAATTAAAAGGGGACATTAACAACAGGTTTAAAGATTTCGAAATACAGTTGTTAAAACAATGCACGCTAAAAGGATACAAGCGGTAATTTGCCCGGCTGTACAAAACAACAAAAAACTTTTAAAATTCTGATAAAAATCGACGTAAATAAAAGCTACAAAACGGAAAAATATTAATAAAGCATAGGAATTAGGGTAACAATCTATTATTTTATTCAATTTTATATATACAGTTACGTTTTCTTAAAAAAGACTAGAATTTATAAATAAAATTTAATAGTTTATAATTATATTTAAGGTTACTTATTAACTTAAATACTTAGATCTATTACCATTTTTTCATAACCCGTTTTATAATATGGTTAATAAAGAATAAATAATTAAAAAAACAGTTAAATTATTATAAAAGCTATATATTATACGTATATACGTAGTTTATATATATAATATATTATTACTAGGTAAAATAATAGAAGTTTCTTAATAAAAAATGTTTAAATATTTTTAAAAAAAAAGATATAATGCCTTCGTTTTAACGTACTAAGAAACGAAAAAAGTAGAACGAAGAGTTATTATATTGATCTCCGCTTTCTTAAAATCGATTTCCTAATTCCGAATTTTAACGCGTCCTATTTAGAAAAATAAAGATAAGCGCACTACGCGGCCACTACGTATCGGTATAAGCACTATCTCCAAAACCCTTGTCAATTTATATCAGATATAGAGGATGTCAGTTGCGTTGTTTTATTCCGCTAATTGTGCAGCTTCTCAGTGCGCGTACTGCTTTTGTATAGCCTAGCAACGGAACAATTATCTTCCGATCAAAGCGTAGCCTTCTATAGTTAGTATGCCATAGCACACCTGGCTAGCTGACAATTTATATAACCCATACGAAACGCAGCAGTGCCCCAAAGCCCTGAAACCTAGCAACCGGCCTTAAACGAGGGTTATTATGCTGCAAGGCCTTCAAAGCTGAGGCGAACAACGCGCTCGATCCAATGGGCCAGCACTTGGGAGCAAGCGGAGTGCGCCGAGACGGCAAGCAGCTTTTTGTTAATAACTATTATAAAATCCTTTAAACAAGTAAAAAAAACTTTAAACTATTTTAAATAGAAAATAACTAAGTAGAAAAATATAATTGCTATAGAAAAAGTTGAATAAAAATTATAATATTATAAAATAATAGAATATTACATTTAATGCTTTAAATATTTAAACAGTTTATAAATATTAATTAACCTGATATATTATAATATATTAACTTATAGAAAGCCACGCTTTAATTAAAATATATATATTCTGTTACTAGGTTATATAAAAACAATATATATATAAACGGTTATGCAATTAGCTAAATATAACCACACAACTAGTATAGATAACCCGTTTTTAAAGTGCACCTACTTTTGGAAAAGAATTTTCTTTATTAATAACGGTAGCTTTTTTTATTAAATATACTGTAATTAAGCTATAATTTAACCAATTTTGAAATAATTCGTATCCGATTTGGAAAATGGGTCTTAATAAAAAGTATCTTATTGTTAAGTTATTTAAAAAAGTAAAAAAAGACGAAAAGGTTAAAAATTCAGCCATTATATAGAGAACTTTCGTAAGAACGATTCGAAAATACCGAAACGGCGGTTTTACTATATAAGAAGCCCTTAAATTTCGTTAAAGCCTTTTAAAGGATAATAAGGATTTTGTAACGGAATAGATATGTATAAAAAAATACAGGACGTACTTTTAATAAGGCCTAAGTACGTCGTTTTATTAAAGTTATTTTATAAAGCCATAAAAACGAAAAAATCTTAAAGATATATTAAACAATTAACTGTATATACTAAAATCCAAATATCAAAATAGAGCTAAAAAGGTAGTTCGATTTTTTTAAGACGAAAAAAATTAAAAAGAAAGCTTTTTAATATTATTACGAATTTTTTAACCGTATCATTTCGAGAAAAAGAAACTAACCCGGAAGAATTACGAATATAAATAAGTCTGGCGTCTAAAAAAGCGAATCTTGCAATAAGAAGGTAATAGGTAACGTTTTTAAAAGTTACATTAAATTAAAAAGATTTAAAGAAATTTTATACGTTTTTATTTTTAACGAAATTACGTTAACAGACGAAAACTTAATGTTAATAGTTATTTTTAAAAGAATTATATTATAAGGATAATAATTTCTTAATATAATTTCCAGGTAAATATATATTTTGCTTTTTTTGGAATAAAATAACGCCCGAATTACGTTACGATAAGTTCGCGATATATATTTTCCGGAAACAGAACTTCCGAACGTAACTAATAAAAGGAAACTTTTAATAAACGAATATATTACTTACGAATCCGTTTAATTCTAATACGAATATAAGATTAGTAATTTTATATTAATTTATTTAATACCGTATTCTTTTTACATATTACAGTTTTTAAATATAGGTATTTTTTTCGCGTTAAAGATAATTTATTGTTAACGAACGCAAAAGTAGCAAAATTACGATATTTCCGCGTTTTAAATAAAATAACGCTTTATAAAAGCGTACGTTTATGTATGTAATAAGGTTATTATATGGAAAAATATTTACAGCGATTTTCGTTACATTAAAATTTAGCTTTTAAATATAAATAAAATCGTTAAAATTTTTAAAATAATTTAACGTATTTTATACCGAAAAAAAGTTAAGATCGAAAAAAATAATTTAAATGTTTTTTATACGGAAACGTCGATACAAAACGTAATTATGGGATTTTTGTAAGAAAAGCGGGTAAAGCATTAAATAAAAGCGTTAAAGTTATTACCGTTTTAAAACTAGAAAATTAGCTTTTTTGCATCGAAAACGAATTATTAAAACCCGTATTTAAAAAGAAAGTTAAGCCTTTACCGGGCGAAATATTCGTTAATATTGAAGATATTTATAAGGTTTAAAAAAAACGAAGTTATAGCAGGCGAAGTTAATAAAGAATTATAAAACTTAAGTGGCGTTAGAAAAGCAAGATTAATTAAAAAGTGCATTTAACGTATTAAAGCATATGCGTAACCTTAAATAACATCTAATTATATTGTTTTATATGGCGTTTTGTATATAAATGAGGAAGTGGGTGTGTTAAAAGGGGTTAGGGAAATTTTTTCCAAAGGTGGGTGCACTCCAAAGGTGGGTCACCCACACTAGTACCCTATATCTAATAATACACGTAAAACTGCTATATTTAAAAGAAAGCGATACCGGAAACTCGAACAGGATATCTAACTGATAACAAAGCTAACTGAGCCACTACGCAGCTGACAAACCTAGCTGAAGGCTAGGTCTGACATATACACATCTGAGTTGATACGGATAATCCCAGAAAGCTACAGGGTCCAGGGTCTGAGTTTGTCTGACTGCATTAAATGTGTGCGAAAATCCGTAAAGGGAAAAAACCCTGGCTAAATGGAGCGAGATCTATGTATATAAAAGTGTGCCACGGCATACCACCGTAGGGCCTCCCAGGTATTCGCAGCAACTATCTACCTTGTGCGTCCTTATATTCGTAACATTTCGCCTTCTATCAACAAACTCGCCCGTCATGGCCACATACGACTACCTCTCTGATCCTGATGCCGTAACGAAAGACTCCAACGCAACTTGGCGTTACGGAAAGGCACCGAATTATAGCAAGACCCGGGAGGTCTGGGCCCAAAGTAAGATTTACCCGACACTTTTTATCTATGTACTAGGTCGTCAATCCTGATATCTGACTAATGACCACGTACCACCATCAGCCAAGACGCAAAATCACAAACCCGGCTCCATCGAAGAGATGGTTGAGAACCTCGTCAAGAACTGGGAAATCGAAGCCTCCTTCAAAGAGAAGCTGTCGGACTGGCGCACGGTCGACCCGGAGAAATACACCTTCGCGATCAACGGGGGCCCACCTCAGACGGCAGAGCACATGCTGAAGGTAGGTACTTACAATGCCATCGTCGCAGCGAATGCGTACTACGACCCGGACCACTTGGACTTTGAGCAGAGCCACAGGACGTTCAAGGGCATGATGCCGACTTTCGCCTGGGAGGTCTTGGAGGTGTATTCTGGGCCGCCAGTAGTGAGCTTCAAATGGAGGCACTGGGGAGTCATGAAGGAGGATTATGTGGGATATAACAAGTAAGTCATTTTCTTCCATTTAGCTACAACGAGAAAGATATGTACGTGCGAGTGGTGGCTTACCCGCCATGTGTAATAGAAAGGGAGAGAAGGTCACCATCAAGGCCCACGGCGAACCTATCGAGGTCTTCGGCGTCACTGTCGCTCACGTTGACGATAAAGTGAGGGTCACGAAGCTTGAGACTTGGTTTGACCCCATGACTATGTTTAACCAGATCGCTAAAGAGGTCGGAGGTTGCCCTGTGGCGCACACTTAGGCCTGGGGCATACAATGCTGTTGAAGTGAACGCTTACGGCTATATCTTTGCGCTGAACTCCGACAGCCAGTTCACGGCCTACGAGTACCGTGAGGGAACTCCCCCAGCCATGAACCCCAACGACAATATCTTCGTTGCCAAGTTCGGGGCATACCTCCAAGAGCACGACCTGGCGGAACTCCTCGGCCTTCAGGTCCTAGCTGGACATGGAATTAAGAGACGCAGGAGTTCGAACCTCTCCGGCAGTGGCCCCGAAGGCGTCGTTATTAATAGGAAGGATAAAGGTCCCGTATGAGACACTTATGATGTTAGTCCATTGCTAGTGCTAGGTACTCAGATGCAGTTCTCACTTTCAGACATTGATTCTTATGGTCCGTGCCAACCCTATCAACCAGCAAAACAGAAGTGGGGCTGCTGAAGCTGGAATTCAGTCGGCTGATAGGTACTAACGAACGGACTTGTTGTAACGTGCGGGGTCGATAGTAAGTGATGGCTGCCGTTAAGCCCGGACCGCCAAGTCTTAATGGGGCTTCACAAGTGGGTGAGTCGGGCGGGGTAGCTTGGCAGCCACTTGGGGGATTTAACGATAAGCACTATGTACGATCTGGACCGGGCGTATGGTAAACATTACTAATCAGGCCCCATTTTTGAGGTGGGGGCTGCGCTTTCAAGATGTAACTACGTCGTATGGGTAAGTTAAACATCCTAGTTAGGTATTTATAATTAGTTAACTTTAACTAAACGTAGAAAAATTTAATTTTTCAATTTTTAAAAAAGATTAAGTTAGTTAAAACCAGACGTTTAATAGAGAACTACATAAAAGCTTAAATGATTAAAACTTCAATATAGCAATAATACTAGCCTAGATACTAGAAAATATCTGACAGGTATGTTTTTGTTCGGCCTGATCGCAGTATCTTCAAGGGTCCAATGTATCAACTAAACCTCTTCTAGAAGAAGCTCCACAAAAACAGTGAAACATCCTCGCTGGGTCTTTAGTGTAATCGGGATTTATTGGTTGATTTAGCGTTGTGGAGTGATACTTAAGTAACATTGAAGAAATTGGAGAACAAGCTCTTCAGCTAGCTCAGACCTCTGCTGGCTGGTTCTCCATTTTTTCAAAGTATCACGCCAAGGAGCTAAAAATTAACCAATCAAAATGCCGTATCGCTGTAACGAGCCAGCGAGGCCTGAGTTGTAGTTGTGCGAACAAGTGTCTCGTTTTGCACGTCGCTACCAAATCATCAAATTTTCTTCTAATTCCTCCCATTTAGGCTGTGATCGACAACTTCTTAATAGCACCTTGGCTTATTGACAACGTATATATCGGTACGTATAATAAAACTGGAAACTTACAATATTCGTATTTACTTTAAAGTTTTAATTTTAAAGCAGTTACTGCTTTTTTAATTAACGTTATTTATATATTTATATTAAAAATAACATCGTAATTTTTCTAAATTAATATTAATAGATTTTCTTTATAACTACTTTAATTACTATATAATAACTTTATACAACTGGTTTTGTATTTTTAAAAAAAAAGGTTTATTTTAAATAATCATTTCCAGTATTTAAGGAGAAAAAATAACGAAATTTTACCGTTTCTATTTAAAAATTCCGGTTTTGTCCGATATTGTCGGCAAATGCGTTGCAATTCTGGAAGCTGGGGGGAGTAGGTTGCTTGCTCTTGCTATCCTAGAACTAGGGGTGGGGAGAAGCAGCCATATATAGCCTTCAGCTCCTTTATCTTGCAATCCTAGGGCCACATCAAAGCCCTTTGACTCCTTTTACCGCTTCTTCCAAGAAATCACCTCAACTGCCGACAGATATAATATAAATGGAAAGATTATCGTTAAAAATACGTTATCGCTGTTTTTTAATACAAATTTCACCTTAATCTATTATTCTATTAGTTAACGTAATTTAAAGTGAAAAAAAAACGCTTTATAAAATATTTTAAAACAGTGGAAAAAAAGTTATAAAAAATATTACAAAAAAGTAATTTCTAAAAAAAAAACAAAAGCAAAATCGCTCGCAAGATATGAATTTTTCAAACGTAATAAAACGCCGAATCTATTAAAAGTTTTATAATCTTATTTAGTTTTATATAATAAATAACAAATTTGTAATCAAGCGGCTTACTGTTTAAAACTTGTATAAAAATATAACAACCTTTTAACTTTAAAAGTATTTAAATAAAAATTTTACAAAAAAAGATATATTTAATTAATTTTTAAAATATCTGGTTTTTTTAAATCTATATATATATATACGATTTTTCTATATTTAAAGAAACTTTATCAAAATTATTATATATAGTTTTTTTTCTAACTTTGTATTTAGCTATTTTTGTTAAATTCTTAATGTATATCATTGTTTATAATATAAAATTACGTGTTTTCTTATAATATATTGGATTTTCCAATAAATTAACCCGTTTTTTTATCAAAATAAGAAAAACTTTTAAATTTAACTATTAATTATTACTATGATTTATTAATATGTATTGCTAATAATTCCACTATTATCTTCGGGCTTTCCGTTATTATATGTTATAAAGAAACTTTCTATTTAGTTTTAATATAAAACGTTACCGCTGTTCTTTTGAAAATACGCTTTATAACTTTTAGAAATCCTCGTTTTTCATCTATAACCTTTTTATCGTTGCCTTTAATAAAGTTATATAAATCATCTAAGGCATATCAGATCTCGCTGTTTCATCACATAGTACTCGTTCCTCCAGCACGGTTCGTGTTCGGTTCGCTTTTAGTTCAGTGCCTAGCGTTCCTCACTCCCAAATGATATTCCGGACGCGGGGATTTGAATTAGCTATAAAGAGACCTCCTTGATATTATTCTAGCTCCAAAAGAATGCCTATCTAAGTCAATACATCATCCCCCAGTGTTGTTATTCGTCGAATCCCGGTAAGTAGCATTATCAATACAGTGCCTAACAGCAATCAAGATCTCCGAAGTTCGTTAGATTGGCAATATCACGTGCCCGGCCCTACCACTTGCCGAAAGAGGTTGGAGGCGGCGCAGATGGTGGCCCAAGCTCTGGCGTGGACTAGTCAGGATGTTGCCTTACCGACTCCCAGGCGGCAACAACCTCCACTCACAGCCTGTCCAATAGGAGCCGCACCCACGCGCTCTGGGAACTATCGGAACTATCTGGTATCCACCGAATCAGAGACGAAAGAAGCCAAGAGAGGAAGCAGCCATCGCAAAGATGCTATGTGCTGTGTGCCTTTCCATGTTTGACTCAACGAGCCAAAAAGGCTCACACCATGCCCGCCCTGCTGACATGCGAAAAGCTGCAGTTGCTGGATGCAAGATCTGCCGCTTCGGAGTACTCCAAATGTCTCGCGGGTGGATAAACGACGCTGACTCGGGGATGGAAGCGAAAGCAAGTTCACCCATTACGTATCAGTTTGGAAAGCAAAGATGGTTGAGCAGATCTCCAAGTAGGCACTTGTGCTGGCGAATCGAACTATTCTACCAGGGGTGCCGTATGTCTTTTCTGCATGGGAGTGGGCACTCGCCGATTTATGTTGTATCTACTCCCGAGGTCTACCTTCCCAAGGAGTACGAACAAGCCCTGTCGGCAACAAAAGAAAACTCGCCTTCTGCGCCTTGGACGGTACATGCAGGTCGCATCAAGGATTCAATCCCGTCAAACACCGGTGATATTCAGGTCGCCAGAGTGGCCTTAGCATGGCTCGAGAATTGTCGACGCCGCCATCGTACTTGCACAACGTTGGACAAGAACCGAGATCCCGACTGGTATCCCAAGCGGCTGGTCGACGTATTTGGACCCCATGGACAGCAAAGGTTAATTCTCAAGGACATCGATGACAGACCACAGGGAGGATATGCGTCCCTGAGCCACTGCTGGGGAGAATCTGTTAGTTTTACGAAACTCAGCTCTGCCAACATCGATTCCTTTAGACAGGGTATTCCCTTGGATGTTCTTCCGCGGAGCTTCCGAGAAGCCATTCTCACCTGCAAACGACTGGGAATCAGATACCTCTGGATCGACAGTCTGTGCATCCTGCAATCCGGAGACGGCTCATACCAAGACTGGCTCGAACAATCAAAAGAAATGGAGTCTGTGTACCGCAACTGTGAGCTAAATATTGCCATCGATCATGCTGAAAATCCTGACAAGGGAGCGTTTGTGGAGAGAAACCCGGACGTTGTACAGCCTTGCCACGTTCTGTGGCAGAACCCAGGGTCAGGCTCCAAGACCATTCACACGATCTATGGCACAGAGGACTTCACCTGCTGTATATGGCAATCGAAGCTCTCTAGGCGTGGATGGGTTATGCAAGAGAGGATTCTCGCGCCAAGGGTCTTGCATTTTAGCAACGATCGGATCTTCTGGGAGTGTCATGAAGACACATTTAGAAACGAATATTTGCCCCACCAGAATAAGGATGGAAGCCAAGGCTTTGATGGGGCCTACATAAAACAATTCAGTATTCCGCGGGAGGTTCATGACCCAGAAGGCAGAAATGACTGGCGAAAAGTGCTCAGGCTTCAGGAGCCGTGGTATCAGATAATATCAGACTACAGCCGTACCGGCTTGACCTTCCCCACCAAGGATAAACTCGTTGCCATATCTGCGATTGCAAAGCAATTCTCGCAGATTTTCGGAACGGACTACGTTGCTGGGATATTTCCCCAGCTCATACCACAGGCTCTACTTTGGAGAAGACTCCCGGTCCCCCGAGATTATGACAGGCCTGCAGCGGAGTATCGGGCGCCGTCTTGGAGCTGGGCTTCGCTCGACGGCGCATTTATGATGGAACACGCATGGGGCGTCCCACGAAATCGAATCCCACCCTCATTCAAGAGAGTAGTAGTCGAAAGGGGACAGGAAGCGGACCCCTTCGGGCAAATCCGTCATGCAGAGCTTGTGCTTAACGGTCTACTTGTCCCCTGCCGTATCATAGGCACAGATCCGCATAAGCACACTGTATGGGGCAATGGGATTCCGACTAACAGTGTTATTGAGGCACTTACAAACAATGAAGTGGTCGAAAGACAAAAGCACATGGAGGAGCAATGGGCCCCTATGCCCGTGAGGGTTCAAGTTATTTGGGACGGCGGCGGAGACCACTTAGCAGACGGGAGCCAGTTGTTCATCTTACCCTTGATAGAACACGACTGCCCCGACCCTCTGCCGAATACGGACTTCCTAGAAGATGATCCAGAAAGCCATGCTAAGAAATCAAAGCCTTTGGATCATGTAACATCCTCCCCTAAAGTACACGCACTAGCTTTGAAGCTGGTTAAGCACGAGGATGTGTTTCAAAGAGTGGGTGTTGCGGAGTTTAAGAGCAAGGAGCCATTTATCCAGGGTCTCCTGACAAGAGGTAGGCAAACCCAAGACGTTAGGATTATTTGAAAATAAATGTCGCGGCTAGAAAACCAAGAACCCACGTAACGTTAACAAAGGACCCGTCTGACCAAGTAATAGTATCTTTCCAAGCTCCCTTTATATAACAGGAAAGGGTTTAGTCTAATTATGTACCTGGCAAGTCATGGTTGATCTTATAAGGTACTACAGCAGGGGCTGCTTGTTTTAGTATTCTTCAAGCCAGATTCTGCGTGGAAGAAATAAGGGACGTTTTAAGGTGCTGAAACTACCGAGGATCGACTCGTCAAGTCCCATCCATAACTACCGTGACAATAGCAGGATGAACTTTTGCTGGTTCAATCCTGCATAGGGTGCTACGTGGGTTGCGTCCCACGCTGGCTGATACCGGGAAATTTTGTCTTACTCTGCCTTGGAGTTCAAGTCGTATGTGCATGACTGAGGGTATTACAAGAATCTGCTGAGTGCTTACCAGTGTATATGCTGCCCTCAGACGCTGATCTGACTTGGCGGATGATAATGTTCGGGGAAGGGCGACAACGGCAACCTTTGAAGCTCTATGTTTAACATAGGTTCCTGGAGGATGATGGCCTTTGTAGATTGAGCTATTTAGGTAGTGAGAATGGTCTATGCTTAGGCCGTCTGGGCAAGACTGATTGGATGAGGTTCCTTTCTACGTGCACGCCCCCTCTTCAGGGCAAGGTGCTGCCCCACCAACACCCCACTAGTGCTGTCGTTTTGTTTACTTTCCAATCAATTGCCTGGTCATCCTTTCTCCGTCGCATATAAACATTCAGAATCACGCTTTCCAATCTACGCATGCTGCGTTCGACGATTGCTACTCGCGCACAATTTTGAGCACACGTCTCTTGAAGCTTGGATATCTTCTGCTTGGGAAGTATCATACCATTTAGGCGCTTACATAGATTGCTGTCGTCTCATTAAACTTCGATCTCTTCCTAGTCGCGTCCGACGCGTGACGGGGCTCTCGACATGGAGTCAAAAAATAGTCGCTATCAATCCCGCATACTTAGGGAGATGCATCAAAATACCGAAAATCCCTTCAATTCTCCGCCATCGTCGACGGGCTCCCACGGAACCGTCACTATGACCTCTAACATATCACTTGGTCCAGAAGGCGAGTCGACGCGTCGATTTGACGACGAATCCCTCCGCCTGCCCGTACAGGCCCCCCGACAAGAGCCCAAGCCTACCGAACATATGGCATACAACATCAACACATCCGTCCTCGGCCGTACCTTCCCCGAGTGGAAAGGCTTCAACAACAACAACAACAACAGACCCGAGCAGGAACCTACCGAAGACATATACGGCACCACCAGCGACAATATCGCTTACAACAGCGTAAAGGAGAATATCCCTCCGACATCTTCTACGCTAGCCTCCCCAACAGAGATTAAGGCTACTAGGTCTACTAAGGTAAGAGATACTTTCTTTTGTATCCCGCGTGCGCTGAAGCGAGCACCTGTAACGTGTTCGCTTCAGTCTACCGGGAGAACCTTCAAAGCTTTCCGAGAATCTTGCCTCCGATCTCAGGCCGTCTTTCACCTCCTACACATCTTCTCGCGGGTTGGATCCTGTAACCAGGCTAGCTACATAATGGAAACGAAACATCCTATCAAGGGGACCATATTTGCAAACTGGATGTAGGTAAAAAGCAATACAACAAGCTGCACCAGCTCCGCAGGCAAAGCCAGTTCCAATAGCCATACCCGCAACACTAGCTCGGCCGAGCCTCCCCGGACCTCAGCAAATCAGCATAGACACTCTTCAACCGATATATGGGAGAGGACTGGGGCGACTACAGTCAAGACGACTCGAGATGCTTTAACCGATGCTTCGATACCTATCACAAAACCAGATGAACGGTTGCAAGGTTAGAGTCCTTGCACGTCAGGCCGTCACAGCGAAGTGTTCCGGATCCTGCCTCGAGTTACAGCTCAACTGTTGAAAAGAGACGATCCATAGCCAAATTGTAAACCTTTGTTGCGACAATATCCGCCGCGACGCTGACCGTCCGTACAAGAGGGAAATTCCAGGGCACCGGTCAGCGCGAGGAGAGGAGTGCTGCCTGTAGCGGCACTAATTTTTGTTTTTGCGATCATCACGATGGATCGAACTCTGCTCACACATCTTCTTACAGGCTCCTATCCAAAAGCTTCAAGGCCAGTCCGCACCTAAGCCCGGCTACAAAGGTCCTTATCTTCAGAGGCGCTCCAGAATGCAAGCCCGCGTCGAGGACGAAACCGAACGCTCATCTGTTTTTGCTCGGACCCCTGGCCGTGACCAAGACGAACAGGTTCCGCAGCCTCACTCGAGTCCTAGCCCGAACGCTGCAAACCGCTCCAAGCCTAGGCGAGGAAACGTTACGACACTGCTTGAAACGCTCAAGACAGCACAGAGCCAGAAAGCCGAGTCGGCAGATCCGCCTATCGAGGAACCTTCACCACAAGAACCCCCGCGTGACCAGCGCGCCGCTGTCCCGGTTGCCAATGCCGCCATGGCCCGGATGAATCGACGCTCACAGCCGAGTCAGATGAGCCCTTCGACTCCAAATCACACAGCTCGCTCGTTCTTCCTCCCGGACCTAACCCACATGAACGACTTCATCTCTGGTACGCTGAAATTATCCTCGATGAGGAATGGAATGCCCATCTTTGTCAAGCACGGCAAAGTCCACGATCGGGATTCCAATATCTCGCAGGAGCATCACGCCGAGGTTGAAGCGATTTCTGTTCCCGAGGACGAGGAGAAGATTTTCGTCTCCCTGGATAAGATCCGAGAAGAAATTCAGGCGTTGAAGGAGCATGATGATTTGGTTTCAAGACAGGCCGAACAACTCCAGGTGGAAGTTGCTGAGCTGCAGGTCCAAATTGCTAAGCACAAGTCTAGGAAAGACAGTGCTATGGGCTCGGACTCGGAGAGTTCTGTCATCGACCACCTGAATGCCCAGAAGTCACAGTTGGAGGATCAAGTCGCTTCCCTTCAATCTCGCCTAGACAAGGCAAATCGAAAGATAAGCATAAATGAGATTCATACAGAATCTTATATCACAGAGCGGGACGAAGCCCTTAAGAGTGCAACCGACCATCTCGAAAAGATCAAACGCCTCCAATCCGAACTCAAGGTAGCTCGCGAAGAGCTCGAGACAGTACAAGGCGGCAACACCCGTGACATGCGAGATCTCCAATCGGAGATCAAATCGCTGCGCAGTGACAACAATGCCCTGCGCACGCAGCATAAGTCGCTTTCTGAAGAGAACCAGTCTCTCCGCTCGCACAATGAGTCTATTAGCCAGCAGCAATCGAGACTTCACCAAGAGCTCAAGGAAGTGCGCGACCAGCTCCGATCAACCCAGGAAGACTTTGAAACTCTCAACCACCAATACCAGGCCGTCCTGCAAGAGAACGCGGTACTGAAGCAGGACAATCTGAGCCTCGAGCGCCACAATGACAAGTTCTTCAACGACAACAAAGCTCTTCAGCAGAAGAACTCGTTGCTCGAGCGGCGACTGCATGACCTCGAAGATGACAACGCGAAGCTTAACGAACTACTCGATACGGTTAATGCCGACAATGGAACTATGACGGTCGATGCTAAGGATGTGAAGAGACTCGAAAGCCAGAACCGCAAGCTCTCCGCGGAAAACGCTGAGCTCCAACAACATATCATTGATCTAAAGTCTGATTTCGCATCAAAACGCATGGTCCACGAGCAGGAAAAACGACAGCTTGCAGCCGCCAATGATCATCTCAACCAGCTGATCGAGCAGGTCAGCAAGAAGTTCGAACGGTTTGTCCAGGTTAACAAGGTACAAGCAGCAACATATGAGGAGAAGCAGTCAGCCATGACACGGCACCTGTGGGAGTTGGCTGAGCGTGAATCGGCTCTGACAGGTCGACTGAAGGATAGTGCAGATCATGAGACTACGCTACAACGTGAGCTTAAACGAAAGACGCAGGCGGTTGTAGAAGTCCGCCAGCTTTCAAAAGAGATCATGGACTTAGTCAACAATGCGAAGGCCAAAAATGCCAAGGCGGCTCGAATCGTCGAGCCCGTGAACACCAAGGGTGGGAAACTGGGCGAGACCTCTACCAGAAGCATAACATCTCAAACAGACATGCCAATCCAGGAGGACTTCACTCGGCAGATCGACCTCATGCAAGGGTCCAACTTCGCCAACAATTTTGCCAAGAGCGAAATTTCCGAGTTGCGAGAAGCTCTCCGCCGGGCTCATGCGGAGGCGCAACAGCAAGATATAACCGAGGAGTCGATGGCATCCGACGCTAATGCTACGGAGGAGGCGAGCCAAAGTCTTCCACCGCCCTTCCTCTCCCGAGCTCGCTCCGAGGACGCCCCCACCCAGAGGACCGCATCCCTGATGTCTAAGGCACAGTCCGGCTCGACGAAGCCGCAGCCTCTTGGTATCCTCAAAAATGCCGAGTCCTCGAAGACTACAAGAAGCAAAGCTGTTAAGAACGCTCGCTGGGGGGGTGAGGAGGACCTTACTGGACGTTTCAGTGTCAAGTCAGGCCTTAGTGAGCTAAGCTTGCCAACTCGGACGTCTCAGGCCGACTTCACCCGCCCTCGTCATCACTCGGACAGCGCCCGCCTCGACTTGGACGCAAACGAGGAGAGGAATATGACGTCCGCCTTGTTTATGGACGATATCACCCTCGAGGCGGAGAAGCGCGCCGAGAAGAAGCAGGCGAAGAAGCCTATCCCTTCTCTTTCCAAGGATGCCAAGCGCGTGCTCGACAGCCTGTGCCACGACCACGACTGCCGCAACTGCATCGTCTGCGCGCGTGTCATCTCGCACAGACACGAGGACGACGCGGCGACCAAGAACGGACCTAGCAAGAAGAGGACCGTCCGCGTCGATCGGCCCGTCGCCGCCTCCGACCGAATTCCCAACCGGCCGAATGCGGATTACGAGGACCAGCCGACGCTCCGCCCGGCGCGGGACCCGGCCGTCGCGCTGGCCGTGGTCATCAAGGGCCTCAGGGACGAGGAGGCGCACCTCGAGGCGGCGCTCGCCCGGGCCCAGGCGAAGTACAACGCGCTGGACGCTTCGGTCGGCCGGCGGCAGCGGCGGCAGCTCAGCGCCGAGATTCACCGCCTCATGAAGCAGCGCGACGTCAAGCGCGACCAGCTCTACGACCTGCACGACGTGCTCGAGGGCCAGAAGGCCAAGGGCCAGGAGATGACGGCCGAGGAGGTCGAGGTGACCATTATGAGCGTCCTCAGCAGAGACGAGACCTGGAACGGTATTGTGGACTAAATCGAGATGGAGAAGGGAGGAGGAGGGCTTGATTGGTTGTTTGTTTGGGTCGATTGGTTGTTTGTTTGGTCTGATTGGTTGGTATGGCGTTCTGCGCGGGCGGCACCGGTACGGTTTTCTGTCGGTAGAGACCACACGGTGGTCCGGTGCTCGGTGCTTTAATATCTTCTTCTGATACTCACATGGCATGGTTACGGGTGTTCCAGGTTTGTTCTTGTTGGATTAGGGGGGGAAAGCCTCGTGTCGGGCGACGTCGAGGAAGGGACTCGTCTTGTCTAGTATGCATTGTATACCTATGGTTTAGACCTTGGTCGTTGTCGGGGGTCGTTGTCGGGATGGAAATTGCAGACTTCATCCACCGTGAGGTATTTTGAGACCATGTCTACCTATCTGATCGCAAAATGTAGTGATTTGCACGGTGTCAGCCGGCGAATATGCGAAGGCCATATACACCTTTGGACTATCCTGGTCGGCTCACCGTCAACCTTGCGTTTGGTATCACCCACCTAGTCTGGCTCCACCAGAGCTACGGATACCGCTAGGGATTAGACGCTTTGCACAGCAGTCTTTGCGGAGGCCATCTAAACTTAACAACAATATACATAAAGATCGAGTCCAAGATAAAAAGATAACAAGAAGGTAGTGATGATATCTAACTACGTAGCTGAACCGAGGGCTAGGGAACATGGGAAAGGGGCAAAAATGAGCTCCGAATCGGGGAATCGAACCCCGGGCTACCCGGTTCCCATCTCAACTGAAGAGAAAATGAGAGCGGATAATGTTAGCCACTACACCAATTCGGATTGTAGATTCCTTTTTCTTAGCCACTGCACCCAAGCGGACCAGTGGCGAAAGGGGAAGCCCCGCTTCCGGTATATAAAGGGGTCACCAACCCCCTACCTAGATGAACTTGGCAATCACCCCTAGGCCACTCCCAGACTTTTCCTCCTGCTAATAGGAAGTGCGAAGGGAGTACTATCATGCACGCTAAGAAAACACAAGCCCTTTTTAAGTGCTGGGAAAGGGTACTGTGATTTATACTGTGATTTACGCTTAAGCACTGACAGGTTTACACGTACGGATGAGATATAAAAGGAAAAGGGGACAAGGAGATGATTATCCAACCGAGCCTAGCGACAACAACGGTGCCTCCAATGGGAAGGAAGTAATAGGTTATAGGAGTGGCTGTTAATTTACCGGAATTACTTTCAATCCCCTAAGAAGACACCCGGATGCAATAACGTGGGTATGTACATGTGCGGCTAGAGATATGCCACCATCGCTGTCTGTCTGCTGGGGGGGTCCACCAACGTTTCGGTATTGTCGATAGTCCGGTAAGTAGGGGTTTGGAAATGAAGTAGGAAAGGCTGTTGCTACTTTTCATATCTACTACTGCTGTCGTTACTCGCTAATCACGGGCAATACTAGGCTAAGATAGAGGTCTTCCATAAAACAAAACTTAGACAGAAGGATTTGTAGTATATATTTGGGAGACAGCGGATGGATGCTGGTTGGAACTTCGGAAGAGACAAGAGCTTCTGATTGAGATATAGGAACTGCAATTGTTTTCTTTTCCCTAACGTTTGCTGCCGTCTACCTAGCATCATCTACTCTTCCTTGAACGCATTGTACATTCTTCCCTAAAGGCATCATACGCTTTTCCCCATGCTATGTATCTCGATGAGACGCAGCTCCTCGATTGCTCCGGGAGACTCCTCCAAGCATTGCCATCATGACAAATAAATCCGCCAAGAAAACTGCCTTGTGGTACATTTTTCATATCCGTCGCAGTGCGGCAAGACTTAGTCGCCGCTGCAACACTACTCGAGACGCAGTAAGTTCGGTCCGACACGCCATCGGCACCACCGAGTCTCCTCGGACGATCATGGAGCCATCCATCGCCTAGTCCATCGTGACATCCTCCGCGTCCCCTCCTCCTCCCCGAGGGCCTTCGTTCAGATCCGGCATCCAGCCCTTCGGTCTCTCCGTACCGCGAACCGTGACGCCGTAGGCCAGCCTCTCGACCTTGCGGACCTGCTCGACCATGACGTCGGTCTTCTTACCGTAGTTGCTGTTCTTTCCGCCGCCGCCGAGCGGCGGGCAGATCTGCAGCATGCTGCTGACGTCCTGCAGGTCGGCGAGGATGGTGCGTCGCCCGGCCTCGCCACCGTCGCCGTCGCCGTCGCCGTCGCCGCTACCCGCGGGCATGGAGCCGCTGAGGGCCGTGACCGAGGTGGCGAAGCGCATCATCTCGCCCGTGAGGTCGAAGACGCCGAACACGTACTCGGAGGGCGTGAGGTCGATGCGCAGCGGCAGGGCGGCCGACAGCTCCCGCGGCGTGATGAGGGTCTGGTGCCGCAGGTAGTGCGCGAACGACACGGCCTCGGCGAACTCCTCGAGGCAGATGAGGCTGTACCGGTGCCGGTTCATGCCCTGCACGTCGTCCTCGATGGTGGACAGCAGGCCCACGATCTCCTTCATCCGCTCATCGATCTCGCTCTGGATGCGCTGCGGGATCGGCTGCCTGAGCTTGCGGACTCTATGTTCGGGAGAGAAGAGGCGTTGATGGTAAGCTTTTGGGTCTCAACCCAGCAGTCCAACTTGACTGGGGCGCACTACGCTACCACTAAAAGAAAAAGGGGGAAATATTTGAGGACTGCAAGGCCTTTATTACCTTTGAAGGGAGAAAATGCTGTGAAAAAGCATGTCAGTCTACAATTAACAAATTTTGGAGATTAAGACTAGGATCAAAGCCCGGCTTACATCTTCTTGCTCAGCGCCGTGACATCCCTCGACACCTTTTGGACCTTCATGCGACGGTCATGGTGCTCATCGAGCTCGTCGCGGAAGGCTTCGAACATGGAGGTGTAGGCATTGCGCGGTACATCTCGGGCCTTATCCTTCTTCTCCTTCTCTTTGCCCTCGTGGTCACGCTTAACGCCTCCCATGCTGTTTTCACGCTTCGATTTCGGGACGATCACCTCTGCCATGTGAATAATAGATGATAACAATAATTCTTATGTTGGATACCTATGATTGATTGATTGATGCAGTGAAGCAGGGTGGTGATGTACCGGAGCAGTCCCACTATTCCCATTTGTGCAGGTTTAACCGACTAAACACCGAACTTGAATTTCAGGAGTGCTTCGTACCCGTAAAACCCCTGGACATCTTCATCTTTATTGCCTGAGAACATTGAATAAGGGACGCAAATAGTCACCGAATTACAGAAATGTCTTTGTAATAGGGGGTGGACTATTTCGCGCCAAACAGCATCGGGCAACCGCAGTAGTACCATCACAGGACGTGGGAGCTTGACATCATTCATATCTGGGCGACCCGGAATAGGAGGCGCACGTGTCGAAGCTAAAGGGGCGGGCTTCTTCTAGAGTAAGATGGCGACTCTCGTCTCCGGGCTCTTCTCGCGCCCACTTCCGTTCTTCATGGCAGCCGGACTGCTACGGGCGATCATGCTGGTGTACGGCCTATGGCAGGATGCGAACTCGCCCTTGAAGTACACCGACATCGACTACCTAGTCTTCACGGATGCAGCGCGCTTCACATTCTCACAGCCCCCTGCATCCCCATCTACGTCCTCTTCTCTAGCACCATCCTCCCCTTACACGCGCGAGACCTACCGCTACACGCCCCTGCTGGCCTGGCTCCTGTACCCGACGACGCTGCCCGGCACGTTCTGGTTCTCGTCGGGCAAGGTGCTCTTCGCGGCGGCGGACCTGCTGGCGGGGTGGCTGCTGCTGCTCATCCTGCGGCGGCTGGACCGGGGCATGCCGGTCGGGACCGCGCTCCGGTGGGCGAGCATCTGGCTCCTGAACCCCATGGTCGCGGCCATCAGCACGCGCGGCAGCTCCGAGGGCCTGCTGGGCGTGCTGGTGACGGCCCTGCTGTGGGCCGTGCTGGCGCGCCGCGTCGCGCTCGCCGGCCTGCTCCTGGGCTTGGGCGTGCACTTCAAGATCTACCCGTTCATATACGCGCCGGCCATCGTGTGGTGGATGGACGCCGAGCGGATGGGCCGTGGTCCTCGTCCCGGTTCCGGGGGAGGGAGCGTCGTCCTCCGCTTCCTCACGCCCGAGAGGCTGCAGCTCGCGGGCGTCAGCCTGGCGACGTTCCTCGGGCTCAACGCCGCCATGTACGCGCTGTACGGGGCGCCGTTCGTGGCGCACACGTTCCTGCACCACGTGACGCGCATCGACCACCGGCACAACTTCAGCCCGTACAACGTGCTGCTCTACCTGACGTCGGCCGAGCAGCAGCAGCCGAATCCCGCATCCGCCGTCCTCGTCGGGGGCCGTCTCGAGTCCCTGACCTTCCTGCCGCAGCTGTTGCTCTCGACCGTCTTGATCCCCCTCGTCGGCGCCAAGAAGGACCTGCCCACCACCATGCTGGCGCAGACGTTCGCGTTCGTCACCTTCAACAAGGTCTGCACGAGTCAGGTACGGTTTTCTTTCTTCTTCATCTATCCGTAATGTGTCCCTCTATCTGTCTTTTGTCTCAACTTATGTGTCCCATCTCTCGTTATATATATGTATATCTGCCTATTCAGCCAATTTGTCCCCCACTTCTCTCTTCCGCCTTAACTCCCCACAGTAACCCAAAACACACTTGCTAACGAAACCGCCCACCCAACAGTACTTCCTCTGGTACATGGTCCTGCTGCCGCTATACCTCCCGACGTCGTCGCTCGCGCGGCACCCGGCCTCCCTCGGGCTCGGGGCCCTCGCGCTCTGGGCCGGGACGCAGGCGCTGTGGTTGCGGGAGGCGTACGGGCTCGAGTTCCTGGGCCTCAGCACGTTCGCGCCGGGCCTCTGGCTCGCCTCGCTCGCCTTCTTCCTCGCCAACTGCTGGATCCTCGGCGTCGTCGTCGACGACCTGGGGAGAGGGGCCCCTGCTGCCGGTTCGAGCGATGTGGCGGTAGGTAGATAGGGGGATGGGATGGAGAGATCACCAGGTAAGATAGATACATAAATGCGTGCGACGGCGCGTTCTTCTAAGGCAGGGGGGAGATTAGGCAGGCTAGTTCAGGTACGTCGTCTAGATGGCGGGGGACGGCGGCCATGCATGGAATATTTACTTGTATGAGTGACGAGCCAAGGTTCGGGTAAAGGTATGATACCCGTAGTACGTTCCTACCTTTGCCTCGAAGATTTAGGAGATCACCCCTCTAGGTATCATAACATCTTTATATAATCGTCCTGATGCCACTCGCGGCGACATGAACCTTTGGTCATTTCCCCCAAATACTGCCAACCATGGTGGAAACAGCCAGATAAGCCACACATAGACGATCTTACCCAAGCACTAATGTCAGCAGCAGGTAGATAATACTGCGGACGGACTGGACAACAATCAAATATCGACGACTCGTGGCGAGCGGTAATTATCTGGAAGAATCTAGTCGGAGTACCGGTATGTATATTATCTACACATCGACTTCGGAGAAGATGCCTCCAGAGATGGAGCGCCCCAAAGGCGTTCTGAGAAAAGAAATCATCGCCGCAGCTCGGGTATTGCACGCGCTCCAGAAGAAAATCTCTAAAACCCAAATCAGCCAACTCGTCGCCAAGGTTCGCAAGCCCCCCCCCCCTCCCGCGAGATATCTCTACCCTTCGCGCCAAGAAAATAATTACACCGCGCGGAGTACATTCTTCCAAACGACGAGTTTTCCTCCTCATATTCCACGTTCGCATAGCTCGACGCCGGATCCTTTTCAACGCCCCTTTCGGTATTCATAGTGTGCTTTCTCTCGTATCCCTAGTAGACCGCCATACGCCTTATCAAGTGAGAAGAGTTGACCTTGTGACGAGGTTTTGCCGTTCAGCAGGCCGTTGGATGCAGTGACTGAACGGGTAAATTGAAGCGCGAACGTCTTCCCCCACGCCGTTTGATGTTGTGGCGGAGACATTCAATATCACATGGCTGTGATTTGAACATGTAAGTCCCGATCGGTTTATCAGGACGTTTAAACAATTGTAATCCCCCCCGAGAGCATAGCATAGTTGGCCAGCTTGAGCGAGAGGACCCTCGATTTCGGAAAGTCGGGGCTAATAACTAAGCGACCTTCTTTGTTGTAGCCCACTTCGCCGAAGCTTTCGACCAATTCTTCGAAGCGGATATCTGGTCGTACACGGTTGATCTCCGCTATGATGTCGTCACTCCATACGCCAGAACACCAGCCGTCGCGAATCATGAAGTACGGGTTGAGTGGCGGAACTGGCGAGTCTAGGTTCCTATTAACAAATGGCCAGGGGGGATTCAAAGAAGCGATAGGAAGCCATACCTAAGTCGACATATCTGATCCTCAGTAGCTCTACGGACTTTAAACGTTCCAGAGAGCGGATGCCGCTCAGAACCAGCTGTTCGAACACGCGAATGAAGTGCATGTCCGTGATCCCCGACCCCGACTCGTTCCATTGAGCGTTCTTTCGGCAGCAATTCTTGACCGTTAGGTCGATAGTCTTGAGCTTCGTCGTCCGAGGGTTCGAATATTTGGCGAGAACATCAAAGAAACCGTGGCAGACCCGGCCCGTGTAGGACAAATGTTCCAGGGTGCTTGCTGCCTTTGCCAGCTTCTCGCACCAATGAAGCTGCTCGCTTACCTTGAGGTAGTAAGTAGGGCACGTCATCTCACGTCGATAGTCACACTCGAGGCACAAGTTGAGTTTTGTGATTTTAGGATCGAGGAGCTCGAGGACACTCGCCATGCTGAGGTAGCTCTTCGACTTGGGCTTGGCGTACGTGCCGTGCCATTCATCCAGGTTAGGCAAAGCACCAGAGATGTCTTCCCAGTTCTTGCATGACCTGATGATATTCCATTGACCCTTGACAATAAGGGTCCGCACCGAAGGAACCTGTGGGAGTTCCGGATTTTGATCTGACCGTAGTGTGAACCTTACGTGGGGAGCCTTCTTTCTCTCCCCACCTTCTAGCGTCATAACTCGGACCTCTGGAAGGGTTGTGCTCACGAGATAGAAGACCTCCTCGAGCGTCGCATTGTCCGTAGGTAAAGCGTACGTGGCGCTGGCGATGCCCTCGGGCGATACCGTCGGCAGCGCGAGCGAAGTGTCGCCCGGAATTGTCGGGTGAAACTTGGGCTGGAAGACGGGAAACCATATCTCGATGTGTTTTACGTACGTCCGAAGATGGAGATGGCCCCCGAAGAAAGACACTACCTCGTTTATCCCGTCTACGGTCGCCTTTAACTTGATGTGCCGATACAGGCGCTCCTGGACCAGGTCCCTCCATAGCGGGCTAACGAAGGCAAGGTCTGACAGCTCCTTTCGTCTTGAATGCCTTAGGGCGGTGCTCCAACTACGAGCATTGACACTAGGTACGCTGAGAGAGCTTGGCGATGTGGTAGACACGCGGTACCCGAACAGGTGGTCTAGGATGCACTCGTGGATTTCGGCCGGAAGCTTATCGAGCGTCAGTCTAGAATGGGTTTCCGCGCTAGGCGTAGAAACCTGGTGGGTGACTAGGCAATCGTCCTCGGCAAAACAATCGGGATGGCAAGTCAGACATCGGATATCTGTCTGGCCCTGCTGAGCATTGGGAAACGGCGTACTGCTGGGACGGGTGGGCGGCACGAAATCGGAAGGCTTGGGCTGCTCTAAAGGCGGACTCGAGGGACCAGGTGTAACAGGGGTCGATGCCGTAGTCATAATGGCAGCCAACTCTACGGCGGCCGATCCTTCATCCTCGTGCCCGCGACCGGGACGGTCTAGAGACATTTCTCTCTGTAGATAATGGTCCACCGTCTGGGTATGCCTGCTCTGGGGCTGAGGATGAGAGTGAGGGTGGCCATCGAAAGGACCGGGGGCGATGAATTCGCCATCGTGGGCTGATGCGGTCTCCCTAACGCCCATAATCAACTGCTGGGGCCAGTCTCGATTCTGTGAAGTCCGATGCGCATGGCAAGGCAAGACGAGACGAGACGAGGAGGCCGGAGTGCCCTGGGTCAGGAGGAGGTGGTGTCGTGTTCGTTCGGTCGTAAACAGCGGTAACAGCAGCGGCGTATCGAATCGAGGGTAGGAAGAATACGATACAGCCTCGATGTTCGAAGTGGTTGTCGTTGGGTGAAGTGGATGAAACGAGAGGGGTTGGATGGTCGAGCGGTTTGACTGGTTGTCAGGCCGTCTCGCTGGTCGCGTGTTCGTGAATGAGTGGCCCGTTCCAGTGAGAGTGGAAAGAGTCAATTGAAGGGAATGTCGGCGTGAGCGGGACCGGGGACGCAATCCGGGTCTGCCAAAAAGAATATCGGTGGAGCTGTCGCTTTCTAGAATGGCCAGTGGGCTTTGACACTATCGAGATTTGAGAGATTTTGATTTCGAAGAGCAGGTGGGAATGATAAATATCCACGGAGATCGAATTTTTGCTACATAGATAAGGAATGGAAAAGGTATCTTCGAGAAAGGTAGTAATGATGGCGGTTGTGGTGGTGTTGAGATGGGGACCGTAGCAACTAAGGACGATCCCATCTGCCTGTGTAGTTAGGCTACCAGTTAGTGACTAATTACGTGAAGTAGTAGGTATGTAAATACACGAGTGTCCGCTTCGCCTGCTGTAATAATATATGGGGGTAGACGATAATTTGATTACTGTCATTACCTTATCGCAGGTGCCGTATACTGTGTGGTAATCCGTGGTACGTAGCAGCATACGTACCTCACTAATTTTACTCTGAAGGTTCAATCAGTGATGCGGATTTTGGAACCTATGACAGTTAACGAGCGTGTATACACACACACACACACACACACACACATATATATATATATATACAGTGTGAAGCTGGGCATGTAGTATGGTGCATATTAGTCAATATCAATGCCAATCCCAATATCCCATCTCTATCTCGATTTCTGATCATGATTAACCTTATGCAAGGCCAGTTCTCATGGTTAAGCTTCCCTTATTAGCTTCGAATTTCGCTTATGCTTTGGACTGTTCCCAACGGCGTCCATGGACCACCAAAGTTCCAGACCATAAGTAACTACTATCAGACAGCTTCTTCTCATCGGCGGCGGGGTGAATTGGGACACGAGCTTCAGAATGTCCCACGATGAAACTTGCAGCCCGCTCCCTCGTGGTCTTCCAAAGCATTGGCTGTATGAATGGGACGCACTGTTCATGCGAGCTAAGCCACGAATTCCCAGATCTGAGTTGTCGATTGATGGTCTGCAATCCCGATCCTGGATTCGTCCCATAATAATGCGGTGCGGGACGGGGGGCACGGACGTCATTCATTGGCCAGCCAAACTTTATTGTGGTGGGTCACATCGGAATTGTATGCATAAAGTTGGCCTGTGGCCCTGACCTCGTGGCTTTCTTCTATCTAAGGTTTCGTACTAAGGTAACGACGACACGGACCTACGAGACGTTGGGATCCGTGGCGAAGTTGCCGTCCTGACTCCTCGCCACGGGCACTAACTAGAATTATTAACCTTTTCTTCCCAAGGAGGCGGGCGCCCCCAATGCGATTACAATATGTCAACCTAAACATGATGTACGATCCAGCTAGCTGTTGCTCCTTTGGAGTGGATGACGTCGTGGGAGGCGCTGGCTCGAATCCGACGCTCCCGAGTCAGTCACTACGGTGGTATTGGAACCTTTCAATCTCTTGTCGTGGTGCAGTGCCGAGCGTGGGGCATGTAGTCCTGGCAGTGAGTGTGCCACCAGATGTTTCTCCTCCGGCATTCTGCGGTAGTAGTACTCCAGCTCTCCTCGGATCTTGGTAGGTAGAGGATGGGACAAGCGACATTTTCTTTTATTAGCCTACCTTCGTACAAGTAGGTATCTAAACGTTTGCTGGATGGGTTACGAAGCCAAGATACGGAGGGACATGAAGATACAAGTACCTAATGAAGAAGCAATGGGGTCGGAAAGTCCATCCTCTCTTGTAATTACCAGTTGGTTATGTATGGAATAAAATAAACATCGTAGAAAGAAGTAAAAGAGCCATTGCATAATAAGGAGCGAGATACAGGATTCGTAAGCTTTATATTTATATCAGTTAGGGTTGATCCACAGGTCTTATGCGGCTCTATCAGGGGCGATCCCCCCTATCGGATCTGTCCCTTTGTCGTCAGATCCTCGGCAACAACTTAATAAGTGTTGGTCCATGTCCGTTCTCTTCGAGGCTTCGCCAGAATTCCCCGGACCAGACTCTACACATCTTCAAATTAGAGTCTCTAAGTTAACCTGCTTTGGGCAGAGAGCACTCATAGTAAATGTAGTCATGGACTGGGTCAGAAGAGGTAAGATGCTACCTCCTAAGACCCAGATAGAGCTCCTCTCGTGTCCGGTTGAATGTCTCGAGGGCGGAGCCGCAAATGGCTGCCCTCGCTTCCAAGCTAACATCAAGTACACAATCAATTTGGGTATCGCAGAGGAACGAATCACTAATCCGCCGCTCATGAGTCCCCGTAAATATTTTGGGTATAGCCGCAAAGACCCGATCAGAATGGATCACGGAAGACCTATGCTGCTTCGTCGGTCGAGCGTCGTCGCTGTATGAGTTGCTAAATGTAAGCAAGTAAAAATGCCAGACCGCTTCTCAACTTCGTTGAAACCAGCCGCACCAAACCAAAAGCGAATGCTATGTCTTATCCCTATAATATTTCCTCACTCCCCTGAATGATCATTCAACTACACGACAGATGTACTTTCGGTTAACTCTTTACCAGGACAGGTTCTGTGTCTTGGGTATTGCACACTCTAGTGAGATTGGTCGACCATCCATTTCGAGATCAGCAAATCGTATCACGTGAATCAACCCGCTTTCTATTGATTTGCAGCCATTCAGATATATTCTGCCTTTAAGATATGAAAGATACATTGGCTTAAACATTTAAATTACTGGGTTGGCTCACGTGATACGACTTACTGATCTCGAAATGGACGGTGCTGTCCAAAGTCGGAAACCGCGGGCTCACGGCAACATCCTCCTTTTTGAGGCATATCAACTAGGTAGGTATCACGTATTTGATGAGTTCGATGCTGTGCAAATGCAGGTAAAGAATACTGGGACTCCGTACGCCGCATTTCCTATCCCAGTGGCGGTTGCTTTGTTGTTTCACTAAATCCAATTTCAGAAGCGGACCAATCAGCACTCGTTAATGATGAAACGCCCCTCCAGTATGAGGTTGGTGGAGACTCTAGCCGCTTCGGGATTGAGTCGAAATTGGCCTCGCGGACGAGCTGACGACTTCTGGTTCTCATCACTCCCACAGCCGAAAACATGGCGGTGCGGCTGTCCTTTTGTTGCCTTCTGCTGTGTCATTTCAAGTGCCATTTGGGACTTGCTCAAGTGGAAGATCGGCTTCCGTACAGGGGACCTTATCTCGGATCACGGATTTTTAGCACACTCCCGGGTCTCCTCCGCAGCCTACTGTTCGATTCTAGCCCAAGTTCTGCCAGTGATTCAAACACCCCAAAGCGGTCATGTTTGCGCCCAAAGGACCAATGACCCTTGGATTCTTACGTTTCGTCCGAGCCAGCCGCCCTGGTAGACGGCCATTGCTAGTACGCATCATCCTCCTGGAAACCCTATAACCATTCTCAAGACGGTAAACAGCCCGTTGCGTTCGTGTCCTACTACAATGACAAATGCGGAATGTGGAAGTTGGAGAGCCCTTTGTGGATATTGCGGAGTTGTTTCAACAGTGACTGAACATCTTCATTCGACGAATTACTCACAATTGTCGCAGCTGTTTCCTTCATGACATGCGGTCACCAGGGCTTATTACAAAGTCCTACGTGATGATGATTACGCGGCTCTTTACTGCTAACCGACATCAATGTATGTTTACCAATTAACACTAGCTATTCTGAATGCGAAGAGTCCCACAATCAACATGACGTCTCAGTCTGGTAGTCAAGATACTATGAGCCGCAGTTCAGCCTCAAGATGTTTCTCTTCCGCATCCCGCATAAACGTGTAAGTTAACAGGGCTATACGGGAACCATCCACATGCCGAGTGGCCAAGCCGGACTCTTCAGAATAGTAGCAAGTCATCCTCTGCCGTGCCCTTTCGTAGCTGACCCCAGGCCAGAACTAAACTATATACTGCGTACATTTCCGTGGGATCCAGTTACGAAGGGAAGCTGCATCTTATTATCTATATTAATAAACTTATTTCACCCTTTACTTTCCGAGACGGGCTTGTCTGGGTTTAGGAGGTGGTCAGCGAATCATTTCCCCCGCTGCTGTGGATCTGGGCTGCATTTCAGGGGTTCTGGAACGTTTAACTTGGCGGTAAAACATCACCCGTTACAAATGACAACCAATCATTTGCCGTGGTCAGGCTGTACAATACCAAATGCGGGAACTCTCATCGAGCCATTTTCATGCTTGCCGAGATGGGTACTCAGGGTCTGAGGATCTTCAAGTTAGAGAGGGAATATGCCTGCAAGGTAACTCGCCCCTTACTGAGGCCGTCTTTCACGGGGAGCCGATGTATGCTCGGCATCTTCTTTAAAGGCAAAGCAGTGCACCGAGATTTCTTCAATTTTCTCATTCTCCATCCACTTTTCTCGTTCCCCGGCGGTGCCCTTAACCTTGAACATTTTATTCTGTCTCCTTCGTTTGGAAGCCAGGTAGTTGAACTACAGGCGATTGTGAATTCCCAGACATTTCCATTCTAAGTCATTTGAGTATTGCCCCCAAAACACGACGAGATAGCGGTTCCGATCATCCCTAAATTGTCTGGCACAAGAGGAAGATATCGTTTTCATTGAAACGGCATATCAAAATCCTGTTCAATATGGCGCCTAAATTCACTACGCTCCTTACCAGCTTGCTGGCGCTCTCGCCATTCACCGCACAAGCCGCTCCGTGGGGAGCTTCGCGGAGACAGTCTCAATCGGCAGGCGTCCGCGTTTTCGTCGATAACCCGGATGCTAAGGATGTTGTCCCCAACTCCTACATCGTGGTCTACAACAACACCTTTGGTGACGACGTTGTCGAGGCCCACGAGCTGTCTATTAAGACGGCCATCGCCAAGCGCAACATCGGCAAGCGCGGCCTCAACGGCCAGACCCTGTCAACGCAGGTGAAGACTTTTAAGATGGCCGGCTGGCGCGCCATGGTCCTGGACGCTGACGACGTCATGATGAACACCATCTACGACGAGGAAATGGTATCCTTCATCGAGGCCAACACGTACGTCAAGGCCTCCGCTCTGGTGATGCAGGCCAACGCTCCCAACGGCCTGGCTCGCATAAGCAACGAGCAGGCGGGCAGCGCTGGATACACCTTCGACGACTCGGCGGGCGAGGGTATCTCGGTGTACGTGGTGGACACGGGTGTCAGGACTACGCACGAGGAATTCCAGGGCCGCGCTACCCTGGGCTTCAACGCGGTTGACAACGTGGTAAGTAACGCGTCCCACCATAGCTACCTACCCGTGCTACCGGGCGTTGCCGGAAGTCCCTGTGAGGGGGCGGGGCACGCGAGAAGGAAAGAAGGTACTGACAACCCACGCACCAGGACACGGACGAGAACGGACACGGCTCCCACGTCTCAGGCACCATCGCCGGCGCGACCTTCGGCGTGGCCAAGAAGGCCGACATCATCGGCGTCAAGGTCCTGGGCGCCGACGGAGGCGGCTCCAACGACGGCGTCCTCGCTGGCCTGCAGTTCGTGGCGGACGACACTGCGCAATCTGGCCGCGCCGGCAAAGCTGTCATGAACATGTCACTGGGCGGCCCGGCCTCGCGCGCCCTCAACAACGCCGTCGAGGCCCTCGCGCGCTCGGGCGTCGTCCCCGTCGTCGCCGCCGGCAACGAGGCCCAGGACGCTGCGAACGTGAGCCCGGCTTCGGCCCCCAACGCCATCACCGTCGGCGCCATCGACCAGACCACCGACGCCATAGCCAGCTTCAGCAACTTCGGCCAGGACGTTGACATCTTCGCCCCCGGCGTCGACGTTCAGAGCGTCGGCATCCGGAGCGACAGCGACAGCGAGGTCCTGAGCGGCACTTCCATGGGTAAGTTTCCTTTCTCCCTCCTCTGTTGCTACCAGAGAGGGGCCGAGTGAGCTAATATTTTCCCTTTTTCATAGCATCGCCCCACGTCGCCGGTCTCGCTGCCTACCTTATGTCCCTCGAGGGCCTCACCGACGTGACTGCCGTCTCGGACCGGATTAAGGAGCTCGGCCAGGCGTCTAGTGCCCGCGTCCAGGGTGCTCCTGACGGCACCACCACCGTCATCGCCAATAACGGCAACTTGTAAATCTCATTATGACACTTAAACGCTCCGGAACGACGGGACCCTCGCATTGCCCGGGAAAGCGCTTCAACATCCCTTAACGACACAACAGCATTGAGCATGGATATGTACAGATTCGTTTCCCCTGTGGTGTATATACACTTAGCAGCCGGGGCGCCACGTTTTCGCGTCTTGTTTTCTCCCGTTGGCCATTCAGCGGCGTTGTCGGAATTCAGCGTCGCTCCCCCCACGTCAGCGTTAATATGCCGGGTTGGAGAAGTTCCCAATACCTGGCAGTTGGGCGGCGAGTTCTTGAGTACCTAGCGAATAGGATCGATCGTCTTAAGCGGCTTTATATAAGAACATTATTTTGATCACATAGCATGCGCCGTCACAGCGAGACATACCCGTACTTTGCAAGCGAGCCCGGAATTACCGCCCAGAGAACAAGAGAACCCGTGAGACTATGGAGGGTGTTTGAGAGAGCAAAATCGCATGGCTGGCTGGCTGCTAGAGGACGCCAGAGGCAAGAGCAACATCTGGGTTTCCTTCCTTCCGTTGTGTATATTTTCGAGGAGCCCGGTTACCTACATAGGTGGACGGTGTACATAGAACCAGGATCTGAGATATCGAACCAAGAAGGCTTTTCAATGCTAGTGTCCGTGATTGTCGGCGACTGTCTTTGCGGGCCGGTATGATGGTGAGAAAATAGAAACGCACAACGTGGATACCTAGATCTTGAGTGCCGCAGGCCGACGGGAGTATCTACCGAGGTCTAGACCACACAGGCATCGTGGAAGAGTGTCACTCCTTTTACGTGTATGTATCGACACCTGCCCACCCCTCTGCCCTCTTACTGTACTTCGTACCCACATAACTCGAGATGCAAGGGTCTAATGCAGCCAGCCGGCCGCTGACGCAACGAAAAGATCTTACAAGGTAAGAAGATAACTGCAGTAGTTACGAAGGATAAAACGATGGGTGACACAGAAACACAGCCGGGCACACACAAACGCACCCATCATTCCCCATTCCATACGAAGTAGATTCGCCGATACGCTTCATGTGCGCAATCCCCCTCATCGCACGGCGGCAACAACAGCTACAACCGCAACCATGATGGGGGACAACTACATGGATATAACATCCGAAACACGTTACCGCGCGTACTACGTACATACATAGCGTGCCCCGAAAGATCCTTCGCGGAGTCTGATAAATACCTACAAAAGAACAATGATAAGACATCAACGCTAGACAGGAAAGAATGGCGCCGGAAGGGCCTCTGTTGACATGAAACAAACGGTAGGAACGCGCCGCCACGGATTCACGGGGCCGAGGGCCGGCGTCCGGGGTTTTGATGAATACCTACCCCTGTCCGCGTTTTCAATATATCCCTGCGGCCGTCCGTGCTGTGCATATGTTTATTGTCTCATGGCTCGGTGATCTGGTGACTGCACGGTCCTGGGGGCTGCTTGCCTGCCAGCACTGTCGACGTACATGGAATAGCAAAGCCTCAGCCTCGACGTGGATCCCACCCAATACAGTGCATTACGTAGAGCCCGTTTCGAAAGCCGAAACGTACCTGAGGGATTAGCCTATATCCGACTTCAAATATAAATAAACACCATATTATACTAACGCTAGAACAGCATTGATCGACTAATCGATCGGAGAGGTGGATGTGACCGGTGGCAAAATACCTGGTCACCAAAATCGCATTAACAGACATAGCAGTGTGGATGCAAGAGAAAAAGCAAGAACATTTAAGCTGGGAGAGCCAAAGTAACCAACTAGGTCCGTCTAATAGTGAAGAGTAGCATAACATGTTCGCGATCCACGGCGGCGGACTCTCCGTAGAGGACAAGAGACCCCTGTGACGCCGCCGAGTGCCTACGAGCCGCGGTGGCTCGGTACTCCTCGCGATGAGTATTTCGATTTCAGCACTTCTCGGCACAGCCGCAGTCATTGGGGAAAGGACTGGACTGTAATTTGACATCCGTGCTTGTTTCGTCATTTGTTTCTCACACCACGATGCCGGACCGGACTGACACCCAACTCCAACGAGAGCAGAAAACGTAAAATTAGCTTCATATTAAGACGTCGTAGTTTTAAGGAGGCCAAGCCCGCCCCTACCTTGCCTTCCTCGTCTGGGAATGTACAAGGTCTGGGGATGCCATTAGATATCCATACACCGCAGCAAATGCATCGCTGTTCCCTTCGTCAATACATGCGGTTCGGCGGATCCCAGGACCGCCCAAACCGTCCAAGGGTCATTATACACACCGCTCATAACTCTTCGTGGCCTATCGCCGTGATGCTCGGCCCCGGTATGTCCGAGCTCGTCAGGGTCATGTTCGGTGCTTTGCTGAACATGTCGAACTTCGCTCCCATGAGCCATGCGGCTCCAATCTGTTCATTTTTAGTGAATGGTAGTCGACGATGGAACATAGGGTAACTACATACCATAGTAGCCGATATCATCAATAGGGCGAGCACCACGGCACCGACCAGGAGCACTGCGTCCCAGAATTCCGCCGACCCAGCTGCATCGATCTCCTTCTGAGCCTCTTGGACGGCTTTGATCTTCTTGATATCTTGACTTGGGAAGAGGGTCTCAATGAACTGCTCGATCTGTTTACTCGTTTAGCGTCTTTTCAGTCAGCTAGAGGAACGAAGCTACAAACCTTGCCACAAGCTGCGCTGATCTCGAGGTAATTGGGGTCTCTGGGGTCATTCTTCTTGGCTATTCTTCTCGCGTACTCTCTGAAAACGGTGCAGACGGTCTGCAGGTTCTGCGTCGAGCGCGTCATCAGGGAGCATGCATCGCCCCTGGTAATCTTGACGTGACTCTCGAATATAGCGGGGTTCTGGAAGACTAACTCCAGCGTCGCCATGGCCATGGTCTGGGGAATAGCAACGAAGTTGAAGACGCTCTGTTCGCGGATACCGGCCATGTAAAACAGGCACTCGTCGGCGTGTCTCAGAGCGTTCAGGATCATCTCGGAACTGCAGTGTATAGCCTGGGTGCGGTATCTCGGGTCGAACATGTCGTCCCACTTCTCAACGTACTTGCTCCAGATATCTTTCGGCCAGAAGCGGCGCTTGCCCAGGAAGTCTTCGTGGACGTCACGGATGATGTTTGTCTTCTGAAGGAACTGGCCCATGCTCTCTGTCAGGTGCATTCTCTCGAGAAGCGCCGGATTGGCGAATTTGCCCTCGACGAACAGACGCGTCAGGCCCTCGCCCACCAACCCCGCGACGTAGTGGCAGTACTTTTCGTATTCGGGGACCGTCTTGATGCCATCGGCGTTGAACTCAGCGTTCATAGCATAGTCGGCCATGCCGTTGCTCATCTTGATGGTGATATCCTCAATGATGTCGTAGTATTTCTTGTCGACCTTGTTGAGCTCGGTGATAACATCGTCGAAGTGTACAAGCAGGTCTCGGTCCCTCTCGTTGGGGCCGTTATCCTTAAAGGTCCAGCCCTCAATCTTCATATGCTTGTGGAAGTCGCGCAGCAGAGGCTCTTTCTTCTCGAGGGGAATGGTCATGTCGTCCTCGATGGTGTCGAGTCCCCTCAGCACAAGGTAGAAAAGAGCGATGGGGACGAGCATCTCAGGGTTGAGCTCTTGGATAACGGCAGAGAAGCTACGGCTCGTCTTGTCTAAGTGCTCGAAACATGCCCGGAGCGTGGCAGGCTCCTTGGAAGGATCGCGCGTATGAACTGGCTCGTGCCATACTTTCCTACAGATCGATCCGTCAGCTGGACCGGGGAGCAGGAGCTGCTGGAACGGGAGGAGGTTGGTTTTAAACTCACCATTGTACTATCGCGCGGAGCTGATAGGGGTGGAAGGCGTAATAGAGGACATGCCTGAGGGTGACCATTGTGGGAATTCTGGCGAGACGATTGGAAAAGGGCGGATATTAGAGGGTTCAGGAGGTATACCTAGACGAGGGGGTGGTCGTTGTTCCCGGAATTAAACGAATTATTAAGAAGGATGGATAGTAAGTATGCAGAAAGTCAGCAGACTGGCATACTTGAAAAGCTGAATAGTACCAAGATATGCTCGCAGGCCGTTGGTTCTTAAGCGAAATATAGCAAGGTCCGTGTCACGGGAGGAGACCCAAGAAGTTATAAAGAGTACGTAAGTAGTAATGCACAAATGTAACTATAGGAAGCGTTCAATATATCATTTGCATAAGGGAGGGGGACGACCGCGTATAAATGAAATATTTAATAATTAGCTTACGCCCTCTCTCTCTTTATTCGGAACAGATGCGAAGTTAGGAAAACAGCTGCGAGCATAAACCAAAATTTTAATAGTGTTTTCTTTCCTTTCCAACTCCCCGGCCAATTGCACGAACCGATTAAAGGATTGGCTAGTTGGCTCATGTAAACACGGCCTTTGACAGCCCGAGAAAAGTGTGCATATTACATAGAATGATCGCGTGTCCACATTGGGATTAATCTGCAGCCATTTTGCCAGTTTTCCCCGTTCTTGGACGGAACTTGTGGACATTGGCCCTTCTAGTCACCAAGCCGGCCCTGAACACCCCCCACCTCATTGCCTGTTTGTCCGCCCCTTTACGGTATCTCTGCCCATACAGTAGAGCTTTACATCATGCATTCCTAATGAAACCTGCAGAAGTGGCTATATCACCTGCTTGCCTGCTGTGCATGTTAAGATTTCCGAGCGCGCGGGCCGCGTTGAAGAAGTTTGCTACCGAAATGGCCAGCAGTTGCGCTTGGATACTGACCAAGTATGAATGCATCAGTGTGTGGTTCTGGCTCCGCCATCTTTCCGTTCTATGTAGGTACACATCCATGTAGGTCGCTCCACTGTGACTTACCCCTGACTTCTTACTCCTTGTGCGTCGAGAAGATCTAGAAACCTTGAGCACCTCGAAACGCGAAGGCACGTGAGTCCCCATGCCAGTCAGAAACGCCTCTTAACAAGTGCTTGCTCATTCGGCTGTGTATCCTACGAAGTGGCACGGTTCTAGCGCCCTCCCATTGATTAGGCCAGCTGTGGGTATCCAAGATTGCACGCCTGCGGGTTGGGAAAAGGGGGTTAAGGAGAGCCAGCATCTTGGCCCAACAATCCAAGAATATGGCAAACACAGCTAAATGTCGATAAAGCTAGCTTGCCTGCGCCCTTTTCTAAAACGAATTCCCAGATGCAGTATTTCGTCCTGATTACATTAGCATCTGCAATCCAGGTGCATCGGTTGCGACGGCAGGGCAGGTAGCTGCGCGACCTCGGAATTCAAATGCCGGGGTTCGCCAATAGTGCAAGATCGGAAGTGGGTGTCGACCGGCTCCGAGATGCCCCGCCATGGACACAGCAATAGTGCATTATGCAGACGTCATCTGGGCAGCTTATTAATGGGCACTAATCGTTATTATTAGCGACCTGTCACGGTCACAGGTCGTGGTCGCTGTGGCTTAGGGGCAAGCTTCGTAATGCGGGCAGTTGCCCAAGGCTGGGAGTAGCGCCAACCTCTGTTGATGTAAGTACGTACATCAACGTGTATGTGGGCATACGGACAACAGGCAGAGAGATACAGCAGGCAGGTAAGGCAATAACGACGTAATCCCCAGATTCCTCAGCAGTCAGCTTGAGGCGGTGCCTGTTACTGGAAAGTGGGGGGCTAAGGAAAGGATGTGGCTCCCAGGGAAAGGGAAACAATTCTTTCATGTGTCAATGTCCCGCGAAATAAAAAATAATTCTGGGCCCTATCGATACCACTCCGCTCCGTCAACATCAACATTCAGAACCGCATATTCCCCCAGTATCATCCGCCACCCCCCCGAGATACCCTCGTACGCTGCTTTGGTCCTTTGGAACACCATCCCGGTGAAATAGCTTGCTTTCACTTCTATACTCATAATAGTGCTCTTGTTACAAACCCCCGGAGTCCTCCGTATTTTCTCCGGTTTGTCACGTCATACCACATAATTGACAAGATTCGATCGAAATTTGCAGACAGGCGCGGAGAACTTCCGCGCATTCCCGCCACCAATAGTTGATCAGTCAGTATGGTGGCAGATACCTCCTACTATGATGCCTTAGGCGTTCGGCCTACAGCCACCGATATCGAGATCAAGAAGGCATATCGCAAGGCCGCTATACTTCACCATCCGGGTATGTCACCGCATCCTGTGCCCCACCGACCTTACCCGTTACTTTCTGACAACATCAACCAGACAAGAACCCGAACGATCCCACTGCCCACGAGAAATTTCAAACTATCGGCGAAGCCTATCAGGTGCTATCCAACAGGGATCTACGAGCAGCCTACGATAAATATGGCAAGGAGGGCGCGAAGCCGAGCGAGGGCTTTGTCGACCCCGCAGAGTTCTTCAGTAGTATCTTCGGCGGAGATGCCTTTGTCGACTGGATCGGCGAGATCAGTCTGATGAAGGACCTGACGACAACCATGGACATCACCATGGCCGAGGGAGACGGGGGCGCCGACGAAGATGAATTCCCGGGCACCGAGGAAGCCATGCGTGAGAGTGCCAAAGACTCCGCTACCACCGCCGATCCATCGTCGGCCGCCAACCCTAATCCACCGTCCGCTGCCACCGTCAATCCACCGATCATCCGAGTCCAGGATGAGTCGGAGCCGAGCACTACTACTGCAGCCCAGCAGGAAAAAGCTGCGGCTGAACCTTCTGCTCAGGCACCTCCTCTGCCACCCCGTACCCCCTCGCCAAAACCCAGCGTCTCTTCGAAACATGCCATCCCAATCCGACCCGCCCTCATGGATAGACCCTCGGACAGTACACAACAAAGCGTCGCCGAGCAAACGGAAGAAGAGAGAGAACTGCGCAAGAAGGAGAAGAAGAAGGGCCTCACCAAGGAACAGCGCGAACAGTTAGCGGCGTACGAGAAGGAACGTGCCAGAGTCCGTCAAGAGCGGGTCGATACCCTCGCGCGCAAGTTGATAGACCGCATATCCATTTGGACCGAGTCAGACAAGACCCCGGAGTTGACACGCGCCTTCCAAGAGAGGATACGTCTAGAAGCCGAAAATCTGAAGATGGAGAGTTTTGGCCTCGACATTTTGCACGCCATCGGTGCCGTCTACCTCTCCAAGGCCACAGCGCTTATTAAGAGTCAAAAGTTCCTCGGCATTGGGAGCTGGCTTAGCCGCATAAAGGACAAGGGTAACCAATTCAAAGACACGTGGAACACCATCTCTTCAGCGATCGACGCACAGCAGACGATGGAGGAGATGGCCCGCATGGAGCAGGCTGGTGGTGAAGATTGGACCGAAGAACGCAAGTCGGAATACGAGCGCAAAGTCACGGGCAAAATTCTCAACGCTGCCTGGCGGGGTAGCAAGTTCGAAATCCAGAGCGTGCTTCGTGAGGTGTGCGACGAAGTTCTGAACGACAAGAAAGTCAGAATTGAGAAGCGACTGGAGCGAGCGCATGCACTGGCCATGATTGCCGAGATCTTCAATAAGGTGAGATCAATTCCCCCGGGGTCCATGCGTCCTCTCTCCCCCCTTTTCCCCATCCACACATACCACAATGGTTCATGTATAATTTGAAAGCCCTTACTAACCGAAACCAGATCAGGAGGACCCCGGAAGAGGAAGGCGACTACATGGCTTTCGAGCAACTGGTTGCCGAAGCGGCCATGAAGAAGAAGGAGGATTCCAAGAAGGACAAAGGCAAAAGCAAACCAGAAGCAGCCGAGACCTCACATCCCTCCAAGGAGACTCCCTAGAGCGTGGGAAGGGGATTTTCTAGGAGTCTGCCCCTTGCCCGATGATGGTTCCACGATGCCCCCGATATCCGCTCCGAATGTTCCTCGCTCCGTTGGCCGTGACAAGCATGGCCGCCTTCGCCCAGGCTTCCGCGAGAATTGGGTCACGGATGTGGACCCAGCCTGGCGGGGCCCGCAGTCATTAATTTTTGCAACGCGCCAGGCGGCGGGCTCGGAGTCGTTCGCTGGTGCATCGGAGCCGCGGTTAACGGTGCGTGGAAAGAGACTACTGAGACCGTCATATGTCATTGGACATCAAGCGTTTCACATATTCCGTGGTGTGATGGCAGCGGGAGCTCTCCCGTTTGAGGCGTAATGGTTTAAGAGCAGGATAAAAAGAAACCTTTATCTTCCGGAATCTAGAGTAGGCGGTTCCGGGAGGACTCACGACTCGTTGTCTTACTACCGATAGATATCACATTACGGCGAAAGCCGTCGGGATGTTTTTTTTTATACCCAACCGCGAGTGTAATATCACCCCCTTTCCCGGCTTCGTGGCGAATAATAATACAACGCGTTATCCCCTCCCTTATTATTTCCTGGGGAACCTGTCTGAACTGAAGTCGTGTGAAGACGCCTAGTCTATCGAACCTGACTTGGGGTGTACACATTCGGCTTTGTGACGATCTATCACCATATCCATATATACCTAGGCAAGCAGGTACATACCGTTCTGCAGATGGAAAGGCGGTTAAAGGGAGAGCCGTACTGTCGAGACGACGAGTTCGTTCCTAGACAGTTCTTGATGCGCTTTCCCCCTTCTCCGCAGATGCGCGTGTGTGTACCTAGAGAGGCAGGTTCCCGCGAGAAATATGCGGATACTAACTACTCGAGCAAGCCGTGGCCCCCCCTTTTCTTTTTCCTACCACCTGAAATACACACACATACACGCACACTAACGCAACGTAGGCAGATAAGTAGGTAGGTTGGGAGGAGGCTCTGACTGCTGTGTATATAGTAAGGCCAGATCCGCCTGTCCCGAATTTACACATGTATCATCATCAGTATCATTAGCCCCGATAGTCGGCCCAGTCCACGGCGTGTCGGGGCGTCTAATATTATTGTTCTTGTCCCGTGCTCGATCAGCATCGCAGCGCAGAGTTCGTCATCTGAACGTGGTGCGGTTACTTGGAACCGGCAGTGATCTCTTTACCAGTTATTGCATTCCTCATATGTCTATCGGGCTTATTGCATTGCCGATGCTATCACATCGGTACCGACCTCCTTAGCTGCAGTTTTCTCTTTTCCGATCCAGAGTTGCTATGCGACAGGTATCGCGTACTTCCTGTGGTTAACAATTGTCGTCCTCGGCTAAAGTTCATGCTCAGATACCTGACGAAGCAGACAAATGGCATGGCTGCCCGGCCGGCGCAACCACCGGGAAGCCTTGCACAGCCCCGCAACGCCACCACAGAGTAATAATGCCGATTCTGATCGAGCCTCCTCTTTCATTCTGACATCCGCGATCCAGGCCCCAGTTGCAAACCCCATTCGAGTGTTGGATTGTTCTCGCACTTGGACTTCACGATGGATCCTCTCTCAATAGCAGCGTCGGTCGTTGGTCTCCTCATGGCAGGAGGCAAGATCATATCAATTCTGTCACAGGTAACCCGTTTATCGGATGCTCCGCCGCTATGCAGAGTCACGCTAGATGAGATTTGCGACATATCAGTCGCACTTCGGCAAATGCAGAATTTCGTCACGGGGCAGATGGTCGTCCCGGTCGAACGACGCCAGCATGTGCTGCTTGAACACCTGGCTACTGCAGTTACTGGGTGCGTCCTGACGAAAGACGAGCTGGAAACGCTGGTCGATGATCTGGGATTGGCATACTCGGGTAGTGGTGTCACTGGCGTGTTCGACCGGGCGAAGTGGATCCGGAAAGAGGACGAGATCAGATCTCTTCTACAACGCTTGCAAAATCACAAGTCCTCGCTCAACCTTATCCTTACGATCTTCCAATGCAACTCGTCTAGCGAGACACAGGAATCTCTGATGCGCCTGTGCGACCTCGTTGAAGAGGCACTCTCAAGAAGCTCGGCCCTCTCGGTGAGAATAAGCCGGTTGGAAGGAAATAGGACGATTGGTCATAGCGACCCGGAGTTGGCCTCTCTGGATGACGGTGATGCCGCTGAGGGAGATGATGCTACTACTCGCGCTCCCGGCAGGGCCATAGGAGATCAACCCCAATCGAGCCGAGAGCTACGGACCATAACCTTCACATTCGACGAGACGCTATGGAATTCTCGGGCCTACCAAAGACTGCATCTTATTGGCCCTGATGCTCATTCCGAAACTTCTATTACCTCATCCGCTCGACAGAGAATAGCGCGGTCAATATTTTCAGCACTCACCATTGGAGACATATCCAACCTATCCCAATACTCCCTACCGATATTTGTCCACGAGATTAGCAATAATCAGTGGTATGGGGTCATAGACCTGCCTAGCACCGTTACATTAGTATACAAACAGTTGTGGTGGACAGCCGTGCCGGTGCATCCTGACCAATTGTGGTCGACAGCCGTGCCGGTGCATCCTGATCAACTGAGAGTCATAGACCTGCCTAGCACCATTATATCAGGATCCAGGACCACGTGGGCGCAACACGCGCCGGTGTATCCTTATCAACCGAGACCGCGGACGAAACACTTCATCGAGAAGCTGACCGAACTCATGCACATATGACGGAAAATTGAGAAACACCAAGAACTGGAATGTGAGAGCTTGCGCATCCTGCTCGTTCGAGTTATGGCTATAACAGACGACATCGCGGACTTGTCGAGACAAGCCGACACCCGTGTCAGGCTAGGGCCACTGAGAAGAACGATCCACCCTCTCACTATAGCTAGGTTATAGAAACTCATCGATGAGAAGTTCGCGGAGCTAGACAAAGAGACGATCCCGTCGACTGTGACTAAAATTCTACCCTGAATGTGAACATCCTGACGTCGTCAGCCCAACACGCATAGCTCTTATTTACGCAGGGTAAGCAGGATAAATCCGCGTTTGGCAATGACTGGACTAACGTGCAGAGCTCAGAAAAGCGATCCAACGAGCTTTTCTGACAGACGAACATCATCAAAGCCTCAAGCCCCTCGTGGAACCCGTACTATCGAGGACAGTGACGGTAACAAGGAGCAGCAGCGAGATGGGGAAGGGTGACGGAATCGACAGAGATGAAATCTTTAGCCCTTCGTGATCTTGATCTGGCCTACTTGCTAAGACCCGTCCCCGCGGGAGCTACGCCGCACTCGGATGCAATATTGCCTTCAACAACGGATTTGAAGACTGCAAGCCGGGGACTGCTCAATAACTTCTAAACTCGACAAAGTTCCAGGCGTGGTGGCGGGGGACCAGCGGCTATTTATTATCCTATCGAGGCATTCCTAGAGCTGGGTTACCTCATCGAGCTCAGGCCTCTTTTTAGCTCGTTCTCCATCTCCGTCGAGCCCATCTCGACTTTCTTACTTCGTATCCTACATATGTATACTTTGGACAGGGCCAGGGTATCTAGCTAACGTCGAGTCCACGACCGAAAAAAGGGCGAGGCGAAGATGAGCAGGGCAGGTAAAGTGCGTAGGTAGGGGACGTTGATCTCGAGTGTCTTCGTTGATCTCGCGTCCCATCGACGGAGTCTGTATATGTATATATATCTATATATGTATAGTAGGTCAGGTAGGTACTGGTTAGGTAATCCCCGGGGTATCTAAGTCTTGGTTGTTTGTCTGTCCGTCGGTTTGGTAACCAACCACCTCTGTAAAAAAACAAAGCAAAGGAGAAAGGACATGTCCCCAGAGAGTAGATTTTTCGCTCGAAGGCGCCAAAACAATAAACAAGTAAGTAAGAGGACGGAGACGTGGCGAACGTGCCGCGCCGGATCCGTAGGTAGTGACAAAAGTCTCCGTGGTGGCGTGTATCGCTAGATGCTCCCTAAACGCTGTGCGGCCCCATCATGTTCGAAAAGTCAGAGAGAAGAAAAAGAAAGGGAGTGGTGATGGTCGCCTTATGCCGTCATCTTCTTATGGGGGCTCTCTCCCTGCCCGCTAACCTCCATCGCTGGGCATCTCTATCCCGCTATCCCTATCACGAGGCTCGATGCTCCAGTCGGATATCCTCTCGGCCGGTTCGGAGGCGGGCTCCTCGAACTTGACCGTGTCATCCACATAGTCCTCATCGTCGTCCTCCAGACGTGGGAACTCTTCCTGCTCGTCCGGTTCGTCCAGCGGACTCAACACCCTGCCGCCGAGCTTGACGTCGTTGAGCTTGACGCTGTACGCGAGCGCCTTCTTCCCGTCCTTGATCAACTCCTCGGTCCAATTGAGACACCGCTTAATGCTCTGGTTGATCTTCTGGGAGTCGACAAGCAGTTGCTGGTGCTTGGTCAGGTCCAGTTTTAACCGCGCCTCGTCCCGCGTGCGATGCTTGGCGTCGTGTTCTGCCACCTGGTTAGGGGTGAGATTCTCGAGGTCTGATTCTGTATCCGACAGGGACTCCTCCTCCGGCTCGTCTTGGAACTCCACCTCATCTCTGTTCTCCGACTCTCCTTCGCTTAGGTCTACGACTCGCAAGCCTACTTGCTCGGTGGGTGCTGCCTCCGACGTCTCCTGGGTAGCAGCGGCCGCCGAAGCCATAGAAAGCCCCCCGGCGCGTGACATCCGCTTATATCTCCTGAGCTCGGCTGTCTGTTTCCGAAGTTGACGCTCAAGTGTCCTGTTGATAGCCTCGAGAGACGCATTAGTAATCTGGAGGTCTTGCACCTTGCGTTCTCGGCGCGCGTTGGACACCAATTCGCTGATGGGGTCTGCTGCGTTAGACTTTGCCGGGCTGTGTACTTGGCTGTGTACTTCGGACCGAGAATCGTCTGCTGAGCTGGCCTCTTCGTTATCAGGCAACCCCTCGGCAGCTTGTATGATAGAAGCCAGCGTCAGAGGCGCCGGAGTAGACGGGGTCTGAAGAGGCGACGATGGGCCGGGTGGAAATAGCGGAGACATCAGCTTCGGAGGGGGGGCTGCCGCACCCAGGTCAGACAGGACCAAGCTAGACTTCCGAGAATGAGTGCCTAGTCGAGAAGCGCCAGAACTCTTGCGCCGCGTCAACTTATCGGTTGCAGATCCGGATAGGAGGGGCGGCTGGTTACGTTGGGGTGGATAGGCACGACTCTTCGACGGAGGCTGAACAGGCTGTGACGGAGATTTGGCAGGCGAGCTAGGCCTTGCCCCGAGGTGAGATTCGGACGATTGAGAGCTTAATGAGGGACGGTTCCTAGCCGGTTTCGAGCCAGGTACGAGTGATGCGGCAGGAGATAGGCTAGGCCGTACTTCCGGTACGCCATTGGCATATATGAATTTGCTGGAGACGTTGTCTTGTGACTGGCTAGCGGTCGGCATGGGATGTGTTGGGGTGTTGGATCCGCCCTCGGCAGTATTCCCGTTGGCATAAACGAAAGTCGGGGATTTCACACGTGTTTGCTTTGCTGCGGCTGGGGTTCGAGAATGCTGGACGTCGCTCGCGTGGAAAAACTTGGATTCCGAGGTTTGCTGAATGCCCAGTCCCGCATGGCTCTTGGGGTCGAGGAGCACTGAGCCGAAGGAGACGGTCGGCCTCTTTGCGTGATCGACTGACAACCGGGGGCTCGTCTGGCCAGATGAGCTCTTATGGTCGCCTCCCTCGAACCTCTCCCGACTCGGGGTGCTGCTCGGGGTACTGCTGGCACTATTAACACGGGTCTGTCTCGAACCAGACCGCGGCGTTACGTTGGCCAGAAAAGGAGCGGCCAACGATGGCGCATGCTCGTCATGGTGTGCCGTAGGGGGTACCGGGGTCCCCCTCCCCGAGTTCGATGTTGTCGGGCGCGATATCCTTCTGGTGGTCGGTGCTGCGGTTTTTACGAGTGGCGCCTGTGGTGGTGCCTTGGAAGCTATCTTGGGCATCAAAGGGGTCCTGTTCACGACCCTCGCGGCGCCAGCACTAAGACACGGCATCGGGGGCGGTCGACTGCTGTTGTTCGCAGTGGTTGATCTGTCCGGGGGCATGATGGCTGATGATGAAGGCGTGGTTCTTCCCATGGTCGTTCCTATTCCTGCCCCTATTCTCAGCGGTCGGTCGTATATCCAATGGCCGTTTCGTTTATGCGAGATGCATGTTGAGTTCGCGATCTGAGTGGGCGGGGGCCTCGGTTTTGAAGCTAACGAGAACTTGGTGGTCCGATATGCAATTGCAAATTGCGCCAGACGCAGCTTTCGTTTATGAGAGCGTCCCTTGGATTGGATAAAGTTATGATTGTTGTTTATTGAAGTTGGTCACGATGCGCGTCGGTCTATTTTGTCGGCAACGGTCGTCGTGGTAATTATCGTTGAACTCCCTGAATTCACCGCCAGGTATTCGCGAACATGGGTGCGATATTTTAGTCTATGGGAGGCCCCTCCTCCTATTGCGGATGTTCCTAGTCCTCCTTCGAGTATAGACTGTCTGCCGAAGCGGAAACCGGGGCCTACGAGAGATGCGATTGTTGTCGCTGTAGGGAGTATGTGGGATAATATTTTTGGCGGAAAAAATCTTGGGAAATTGAGGTTACATCGACGTCCGCATCGGTTCCTCTTCGTGTGTTCCCGTTACCTTGTGGCGGGATGAAATGGTGGTGGTGATAATTATTCGGGTGACGGACTGAACTGGTCGATAAGGAGTGGACGCACGCCCGACTCCGACACTCGAATGATCTCAATCCTCGCTACTTATTAGCATTATCCACCCATATAGTAGCCCTGTATGTATGTATGTATGTATGTATGTATGTATGTATGTAAGCCGGTTAGTGTTTCGTTAGCGGGGTCCTCTAGAAGCGCTCTGCCCACCTTCTGGTCCCTACGTACCGGTTACGCCTCATTTATTTAGGTACCATTAGAGGTCCTAACTCTGTCCTCATTATCCGTCATTAGGGGGTTTATTTATTAACCGTCTACAGGAAGACTTGTGCTGAGAAGTCAAAACTTTGGTACTAGGTAGCAGGCAGCAGAAAAGACAATGTTTCTCCATATTCAACCTCAAGCTTATACTCCACCAGAGTGCTTAGGTAATTTGCAGTAGCTACATGCAGATAACCCCCTGCATGGTACAGCTCATCCATCGTCGATAAACCTATCCCCAGGAATTCACATGTGCACCCCATACATATGTAGTTGATTCATGCGAACTCCCGTCTTGCTCCTCCACCTCTAATACATACAGCAGCAAGCAGTCCCGGCTGGGCAGCAACGGCTAGCAATAAACCCCCCCGCAATTGACACCTATTCTAGCTTCTAACGTTAGCGCATACTCTCGGAACAGGCCCCTCGAACCCTGCACATTACCAGCTTCATTATGTTTTAGCGGTAAATCTTGTCTTTGCTCATTTTGTCAGCCACCCACGAAAAAGAAGAATGCTGCCAATTGCATGATCGGAGCTGGGAAACATTCGACGAACTGATTCCGGTGCTAAACCCCCACTTTCCTTTCCTACATCATTTTTCCTATTTCCCAATCACAGGACGAACGCTCGATTTCCAACAAGCCCGCCCGCCCGCCAGCCAGCCAGCCCACTACTTACTTAGGCTGGATAGGGCTTGGTGAGGTGAAGGATGGCACTAACAGGAATATCCCTCATACTGGCATCCGTTATCTACGTCGCTATACGGAGGCCGCCCTTGATAGAGACCCTGCTGGCGCTATGGCGCGGTGACCCCAAGATCGAGCAACCACCCACCACCCGGACACCACCGTCATCATCGTCGCCGCCAGGTCCACCGAGACAAGCCGAAGGCGATGGACTGGCGGGCGAACCTGTTCCGGATGCTTCCGCGACGCCTTCTACGCCGGCGATAGTGGTGGGGGCAGACACCGGAGAAACCGGCGACAGGGCCGCGATGCCTCCCCCGCCACCACCGCCGGGGGCTATAATAAGGAAGGAGAATGGCAACGCATCGCGGGCCGCCGAATGCTCGCCGCAGACGACGCCCAAGGCCTCGGCGACGCAGATCAACGACAGCGGCGTGCCGACCTTCACGCTGTCACCGGAGCCGCCGGCGTCGGCCGCAGCGGTGGCGCGCTCGCAATCCGTATCATCATCGTCATCCCCACCGTCCATCTCTTCCACCACCACCACAGCCACAACGACAAACGCGTCTCTGCCCTCGCTCTCGGGCGCTCCTCCCTTCGCGCCGCCGTCGGCAGCGGGCGTGGGCTCAGCGTCGTCATCGACGCTCATGCCCCCGCCACCGCCGCGGGCCCCGACCCTAGCGCCCCTCTCCAGCTCCGGATCCGGGTCCCGCCCCGCGGCGCGCACGTCGCAAGCGCAACTCGCGCGCCAACCGGGCACCTCGACGCTCGCGCCGCCGCCCACGCACAGCGCGAAGCCGACGAAACCGTCGCGAAAGGTGACGCTGGAGCCGGGGTGCTCGCCGCTGGACTGGGCGCGGCTCGCACAAAGCCCGACGTCGGACCTGCGGGGCCTCCCCCCGGGCACGCCTTACCTGCGGGTGCCGCCCTCGCTGCTGAAAAGCCAGAACGGGCGCCGGGGCCGCGACGCCTGGACGGCGCTGGGCGGCCGCGTCTACAACATCACGCCCTACCTGCGGTTCCACCCGGGCGGCGAGGCCGAGCTGCTGCGCGGCGCCGCGCGCGACGGCACGAGGCTGTTCGGCGAGGTGCACCCCTGGGTCAACTACGAGGCCATGCTCGCGAGCTGTCTCGTCGGCGTCCTCGTCGCCGAGGGCGAGGAGGGGGACGCTGGTGCGAGGGAGATGGAGGAGATGGATTGATGATCGCTCTCAGGGGTGGGGTGGAGGGCCCTTGTGAAGCGATCCAATGCGGTGGCGGTACAAGGAATTGGGGTACGGTTCAGATAGGGGTTGAGTGCGAGCGATCGAGGGCGCCGCGGTGGTGGCGGTGGTGGCGGTGGTGGTGATGTCGTTGTCGTTTGGACGCATCGCGGTTTATTTGGCATGAATTGTATGGCATAGAATAGCATAGAATAGCATAGCATAACATACCGGGAACAATAGACTGGGACGGGCTGGGCAAGGTAGATACGAAGGGTCAGCGGATTTCAAGGGTCCGCCGGCTGCGCGCTGGGGATTGGGAAGTTTAGTTGCGTCTGTCGAGCAACGGTCAGGGTCATGATCCCGCTTATTAGGTGGTCTAGTTCTTCGTTCGTAAAGGGCGTATATGAATAGATAAGGCAAGGGATACCCGCGTCGCTAGTTAAGACGTCCATCATCTATGTATCTCTCTGTCACAAACGCGCACACACATTCCCAGCTCGTCCCTTCCGCATGGCGCTCAGTCCTGTCCGTCTGTCTATCTGTGTCTACTGTGTATACCAACCCCAGCACCCAAGTAAAGCGTCTGGCATACAAACGGAACAGAGACAAGCAGATAATAGGTAGCAGTAATACCTATAATTCCTTCTCCATCCTCACCGCCTCCCAAACCTGAACCGCAGCTCGTCCTCGCTCTCCTCGTCGTCGTCGCTGTCGCCGCCGATGGAGATGATCTTAGGCCGCTTGGGCGGCTTGTCCCTCATCGCGGGCAATGCGGGTGCCGGTCTCTTGCCCGTCGACGTCGACGCCGACGCCGGCCCTGCTGCTCGCGACGACTGCGTTCTCGGCCGTTGCTGCTGCGTACCCGGCGTACTGCCCGCCGTGCGTTGCGTACGCTGCGTGGTCTGCTGGGTCGATATCCTGGTGCTTCGCGTCCTGGGCGCCGGGTTGACGACAACGTCTTGGTCTTCTTCATCTTCGTCTCGGTCCGCGTTAAGGGCGTGAGGGTCGTGGTCATCAAGCATGTCTCGATCCTCGCCCTCGCTGCTGTCCACCGGCGCGAGCGCCGCGGTGCGTTTGGAGCTGTCCTGCAACCCCCTGGCCGAGGCGCCGCTGCTGGTCCGCGTATGACTTGCTGCACCGGCGGCCTGACTCCGCCCCTGTCCCTGGCTCTGGCTGCGGCTATGCGAGCGCGACTGTTGACTCGCCATCTTCTTGGCTCGCGTCTGGCTGTCGTCCTCGAGCCAGTAGTCGTCGCCGATGCCGTGCGACTTGGGCTGGACCTCCTCGATGGGGACGATGATGCGCTGCGGGGCTCGCCCCTGCGCCGCGCCGCGCTGCTGAAACTTCTTGAAGTTCTTACGCCCGTTCCAGGCGGGGTCCCAGCGGCCCTCGGCGATGTCGTGCTCTCGGGTCCGCATGCCAGGTGCGGGGGCCTGCCGCAGCTCCATCGGTTCCACAATCTGCATGCGTCGGATCTCCGCGAGGTCGAGGCCTTCGGGCACTCTGGCCAGCTCCTCGCGCTCCGCCTTGGCGCGCGCTTCGGCTTCCTCACGGTGCTGCCGCGCTAGGTCGAGGACGTCAATCTCTTTCCTGATTTTCGGTGTCCTGGCCGGAAGCTTCTTCGGTTCGTCCAGCGGTGACGTCGGCGTCCGCTGTATGGGGACCGGTTCCTCCCCTGCAGCGATCCGGCGTCGCTTGACCTGTGCCGCAGTTGGCGCGATTCCGTCCATTACTTCTTCAGGGTCGGGAACTGACGGTGCTGGTCGTTTCCGTTGAGACTGTCGAGTGTTGTGCATGCGCTCCTCCGGCTCTGGAGACCCGATATTTTGAGAGACGAACAGGCCTTCCTCCTGTGACGGTTCTGGGTTGACTGAGGAAGATGCTGGCGCGGGAGCAGTTACCGGGTCATCATCGTCGTCAAGCGTCACACCGAAGCCCCTGAACCGATTCCTAGCTGCTCCTCTCTGTCTCCTTCTAAGCAGCAGTTGCGATGGTTCAGCTGGCTGCTGCTCATCTAGGTCCATCGCTCCTGGGGCTGATGTTGATGTTTGCTCGATTTGGGAACTCCGCTGCTGCTCTGGTTCTTCCTCAAGTGGTCTGCGGAGTCCACTGGCGTCGTTGCGAATAATTGCGGGAAGGAAATCCCTCTGGCTGACAAGGCGCTGATCTAGGCGAAGCGAAACGGTTGTGTAAAACTGAGTATACCAATCCAAATTGTCGGGGTTTGCGGGCATATACTGGACCACGACGACCCCCTTCCCTTCGCTTCCGTCTTCGAATTCCCCTAAACCTTTTTCCCCGGCGACTCCTTTCACGTATCGGATGAAATCGTCGATCTGCGTCTCTCCCGGGACGACTTCGTTGAGAAGAGCCTTGCCCTTACCGCTCGTGATAGCCCCTAGCAAGGATTCGTATTGTTTCCTTTCGTAGAAAACGAATGTGTAGCCATCGAATATCTCAGCACGCGCCGGGTTGGGTGCGAATTCCTCGCTGGGTATTGGGGCAGCCTCATCGCCTGCGGGAGGAAGAAACTGGAGGGCGTCTGGCCAGTTCCCATCAAAATCTGCTTCTAGCGGACTCCTCTCTACCCCGTCACTAACGTTCTCGGGTGCTGCTGCGGCTAATATGGTGTTCACAAACCCGTCGTTAACTATGTAGTTGCCGTTGATCAAAGCCTGTAGTCCTTTTGCAGTGTTGCGCTTTTTCGAGACGATATGTGTGGTAAATTTGTTATCATACTCGCTCAGGTATTTAATGTCCAGTTGTTCGAGGTTCTGCTGAAGCTTGGCTAACGGGTTGGCTCGGAGTTCCTTGCTCGTGAAAGAGTAACTCAGGACTACCGGAAACCAAGTGATCCTTACAAGATGGTCAGCAATCACTAGCCGGCTCAGCATGTATGCGGTATAGGGGTGGCAGTACTTAAATTTGGCTTGGAATGAGCCCATCTGCAATGTATTGACTGGTTCGGTGAGAACGAATTTGTCGCCCTTGATCTTCAAATCGTTCACCCTGGTGCCCATCTTCGAACCGAGATCCTCGACGGTAACCCGTGAGCGACTTGATGGTCTACCCTGTTGTCATCCCGGTAAGCCACTGCATCTATGAAGCATCCAGATTTATCTTGGCAGGACTCACCCCATCTCCGTCGGTGACCTCATCGACTTGGATGATGCAATGTTTTCTCGATACCGACTTGAGGGCGGCGGGGTCGCCTTTGAGCGCAAGCTGCCCCGCTATCTTAGCATTAGTTATTCTGTAGTGCGCTGGGAGAGTATAGCGCTCTTACGTTCAGCGACGGTTCTACCAAAGAGGTATCGTTTTCCCGGTCGTAGCCATAGGCGCTTGCCTGCGCAGGGGAGAGCCCGGTTAGCACGCACTTCCAGGCTAGATGGAATGATGGTGTGTTTCTTACCTTCGAAGGCCTCGCCTTCATTCTCCAAGATCCACATTATCGTTAGTTAAAGTTACGTAGAATCGGTGGGGTCGCGGTTCGGCACGCGTAACTTCATGGCGAGGATTCGACCCGAAGGGTGTTGATGTAATGTCGTAAAGTCTAAGTACGATGTTAACAGGGGATTGGTACTTACTTTAGGCACTGTGGGGAATCTTCGAGTCCTAGAAAAACTGGGACGGAAACGCGAAAAATGCGCCAGGTCACCTGCCAGCTCTTGGCGATCACATGTTTATTGCATATGCACGTCTCGGGGTAGGTAGTCGTTGTTAGGCAGCATCTATTTACGCGAGAGGCCGTGCTCACCTCTCCTTAAGCATTGACTATGGGTATTCATTCAGAACTCTTGATCTACAAGCGAATTAGCCATGGCTACATGAAGCTATTGTATCCACTACAGACTTGGATTAGAAGTGGGATCCTGTCAATTTCTTGAATCTCGAGATACAGGTGCCGTAGGGAGACAGAATGCACGGACACCGCACGTATAACTCGTCTGATGGCTATTAAAACGAGACCTGGTTGAACCCCCTCCTTTCCTGTAACGGCTGATATCTGTGTCACACCCACCGCTTATTCGATGCTGTGGTGACAGATGCAAGCTGGGCACTCTAGAGTCCGCAATAATGTTACTCGTCTGTATAGGTAGCGGAACCCGCATATTTCTTCAATCTCTTCAGGCGGATACCGAGATATTATATGTAATTAGTCACGATTGGTATCTAAATAAATCAGTTTACGAGAAGAAGCCACAGTGTCTCAGCATATTTATTGCAACTGCATTCAGCCTGGCCGTCCCTGGCTGACATAGGTCTCGAGGAAACGTTCGGTACATCACCCTCGAGGAGCACTGGGTCTCGCCCGCCTTCCTGAGCCTAAATACCACGAGTCCCATCCTTCAAGTCGCAGGTAGGAAAGTGTCACCGGAACTCAGGAGATGAGCCACCGACGCCTCACCAACGTGACAGTCGGCGGTGTCGAGATACATGTTCTATCCACGGCCGGGCATGGCAGCGGCAATGGACAGGCCTTCGATCATACGCTAGTCGAACTACCAGTTGGCAGCCGCCATCGCGCCCTACCCCGGCCGCTTCAAGGCGTGGCCTCCCTCCCTATGACCCTGCCGTGAGACGCGGCCAGCGAGCTGGAGCGCGCGACCACGGAGCTCGGGCGCGTGGGCGCGCTGACTGACAATCACCTCGACAACGGCACGTTCTACGACGGGTCAGCGTACCGGGTCTTCTGGGCGAAGACCCAGGAACTCGACGTCCCCGTGTACATCCACCCTACCGCTCCGGAAGGCCAGACGGTCTTCGGTATCGACCAGGAGACCTACACGCCGGTTGGCGACGCGAGAGACCCGGACACCTTTAACTTCCCGCTGAGCATAGCCGCGAACCTGGCCACCGTGGCGTGGGCTGTCATGCGACGTCGGGCTGCATTTCCTGCGGCTCTACGGCGCGGGCGTGTTCGAGGAGTTTCCCCATCTCAAGGTCGTGTTCGGTCACATGGGCGAGATGGTCCCCTTCATGCTGGAACAGGCCGATGGGATGCTTTCCCCACGCAGAATCGGACGCGCTACCTTGCTGGAGGTGTACAAACGAAATATCTGGATTACGACGTCCAGGTTCTTCAGCAGGAACAAGATGGCGACGGTGTTATGCAACATACGGGTGGATAAGATCACGTACAGCGTCGATCATCCGTACAGCAGCAATGTCCAGGGGAGGGAATTCAAGGAGCAACTGAAAGACAGTACGCTTGTAAGCGAGGCTCAGTGGTTCGCAATCACTAGGGGAAATGCGGAAACCTCTTGCGATGATGATATGTTAGCGACTACATCGGCGCAAGAGCTCGGCTCAGTAACGTGTGTAGTGAAACACCCATCGCTCAAATACTGGGGGGAATTCAAAGTAGACATACCTGGTATACCAAGCAGGAATCTGCTAAAGTGATACTCTCTATTATTAGCCTCTTATTACGTTGTGAGCATCGTAAAGCGTCAGAAGGTGGATATCTTGCTTCAATCCTCGTGTACGACCCATACAATACCCCTACTTTGGGCCGGCCACAATAAAAACGCTTCGCAACTATGAAGCGTCTCGCATTAGAGTCTAGCCCAAGATTCACAGGTAATTATACCACTAAAGCGGCATGCCCGTCATGGAAGCGCGCGACACGGAGACAATAGGATAGACTCAAGTTCTCTGTTTTTTCGCACGCCTCAGGAAGCCGGCCAATACATAAGCATGCTCAGGGTAGTACTTTCGTATTTCTGCATGATATTGTTTTATTGCATGTTACTCCATTAAGGATGTGATAATGAATACAATAGGAATGAGGCTGGCGTAGGACCTCATGTTGTCAAAACTTCCAGCTGCTCATCGATGCAGTAAGCTTAAAACGTCAAGTTAAAGCTGCGAACTCTCGCATCCTCGCGCAGTTGAAACTACCGGAAGTACATCGGGCTATTAGCTTCCTCGGCCGACAAGTCGCCATGCGTCTAATCAACACCAGCACATATGAGCTGAGGGAATTCTTCGAGGGGCAAACACCTCACTACGCTATCCTCTCTCACACCTGGGGATATGAGGAGGTTGAACTCCGGGATATGTTGCCATCTCCAGAGGTGGCAAAGAGCAAAGCAGGTTTCACCAAAATCCGCCTTACTTGCGAACAAGCTCGTCATGATGAACTAGACTGGGCATGGGTCGACACGTAAGATCTTGTATCTATATCCCAGTATTATCAATGTTCTAAAGCCACCTAGATGTTGCATCGATAAGACGAGTAGTGTAGAGCTATCCGAAGGTGCGTTCTTCTTCGCTTGTCTCTTCGGACAATACATGCTCATGAGAAGACAGCCATCAACTCCATGTTCCGGTGGTATCAAAAGGCTGCTGTCTGCTATGCATACCTCAGCGACGTGGTAGTGACTGGATCTGACCGAACTATTGAACGATTCAAGAATGCCAGATGGTTTACTAGGGGGTGGACGCTTCAAGAGCTGCTGGCACCGGAATATTTGGTTTTCTATGGCCAGAATTGGGCCCCGTTAGGTGATAAACATCGGCTGGCCCCTAAAATAAGCGAAGTTACCGGCATCGACCCACCAATTCTTCTAGGTCGCAGTTTGCAATCCGTCATCGTCTCCGATAAGATGCGCTGGGCAGCTTCTCGTCTGACTACCCGGGTCGAGGACATGGCCTATTGCCTTCTGGGGATATTCGGAGTCACCATGCCACTTCTCTATTGCGAAGGAGACGGAGCATTTATCCGCCTCCAGGAAGAAATTATTAAGACCTCAAACGACCCCTCCATTTTCGCTTGGGGTATGTACAACCCAATTGATTTGGACATCGCTTTCTCAGAACTGGAGAAGTATACGGTGCGTAGTTCGCATGTATCACGGGATCGGGCCTCTCTGCCGCGAACCATATATTTCAATGCCTCCATGGAAAACGATAACTATGTTCTAAGCGGCCTTCTAGCTAAGTCGCCAGCGGATTTCGTAAGGAGGCGAGCATTCGTATCTAAGGAATGGCAAGAGACTGAAGAACAACATACTTCGACATCGATTTCGAACAAGGGGATCACAATTAGGGTACCGCTATTTAAGGAACTATTAATGTCTGAGTTGATGGCTTCCAACTACGAAATACGCAGCTATCGGAGATATGATGACGAGCCGTTATACGTTGCGCTCATTGGCTGCGAAGTCTCATCCTCCGGATCCCGTCGATTAGGTTTAATACTTCGAGAATGGGGTCCTGGCCAATTTGGAAGGCTTCCAGTTGACATCGCCTTGTCAATCCCAGGACGGCCAGAAGACGAGTACTTTCCTCCTTGTGCATTTCAGACAATCAATGTGAAGGAACAACCATTGCTTTTTCATCCACGAGCTGGTGCGCTTCGCTTTGATCGACTTCCAACTGTTAACCAACCCCAATATTCCTATTACCTCACAAAAGTGATCAGTGTCCAACCAGCAACGTACATCCCGCAATCCAACTTGCTATCCAGCCCACACAGATTTTTTGGCTTGAAGCTGGCGATGTTCTTTACTAGCCGATCTGGCATCGATGTGGTGATCTCCTTCGAGCGTATACCATCGACAAGGATTCATGGATACCTTGATACGAGAGCCATGTTGCTAAATCTAGCTTCTAACACGGACAAGGAGGAAGAGAAACTGCAGGTATCGGGTTCCATCTCCTTCAGAGAAGTGCCTGAGTATAAGCTCCGAAACTATCTGGCACACTTGAAGAACTCTTCAACAGCCTCGGATCAGCTATGCTTGGGACCAAACATTGGATGTATATTTGGTCTCTCGCAAGGGCTGGATATAAAGGTCATTGCTACGAGAATGCGCATACCAGAGGAGGAAAACGCCGTTGGTGATGTCATCACTATCGAAATAGTGCCTGTCCAGCATATCAGGGAAAATGGCGAGCACGGAGTGAAAGGCAGGGAACTAGCTGTTGGGTAGCAATAGAAGTGACCATTAACGCCTGTCTCTCCTCAATATCTAAGGGGAGAACCCCTATATATAGTCGTAGGACCCCTGCCTGGAAGGTTCCACCGTATCCCGACATTAGCACCTCACACAGTATTAGAGTAGTACTCTTGGGATTCAGCGGGCCATCCAGGGGCGGCAAAGCGAAATGGCCAGTATGGCCGCTGGGACATGGCATATGATTACTAGTAACAGACGAGAATGGTATGTATATCAGCTTGACCGAACCCTCTGGCCGTATCTCAAACGACGGCGAAGACAACGCTGCCGGTAGGCTGGCATAAAATGATAATTGCGATTCTAAGACCCCCCTTTTAATCCAAGTTGCATAGACATTTTTGTAGCCAGTTAGTGTAGCTAGCTAGTGCGCCAAGGCCCTTTCTGACGGCTTAATACCCGGCGAATCATTAACACTGTCAATTATTTCATTCATATCCACACCCTTCGTACCGAGTTATAAGTTTCTCGTTCCACACTCTGGAAGTGGCCCCATACCCCTGCCGATATCAACGCTCGCGCCCCAGGGAACACCACGCTTCTTGGGGAACCCCCACATTGGCCCTCCCCTGGGCACGCCGTCTTTTCCATCGATGAGCGTTAGCACCATCTGAGCGACTCTCCGCACCGGCGGGAACTAGCCGTCGACTGTTTTATGTGCCCCGGGCTGGAGGGATAGGAGTGCAAGAAGGTAAAGTAAGGCTCTTAAAATAATGCTCCTGTTTCTCTAGTGATCTCCAGAGCCAGTGGGATCCGTCGATTGCACGATGGTAAGCAAGAGAATGTGCCAAAGGTCGATTAGGGGCCATAGTCGGTCTACGCTTAAGGTGGACAGATATTAAGTCCTAGAGCGAAATAAGGCAATGAAAGAATGTAAAATAAAGAAGAAACGCTCGCTGAAGGAACCCACTGATGGCTATGATGATGAAGCTTTTTTTGAGGGGAGAGATGAGGCCTCGAGATGTAGTGTTTTTTGGTACAGCAATTATTAGCATTGAGACGTTACCACCGTTGATAGTAACATGTAAAGTAATATAAACCTAAGCCAACACCATTTCTTTGACCACTATTACTCTACCCTTGATAAAGCGCAGCCATTTCATATCCTCCCACCCCCGTCCTTTTGCCGACTCTGTACCAGACTGGCGTCTGGAATGCGGATAGAATGTCACACGTAGCGTCTCATAGGATATGGATAATCGTGACATCATCCAGATCGACGTCATGTTGGTGGTTACAAGGTACGCGGGAGCTGCCCTTCTAAGCAATTTCTGTCCGGTGTAAGCGCCTCAAAGCTAGCGAGAGCCGCTTCGGCTCCTTGTTGTGGGATCCGTGTGCTGAGGCAATCGGTAGAAAACGAAGACCCTATTTATCCTTCTCATCGACCTTGATGGTTACGCCAGAGGGAAGGGTATCGGTACTCCGTGTACCCGAGGTTGATCCCTCCTGGACCGGCTTGAATAGGAGCCTCGACTGGTGGAGCTGACTGGCTGCAGGAGCGAGCATCGCGGTCACGGCCGGCTACAGTAATATTAGCAAGCGAAGTCCAAGCCAGGGTTTGGCAATGGTGTGATTATGTACCATACTCAGTCTTTCCCATTTACCTTGAACCACGTCGATTTCATGAGTGTATCCAGTTCTCTAGCACCAATGTTAACGACTTATAGTCAGACTAATGCGATGTCTGCGCTAGAGGATCTGTATCAGCGGAGAAGGACAACTTACAGCCTGACTCGGTCTCACAAGGATCGGCATACTGGCCGGTATGACATTAAGGTTCACCGATGACAGTCTGTCGAAGACTCGGACGACCGAGAATAGATCAGAATTCCAATCGAAATCACCGTGGCCCCTAAGAAAGACTTTCTCCCTTCCTCTATCGTAGTGGCCCGATATGCCGCGATTGTGACTGGAGTCCAAGTAGACCTTCACGACTTGTGGGCTATTGTAATGACGGCGGCTCTTAGGAGGGCGCTTTGAGGACCCAGACGATGATTTCTTAGGATTAATACTCGGTTAACCTCAAAACAATAGGAGATGGGACTTGCTAGCTAATCGGTGAGAGACTGGGTAGTAAGTACTTACCTGGGCGCTGCCATTCTTGGTAGGTCCCGTCATGTTGAACTTGGGCTTGGAGTCGGCTTCCTCCTTGACTTTGAATGCCGTGGTCGGCGCTCGGGGGATCGAACGAAGATCGATCTTGGTCTCCTCGAACTTCTCGGACTTGATCCTCTTTGGCCCATCCTCCTGTTTGACGAGGGGAGGACCCTCTCGCTTCTGACCCATCATGATGCGCCACTAGCGCCTGGAGAATGTATAAGTTGACTGGGGACTGAATTGCGGAATAAATGATGGATATAATGCAACACCAACTGGCTGGGTGTGGGGGAGATGATAATGATGATTGATGGAAGACGATAATATAATGTATTAACAAAGTAGATAATGTCGCTGCCTGTGCTCGATTCGATAGAAGTGGCGGAATGCTGGTAAAAGGGAAGGTAGGAGCTGAACTGAGATGTCACTAGGTCGCTCCTTCCTGCTTGCGTAACTGAACCACAACCAGATCGTAAACTGTTGAGACTAAACAACATGGCAACTGATACTTTAATGGATTACATGGTGTGGTAGGTTGTCATCACAGGGAATATGCGTCGGATCAATAGTTAGTAGGTACATTAAGTTGATGTCATAGGGCTGAATTGGTGGTTGGTTTAATGAACGTGTGCAGCTAGGTTGACATCCGCTCCTCCCTGTTGTTTCTCGACAGGTCCTCATTCTCTCTCCAGCACTCTCCAAGTATATAAACACAGAGCCCTATATCCTAAGCAACCCAGTAGTATCTTAGAACCAGCCCCCTAAACTACCTCCTCTATCCAAATCGCACCAGTGCTTGATTTACCACCTTCTCCATAGCGGGCCCACATCTATGAGTTGTTGTTCTCGATGATGTGTAGGTATCTTCCTTGAAGAAGTATGACTCATGGTTGTGTAGGCTGTTGTCTCGAGTATCTTATGTGTATATGAGATGTGACCCTTGTGATGGAGAAGTGGTACTGCTACATAGTCAGCAAGGAGACGAAGGCATGGAAATGAAGAAGACAAACCTTGAAGTGCGATGAAGCAGCACCAGGAACAGTAGCATCTAGACAGCCCAGGTCAACTAACCACCACACCAACAGCCACTAACAGCCACAACAAACAGACAGCCTCGTCTGATCCTTTCCAACGCAAACCTCCAAGGTTTTCCGAAAGACATTAAACCAAACCAGCTAGGCAAGATGCAGTGCCGAAGCACGCTTGACTGATAAGCTGGAAGTGGAGTCACAAAGGAAGAGCCATTAGCAGTCAAAAGTGACGCTGGAGTTCCAGATGCCTGCCTTGGTACTTCCCTCAGAGATCCTCGCGTACCGGGATACGAGGAGCCTGCTGCTGCACGAAGTAATGGCCGTTGATGCGCTGGCAAGTGAGAGGGGATGTGAGATGTACGTGGGTTGGATGGTCCAAGCAGACTTGGAGAGTTAGAGTCGGCCAACAAGCGTGCAGGGCAGAGCAGAGGACGGGAAAGGCAGTAGCACTTACTTGATGCCAAATGGCAACTGGCGTTAATCAAGGCTGAATATTTCCGCGAGGATGCATGTGGATGCATAGTGACTATTGGCAGAAGCCGTGGGTAGGTGGGTGTTTGTTTATTATTGGATCTTGACCCGAGAAAAGAATGTATGTTCAGAAGGTGGAAGGCGACTCGGTCTATGGCAAGGAAAATTGTTTTGGTAAGGACATGCAAAAGAACAGAAGCAGATGTTGAAGGTGCGGAGAGCTTACCGGCTGGTAGCAGTGAGCGGCTGCAGAGATCACGTCCTAGATGTCGCGAAGAAACAGGTGAATGTCGTAGCAAGAGAAGATTGAAGAAGAGGAGGACAGTGATCATGAATGAGAGACAAGATGAATGATGATTTCCATGCCAGTTTGAGTGTAGAATACTTTCGGACGGTAGAATGAAGAGACGAGCCATGTTGGACTGATGTTTGTGGAAAGTCGGGGGCAAGAGTGGGAAAAGGTGGGAAGTGTGGGGAGCTATTTATATGTGGACGTGGAGGACGATGATGGGATCAGATCAGCCAACATGCGATTCCCCACCATTCCCGATCTGGCCAGATGGAAAATACCCGATTGGCTTTACCCCAGAAACCGTTGCGGCGATCAGCAGAGCCGCACGAGACTTTCAACGACAGCGGGCCAGCTCCACCAATCAGGACAAGGTACCTAGGTACATGGCATGTTTTTGATCTCAACAAGGCGTGCGAATTCTCTCATTGGCTACTGGTTCACTCTCCCCTACCACTAAGTGGCCAATTATCAATGAGGGCCTGTCGAATTTCTCATTTCACGGATTGGTACGGAGTTCTGTACCTGTTAGTATATGTTGATCCCCCTGCCACTAAGCCGTTGCTATGCCGTTGCTTAAAGGCAACATGAGCCACAAGCAATGCTGGCTGTATTTCCACGCGAGTAGCAAGAACTTGTGCAACGTAATGATATGATACAGCTGATGGAAAAATCGCATGCAAAGCCGTTCCCCATTGGTCTGGCAGCTACGATATGCCGAAAATGACATGCTGGGGGGCGCATCCGTCTTTCGCATACGCCCTAGATATTCGTACACGGGAGGCCTGGCGTTCAAAAGAAAAAGATCAAATGTTTAGTAAGTGGGTTTCCGACTGAGATTGTCCTGTCTACTTGATGGTGATAGCGGTATTATCAACCACGCCCCTAACCATATGTCTCCCATTCTTGAGAAATTTCCTGTTGATTAGGTCCGTATAGTCATTAATGTATATTTCCCGCTATGAGAGATTCAAGATTATCGGTGACAGACCGTGATATCTCTTTGCCTATTTTAACTACTGGATATTAAAGGGCCTCAACTAGTTTGGCAATAACCTGGCTCTAAAATACTAATATATCTCTTAAAAATACCGTGCAAAGCTATTGTCTGCCTTCAAGGACCCTGCTGAACCGTGGGTCAGCATTCACAATAATGCTATGGTTCAGAAAGTCATTGCTAACTTTATCATAGCCAGCAGGCATAAGGTTCACCAGGGCCGAAGCTTGTCGGCAACCACCAGTCGGAATCGGAGTGAGGCACGGGACTGAGGTGTGCAATCTATCCTAACTGTGAAAACCGTTTGAAGAGTCATCGTGTTCGAAGATACTAGGTATAGTATCTATCGTAGAAATTTTATCGTGGAATCATTTTCTGTATATTGGCTCAGCCTGGCAACTAAGGCTTGGACCTAACTTTTACCTTGCATATCTCTTAAGAATACTAGCATCGGGTAAGAGACTATGGGGGCGAGCTTTGAATAACTCGAATCATACCACTGTCTTAAGTGACCAAGCGCTTATGGACCATGGAGGCGCTCATGAGGCCTGTTTGCTTTTTGCAGAGTGATCTTCACGTCGTATAAATATTGTTAGCCAGTGCGGTCACTGCAGGCTTCCGGAAGCAGCAAATACACAAGCGAAGGCAAGTCAAAGAATATACAAGCAACTGGTCATGAGCGATTCCGAATAACAATGGTCAGCAGCCCACAACAGCTACTCCGAAATTGACGTCCCGACATCTATGCACCCATTGTCCACAAGCATATTTAAGAACACGAGTACAAATTGTTCGTGGACTCCCCATGAAAGTAGTCATCGCCCACACGCCTGGTCAAGTATCTCATTACAACCAGGACACGTCGTCTCAACCACAAACTACTACGTCATATCAATCACAAGTATGAAGGAGAAGGTCGTCTGGAAATGGGGTATATAATTGGAGACGGGGTGACATGGCGCCAAAAGCTCATTCGTCATGTTCAGAGGCCTGTCAAAGCAGTGGGCTCCGGCTCGGAACTGATGCCTATGTGCGTACACCATTATCTTCCTTGACAGACTCGACGACTAACCAGAACCACTAGTTGGCATGGGTTGGACTTGTTTTTCAGCCTATCAACAGAGCGGAGGCGACGGAGCAAGCTTCGGTGTCGTTTGGCTTTAGGGTTTGAAACTACCTACCCGTGGCTACCCATCCACTACCCACGGCGTAGGTGGCTACCCATTCGTGGGTATTACCTAGGCGTTTTAATCACGGTATTCATCGAAGTTTAAGTAATATTTTCAAAATTGTAATACATGAAGTATTTATGATGTGCAAGGCACGTGATATATATTATATATATTTCTTAAAACTCATGTCAACTTTTTAATCCACACTCTTTATTACCTTCTTCATGGGCAACTTTCTTGGCCTTGGCGGTAGTGGGTAAAAATCCAGCGTAGATGGTTAGTTGGTGTAAAGCCCCTTTGGCTCTGTTTGGAGACCGAGACAAAGAAATGGAGGGCGGTTAAGATCCTGAAAGCCGACCGCTCATTCTACGGGGGTGACGCGAAGACCTCGGTGGACTTGAGGAGCTGCGCAACGGCGAAGGAGCTGGAGGATAGCCATGTGGCCCTTGCCATCGAGAAAATGCTGCATTGACGGCCCAAACGGCCGGCACTTGTGTTTCCTCATGGAGGTTCTCGGTAGCACCGTTTCTGATTGGTGTGGAGAGCATGACCCTCTAGATCCGCAAAAGGTTCTTACCGTCAAAATGTCTATTGCCAGATTGCGAAAGGCGTCCAGTTCTTGCACGGCCATGGAATATGTCACGAGGTCCGGCGACCTATGACCACATTCAGGAGGCTTAAAGCCCTCGACGATTTTGACAAGAGCAGTTTCTAGAGCTCACCGGCGAGCCAGAATGCTACGATATGGAAGTAGCGAGGACTCGGCGGACCAAGGAGGTCATGCACCCCGGCATCTGGGTGGAGCCCTAGGACTACGAAGTCAGAATCGCTGTCTACAAACTGATGGCTGTCATTGACATTAGGGATTCTCTCATCTCGACGTCCGCGCCAGACGACCGGGATCCCGAATACGTACAGTGAGCGGCCAAATTATTCCGGCCCAAGTTGAAAATCACAGCGAAAACAGCGATTTTGCTACTTTATCAATCAGCCATAACGGTATGATTAATTACTAAGAAGTAATAGTTAAGTCTTTAAATGATTAGGTAATAACCCCCTTTTTTAATTTACGAAATATTTAGAAGTTATTTCCAACGTTTTATACCGCTTCGGCGAACTTTGTTAATTAAGATAATTTTAATTTAAAAAAAACAGATTTGTTAACCGTTAATAAAAAGCTAAACATCGAGGATAAGAATAGAAACAAGATAGTTATGAAAATTCTAATATAAATTAAAGTTTTAATAGAAAACAACGCAAAGAATTAAATAGTTAATATACGCGTGATAAAATATATTTAAGCCTTTATTATAAATTACTTTAATACTTTTATATCGTTCTTAATAAGACCTTAACGGGCTTTTACTTTATTAATAATATAATAAAATTATTTTATTTATAATTTAATTCTAATTAACTTCTTTTTAAAAACCTAATAGTTTATCGAAAACTATAAGTAAAATACTTATAAAACCGATTGATTTATAAAAAGAAAAAAAGGAATTCCGACGTGTTTCTTAATTATTGATTAACTGGGCGTTATAAGCGTTTCGTTTTACTTTTTAAGAAATCCGTTTATTTTAGACTTAGGGCTTGTAATATATATCTTAATTCTTTTAGCAGGTTTTGGAATTTCAAATTAAACGTATAAAGTAATAGAATATACTAAATAATAACTTCGTTTTTAATTAAAAGGTACGGAAAGGTTAATGTATTATTTCGAAGTTTTAATAATACGAAAACGTTACGGTTATAAAACATAGCTTATAAAAGGAATTAGTTAGTAATAAAATAACCAAGAGATTGATAATTATATTTTTAAAAAATGTAATTAAGTTGTAATTACATTGATTAATAGATTTAATTAATTAATTATTAAAAGTATTAACACAGTAATAATATATATAAGTTTAGTTATTATAAAGCAAACGTTAACTTATAAACTAAAGAATTATTACGTATAGTATAAGTTACGATTATATAATATTTATAATTAAGCTATTTAAACCTTGAAATAATCTCGTAGCTACAGTTTAATATTAAGAAAATTTAATTATAATGTTTTAAAATTATCGAATATTAAGTATATAATAAAGCGAAGATTAAAAGGCAGATATGTTGTAAACTTAAAAAGAAAATATTTTAATTAAAAAAGAAATTCATCGTTGCTTTTACACATTTTGAAGAAAACTTTAAATAATACAAATACGTTATATTAGCTACTAATAGATACCTAAGCTTTATTTGGAATATTTATTTTAAGAATTAAAAATAAGATATATTAATTATAATATTTCGGTACATTTTAAAAATTTAAAGAGTTATAATAAATATTACGGCACGTAGAGCTCAGCTTAGAAGGAGCAGTTTCCAATTTGCTATGTAAAATCTAAGGTGAAGAGACAAGGAAAAACAAAGAAATTCCATCTATCCAGGTAGTTAGAAGTAGCTTTATAGGCTAGGGCTTGTAGGCTTATGGGCTTATGGGCTCTACCCAAAGCATAGACTACCCGGTTGCTAGGAAAGGTGTACTTGATACGTACTATAACAATAAGCTTTTTCTATAAGTAACTAAATACGATAATAAGATTTCAAAGAATTACTTGTTTCGAATTATATTCTAGTAGTTATTTTAATATTAAGTTTAAACTTTTTAGTATTATATATTTAAATTTAAAACGTAAATGCAAAGCGTTTAAAGATTGTAATTAAAGCGAAAATAACTCCTATGTAAAATAATATTAAGTTATTTACATTTTCAATCGTAGATATTTAAAGCGGCAGTATACTTATATAACCGTATTTTTAAATACTTTTTTTAATAAACTTTAATACAGGTTTTTTCTATTTATATCACATATAAAACAGTATTATAGTATTTAATTTTAACTTTTAAAAAACGTATTTATAGGTTTATAGTTATAGAGTTTATATTATAATACATATAAACGAGTTAATTGATCACTTAATTAGTTACGTTCTCGCTTATTAATATTCTTTTCTATATTAGAATAATTATAGTTACTTTTATTCGGTCTTTTTTAAAGTTTTCTTACATAATTAAAGGTTAATAAAGCTGGTTTTTGTCAGGTGCTAAGGTGTAAGGTGCCAAGGATGTACGCGTTAGGGCTACGTTACGAGCTCGATGCGAGGATCGGCTATATATATGGGTGGTTTCTTCCTAGAAATGGAGGGAAGGTCAGGTTTTAAACTGTTGCTAAAAAATCGGTTATCTTGCCACTCTGACCTCTCAACAATACATGACAGTTTTCTACTAATTAACATTGTTTCGATCGAAGAGATCCATAAAAGTCTCGTTAATAGTCGAAAACCTTACTTTAACATTTCGCGCTATATATAATAAATAGGTTGTAACTTCATAGTTTAAAAAATTAATAGTTACTTTTTGCTAGTTAATCGTTCTGCTAGCGATCTTATCTTTTTTTATTACTTAAAAGGTTATTATTTATAATTTTATAATAGAAGCAAAAAGTGTATATATATTGTTAACTTATATAACTATTATCTTTGTTTTTGAAGCGCTATATTATTATTTTTAAGTTATAAGTTTTTATTATTTCAGCACTGATTCGTTTAATTTTTTGCTTAACTTTGAGGCTTGTTTAAGTCTTTCGCGGTATATTCGTTACATATTAATTATATTTTAGCTGTCGTATACCTTATCGTTTTTAGCCAATTTTACGTATTAATTTCGCAGATTCTTTTCTAAGAGAAGATTCGGTGTTTTGGCTAATTGGATATATAAACCTGAAGATTTAATTTATGAAACCGTTAACCGTCTTATAGAAGTTATTCAATTTTCGATTGTTATAGGTTTATATTGTTAAATCTTAATTCTTAATTTATCTGCTTTCGAGTATTATTTCAGAGATATTTATTGAATACTTCGTATAATCGATATTTTTCAATAGTTATTTTTAAAAATACCGATAATGATAAAATATTAATTAATATCGAATAACGAATTCGTTATAAAGTAAACGATTATATCTGGTTTTATAGGTTTAAAAGCTTATTAAGGTAATTTGTAACAATTAATAAAGTTCTAAATATTAAATACGTAAATTCTTGATTAAAATTTGCTTGTACAATTATTTTAACATTTTCATCCTTTGTAAATAACAGAGAAAGACGCCGGTACCGCCTTTTTCCTTATTTTAAAATATATAAATAATAATTATTATTATATAGCTTAATGTTCTATATTACCTTACGAGCTAAACCACTTTGCGAACCAATTTGATTAATGTATTAATTACATGGCTTAATTGCCAACTTCTTAATATCAATAATATAGAGCGTTTTAAAAAAAGAAACCGGAATAAAATTAGCTATTGCGGTTAAAAATCGAACTTTAAAGCTTAGCGTTAAAAAGTTATATTGTATATATAATGTTTCTAAATCTATTTGGAAAGCTCTATAATACGGTAGATGTATTCGAACTATATTCTTTCTAATTTACGAAAACTAATACCGATGGAAACGAAATTGATTATCGAAAGCATTCGTAACCTTGATTTACGAATTTTCTATCCGGCTTTATTATGTTAAAAATATAGTAAATTTATTATTGATTTAGCTCTTTTTAAAAAAACGTAACCGTATATACAAAATTGAATAAAATAATAAATTGCTACTTTAATTCCTATATTTCATTAACACCTTTCCGTTTCGCAGGTAAATTGCTTTAAGGTTGGAAAATTGGTACAATACCAACCGTTTAGGTATCTCATTCCAAGGCGACTCCAAACTGCCTAATCCCGCTTTTATCTACATCGATTCTTATCGGAATTCTGAAAGTTCTTCGCAATCCTAAACAACCGAACAAACCATTATTCGTAACCTTTCATCGTGCATTATCTTAATAACAGGATTTCGGCGTTATTAAATTTGTCGTTATTGTTCTTTATTTTTGCTAATAATATTTCCGCTAATTTAAAATTCTGCAAAATAAACTAATTAGAAAATGTATTCTTTTTGTTGTTAAACATTAACCGGTATCCGAAAATCAAAAGTTAAAATCGATTTTATTGGGAAATATATCCCAAATCGACAGTGGCGTTAACTTCTTTGATTTATCTAAATTTTTTTTGGATTGGCGTACTGTAAATTAAGATGGTTTTTATTAAAGCCTTTCCGTTACGGATAATAAGTATCTTATATTTAGGTATATCGTATTGTTTTAATTGCTATTTTAATAGATAGTAACTTAAAAAGGTGCTATAAACACAATTAAGGTTGGACTTTATAATCGTAAAACTAATAAAAACTTGTAAGGTATTTTGTAAACTTTTAAAGTTTATTTTTAAGGTTTATTATATAAAGTTATTCTTTATTTTTAAGGACCCTGCTAACCCTAGCGGGCATAAGGTTTACCAGGGCCGAAGCTTATCGGCAACCACCAATCGAAATCGGAATAAGGTATGAGATTAAAATATATAATCTATCCTAACTATAAAAACCATTTAAAAAGTTATCGTGTTCGAAAATATTAAATATAGCATCTATAGTAGAAATTATATCGTAAAATAATTTTATATATATTAACTCAGCCTGGAAAAGAAGGCTTAAACTTAATTATTACCTCGTATTACTTTAATATATTATGGTTGCTTAATTTAAACTTGTTATTACGAAATGTTAAATAACGGCTCGTAAGGTAATGGCGTGTGGAAAGTGATATAGAACTTTATATCGTTTCAATAATAGCTTATTAATTGATATATATTGCAAATTTAAGAAATAAAGTTCTAAATTATTAAATATAAAGATTATTAGTTATGTTTTCGTATTCTTTTTAAAAACCATATAACTATATATATAAAATTAGATAAAATAATAAATTGCTACCTTAATTCCTATGCTTTATTAACACCTTTTCGTTTTATAGATATCTTACTTTAAGGTGACTTTAAACTGCCTAGTCCCGCTTTTATCCACGTCGATTTTTATCGGAATTCTGGAAGCTTTTTGCAATTTTAAACAGCTAAGTGAATTATCGCTTATAACCTTTTAACGTATATTATTTTAACAACTGCATTTTATAATTATCAAACTTGTCGTTATTGTCTTTTTACTTCTGTCTGTAATCTTTCTGTTAATATAAAATAACGCAAAATAAACTTATCGGAAAATAGATTTTTTTATTACCGAAAATCAAACGGTATCCGAAAATTTAAAGTCGAAGTAGATTTTTTAGGTACATTTTTCCAAATCGATAATAACGTGGATTGCTTTGAATTATGCAGTAATTTCTTTTGGAATGGATTACCGTAAATAAAAGATTTTTTATCGAAACTTTTCCGTAATAGATATAGATATTACGTATTCGGAATTACGTAATATATCATATTATTTGGTTTATATATTAATTAATAATTGTTGGCAAAAGCGTTGCAATTCTGGAAACTGGGGGAGTAGATTGCTTGCTCTTGCTATTCTAGAACTGGAGGTGGGGGAAGCAGCCACATATACAGTGGGGTTGTATTAAAAACGCAAATCTGCCATTTCTACCGCAAAAAGTTATAACTTTATAATTCCTTAATTAATTAAACTAAAATGTTATAAATATGGAATCTTCTTAATAATATTTTCTTGAATATAGCATTTATTATATATTACTTATATATATAGGTTACTATTTTGTTATTTTATTTTTTAAGTATAAAATATGTAAATTCTATGAAGCATTTATATTTAGTGGATTAGTGCTGACGGCTAGCGTTTAAGGCGCTGAATTTTAGTGGAGTTAGCTGTTGAACTTCGTTAAAAATATAGGGTTTTAATCTTTTAAGATTTTACTATAATTTCGATTTTAAATTTAAATACACAAGTAAAATAATAATATTTTACTTTATATATATATATAATGCTTTATAAACTTTTATATATAACAGGCAGAAGTAAGTTATTAACTGTTTTTATTAAGCAGTTGTTTAATTTCGAAGTTGATAAGTTTTGGTGGAAAACTGGCGATTTGCCTTTATAATGCTCCGGAATTGTAGGCTTCAGCTCCTTTGTCCTTGATACCCTAGGGCCATATCAAAGCCCGTTTGTTCCTTTTACCGCTCCTTCCAACAAATCATCTCAACTGCCGACAATAATAACTTCAGAAATTATGAAAATAATCGAGGTTAAATTTTTTAATCGTAAAATTAACGAAAGTTTGTAAAGATTTTTATACGTTTTAAATTTTATTTTTAAAATTTACTATATAAAGTTATTATCTATCTTTAAGAACCTTTTTAAACCGTAGTTAGCGGACATAAAGTTTACCAAAACCGAAATTTGTCGGTAATTACTAATCGGAATCGAAATAAAATACGAAACTAAGATATATAATTTATTCTAATTATAAAAATCGGTTAAAAAGTTATTGCATTTGAAAATATTAAGTATAATATTTATCGTAAAAATTATATTGTAAAATGATTTTCTATATATTGGCTCAGCCTGGAAAAGAAGGCTTATACTTATATCGACCTTGCAAGTTTTTATATTTGATTAGTTCTGTAACGTAGAAATTAGATCCAAGCTTTAGTTACCTGTCACAGTACTAAGTGGCACCGAGTGGGTATATAGGCAGAACAAGGCGGTCAGCGCTCGAGCTGACAACGTTCCACTTTTGGTGGTGTGATGGCTACGTCTCTTGTTCTCGTATCGTAACATTACCAGGCTGAATTTGGTTAGTTCTGGATATTATATTGTATACATATAATTTTAAATGTTTTAATTACGGAATATATAAATAGACTAATATATAACTTATTTGTATATAAAGATGTTACTTACCTTTTAGCTAGCTGGCAGTTATAATTCTAGTAATTGTATAAATATATATATATATATATTTATTTATTTATAGAAAACGTTTTATTATTCTTTTTATGGATTTTCTGTTTTTTAAAAAGTAAAAATAATAAACGAATCCTCTTTTCGTATAATTACAACCTAGGCCTCGTTGGCTTGTTATAGAGATGTGGGATTTGATTGGTTGGATTTTAGCGTTGTGAAGTAGTACTTGAATAACTTCGAAGAAAATGGAAAACGAGCCAGGGAGGCCTAAGCTAGCAGAAGATAAGGTATTTTGATTTCGCGCATTCCCCGATAGTGAACCTCCGTTTTTTAGCATAACAGATAACTCGTTAGGGTAACACATTTTACCACCTTGTATCCCCTTTAGATCCCACAGACGAGAGACGATTCCATAGTTACTTCTTGCGAGCGATGATAAAAGGACGATTGTCGTTGCCCCTGGACGAGTGCATTTCCGTTTGGAGAATGTCGAAGCCCGCAGCACCTATCTGCTCACTCAACTCAGCCTTTCGGAATGTCGAGACGTACGGTGCCATACCGACAAACTGCATGGCAGGCAAAGCCAACCGTAATAAGAGGTTCATGTCTCCCACACAGGCCGTCTTCGCAATGAATAATCCCCCGTCCTCTAGCAACGAATGTATACTGCGCAGGGTGCCGGGTACGTCACGCACCAGGTGAAGGTAGTTGAAGCCGAGAACGACGGTAAATCGTGCCGCCTCAGCCGTTAGCGCCTCGGCAGTTCCTGTGCGGAACGATAGGCTGGGAGGGAGACCCGGTCCCAAGCTCTGCCAATTGCCCGTCGCGAGTTTGTCGTTGGCGATCTTGATCATTTCGGACGAGACATCGCTTGCTAGGTAGCTTTGCACGCCGTCGGCGAGACGGAGCGCCGTTGTGCCGGTTCCGCAACCCAGCTCCAACACTTTATCGGTTAGCTTCAGGACGCTACGGGTCTTATCCAGAGTGCGCTCATAGCCGGCGTTATCAGATACTGCGCTGTTGTCATACGACTTGGCCGACTTGTCCCAGAACTGCGCGTCGCTGTTGACATTCATGGTGGTGGCAGCGAAATATATATAGTTGGCAGTATTCCTGAGTTAATGCGGCGCGTGGTACCTAACGCAACGGGAAAGAAGGGGCCCAGGAAAGAGAATGGGATGGAAGAGGGAGCAAGTGAGAAATAATGCGGACTCAAACATAAACCAACGAAGTAGCTAAGCGTTTAGGGGGTGTGTTTTAGTAAACGGGCTCTCTCGAAGCTGAATCTCTACAGCCAATGACCCTTTGGCGGCATGGTCTAATAACAGCGCCAGGCGCCGGCTCTGTTAACAATCGGCTCCCGCGTCCACCGTAGACCAGCGCCACAAAATTTGCTATTACGTAACGGTGGAGGAGAGGTACATCAGCGAGATCAGCGCCTATCTTTAAGGTGTAGGGGTAGGTATGTCGCCTTATCGAAATCAGGCCTTACTGTTAAGGTTGTAAGCTGAGCCTGCGGCGCAGCGGTAGCTATGTGTCAGCTAGCCAGGTATGCCAAAGCTGTCAGATAAGTAGCCCACTAAGTGCGCACTTATCAATCCAGTCTTTTGGTGCAGTGGCTACGCGACAAAAGCACCTGTCAGCTAGCCAGGTGTGCTATAGCCCACTAACTACAGAAGGCTACGCTCTGATCGGAGGATAATTGTTCCGTTGCTAGGCTACACAAAAGCAGTACGCATACTGAAAAGCTGCGGAATTAGCTAAGTACAACAACGCAACTAACATCCACTATATCGGATAATTAAAATTTTTATTCGCTTAATTCGAGTAATTATCAATTAATCAATTATTGCTAAAACGATATAGCCTATATATCAGTAATAATTATGTTTATATACTTTAATACTAATAACGACTATATCGTCGACATTCTTTATTATTTATAAGGGACCTAAGAACTGGAACCGCTTTAAGGGCAAATTTTAATCCAAAACGTACGCATTTTGTCAGCTAGCCAGGGTGCCAAAGCACCCTAACTACAGAAGGCTACACTCTGATCGGAGGATAATTGTTCCGTTACTAGGCTACACAAAAGCTATACGCGTACTGAAAAGCTGTATAATTAGCTAAATATAATAACGTAACTGATATCCTTTATATTTAATAATTAAGAATTATATTCGTTTAATTTAAGCAATTATTAATTAATCAATTATTGCTAAAACGATGTAGGCTGTATATTAATAGTAATTATCCGAATATATTTTAATAATAATAATAATAACCGTACCGTTTATATCTTTTATTATTTATAAGGAACTTAAAAACTAAAACCGCTTTAAAAGCGAATTCTAATTTAAAACGTACGCGTTTAATATATAGGACTTTATTAATTTTAATTAATTACTTCCGTAACTTATTAAACCTATAAAACCCGATATAGCCTCCTATCTGAAAAAACGAATTCGTTATATAACGCGAACTAATACCCCATCTTTTTCTTTATTTTCAAAAAGAATTACCGAAAAAATTAACCTTATAAAGTACTTAATAAATATTTTAAAAATAACGATCGAAGCAAACAAGCTTATAATTAGGACTTTACGGCGTATATTTACAAAAACCGCAAATACGATACCTTCTAAAAGAATATTAACGAGTTTACGAAATAAATTTTGGAATCTAGATTTCTAGCAATTAAAGAAATAATTTTTTAAGGAAAAACTTACGAGAATAATACGCCAAATTAACCGAATCCGGCAAGGTATACGATAGTAAACTTCTAATTAATACTTAACGAAAATACCGAAAAAAATTAAAATAAACCGCGAAACTAAGGAAAAAGCTAAACGAGTAAAGTATAAAATAACAAAAGATAATAATTTAGAAATAGCGATATGGCGTTCCAAAAACAAAAACAATAGTTATATAAGTTAACGATTTATATATAACTTTGGTTTTTATCGTAAAAACCTAAATAACTACTTTTTAAATAATAAAAAAGGCCGAAATCGATAATAAAACAATTAATTACTAAAAGGTAACAGCTAACTTTCTGAATTGTTAAACCATAACCCATCCTCCCTTTATATCCCGAAATATAAAAGTATTGTTTCCGACTTTTTACGGAAATCCTGCAGATTTTGCTAATTACAGTAAGGAGACAAAATAATCCGGCCCAAGTTGAATATCGCACCAAAAACAGCGATTTTGCTACTTTTTCAATTAGTCATAACTTTGCAAAGAAAAACCTTAAAAATAAG
>QJOB01000267.1:0-82979 GCA_004155035.1 Monosporascus sp. 5C6A
TGTTGAGATATTGTTATTTGAATTGAAGGGTTGTGGTTGCGATGGCTTCAAAAACGGGTGGCCCGTTGATGGGGTGGCCCGTTGGTGGGGGGGTTGCCTTACCATATTTAAAGAATATGGACGGAACCGGAGAGGGCTCCATATACATGCTCACCTTGACTACGGTGGAGTGTAAGGAATAGCTTTTTTAGTAAATCTATGAACTTGGAAAGGTTGCGTACCGCCGCGCGGCCATGCGTTACCACCCGTACCCCCGGTACCCTGGGATCCCCGGGCAAACCATACTAAACAAATGGCTGTACCTACATAGGTAACTATCAGCTACCTAGTACATATCCTTATGTTACTCGTTCATTATGTCCGCACATGGTTGCTTTAAGTGGAATGGATGACCATGCGACGGAGGGCCAAGTCCATAATTATGGTGCCAAACCCCAATCCAATGGATGCAGAAAGCAGAATTATGGAAGGAGCGCCAAATTTAGGGGCCACATGACACAGTCCCAAAGCAGGGTCCGTTCAACAGGATCTCGCTCTCTATGTGAACAAAAGGGTAAGGGGAAGAAAGTTGGGAGGTACAATGAAAAAAACAGTGACACGTGAGACTATTTAAGCTTTGGCGTCAGAATATGCGGAGGTATGGTTTTCCCGATCCCGTGGTGAGGGGTATAACCTGAACGGGGAATTCACTGGTAGACTTCGGTTTTAATTCTGTGTATGATATAGGCGTTCATTGCGAATCTCGCATGGAAAGAAAGGGCCATCTAGAGCAGTCATATACGGGGGCACTACCTTTAAAATGTCCGAACGTCCCAAGGAAGCGAAACCACCAACGGCACTGGTGCCAGCCCCCAAACCTCGATCCTCAACTACTGCAGCACGACAAAACAAGATGGCCAATACAAACGAGAAAGGGAAACTAAGTAAACGGCCAAAAGGAAACAAAAATACTCACGGCGGCGGATCGAAGACCTCGTGGATGCTGAAAAACACAGGCGCTCTTATCCATCCCCTCGTAACTGTTCAGGCCATCGGCACCGAAGTCTCCTCAGCCGGCGGCTTCGAACTTTTGTGCACATATAACTGGATCGAGAAAACCAAGAACAAGAGCGACCCGGCAATCTACGTTCCAGGCGGACCACCGAAATGGAAGCCGCCCACACTCCCCATCACGCTGCCTCTAGACAGAGGCATGCAATACGTCGACCAAAACGCATTTCGCATTCCGAAATATCCCTTCGAACCCATCTTCTGGGCTCTCGACCTCATGAACCCTGACGTGCGTTTCAACGACGTCGATCTAGTCTGCAACCGCAATAGCTTGCGGAAGCTGCTCGACATTGCTGCTACGGGTCGCTGTAAGGACCCATTCGTCATGCACTTGCATATGGTGGCGAAGACACTCTTTATTACGCGAAAGGAGAAGAATGGTCGCGCAATGGTATTGGGAAGCACGAATTCGGGATATGGTCACAATTTCGAGAAAGCGTGTACAGAGGCTGATGGAGATGTCGTGGGTACTGCTAGCCACCATCGGGTCGTGAAGTATAATATGGGTGGATTGAATTGCGTCGTCAGGTTTGAAGTCGATGCATATTATGATGGGGATGAAGAGGGCGTATGTGTCCACGACTTTGATCATAGAGGCAATGCACTGGCGGAAAGATTAGACCTATTGACGCTCCAAGAAATCGACTCGCATTCTACGAAGGGCACTACATCGAACACTTCAACCAACGCAGTTAGAAAGGGAGCCGTCTTATCTTCATCTCAAATGGCGGAGATCAAGAGTCGGAAAGGCCGAGGAGGAACCGTCAGTTGCACGCGCTATCTGCCGCAGCTCTGGTTCGGCCGCACGCCTTACCTCTTCATCGGCAGAAACACCAATGATACCTTCCATGAGATCGTGAAGATCCACGCGGGGTCTAAGTTTACGGAGTGGGAGAAGGATAACCAGGAGGGGTTGAGAAAGCTAGTCGGAATTCTCAAACAGCTGAAGGAAGTTGTGAGCAAGGTTGAAAGCAATGCTGCTGTTCTCCTGTACGAGAAGAAGAAAGATGAACCGATGAAGATCCTGAAGATGAAGAATCCGACTAGCGTGCTGCCGGAAGAGGTTCGCAGGAAGTACTGGAGCTTGTAGAATAAACATGGACGAGTATGCCAATGCATGCTCAGGGTGAACGGAATCTTTTGGCATGTTTTATGTCTGAGGGTTTATTCGGATATGGCCGATACTTGGGGTAACAAGATTGACAATGGGAAGAGTAGTCCACATAATCTATGACCGCCGGAACAGTAACCACACAAACAGTTGCGAAGATCATGAACGACCAACCAGGGGCGAGTAAGCATCTCGAGAGGCCTACGCGTCGTGTGACTGATAGCACGTCAGCCATCGCGTGATCAGGTGGCATCCAGGACCGTTCCGTGACAGGGGTCCAGGCCCAGAGAGGAGGAGACGCAAACCGCTTCTCCGGTTTGCCCAAGAAGCCTGAGGAACGAAGCTGGATCCATCAATGTGGGTCGGGAGGGTTGGCCGTCGTGCATAGACGTTATGAAGAGCAGTCCCTGGCGCAGCCAAATCCGTGCCAGAGTTTGTCGGGTGAGCTGACCGAGTTGATACCCAACTGGTTGGGTACACTCTCGCCAGCTTTGAAATACCGACTCCGTATCTCACCCAGACATCACAGGATATGCCATTCTCTCCCACACCTGGGACAATCCAGAGGTTACTCTCGAAGAAATCGGCTTGGATGACCCGCCAGATAAGCCTGGTTATAATAAGGTCGTAAAAACTTCCTACTTGGCTCTAGAGCATGGACCGATTATGTCTGGATCGACACATGTTGCACCGGTAAATCGAGCAGCGCGGAGCTAACGGAAAGTATTAATTCCATCTTTCGCTGTTACAAAGAGGCCTGCAATGTGCTTGGTACATCTATCCGACCTTTCATTAGAGATGTTCTAAAACCGGATTGAGAACCTGCCGATGGTTTACTCGGGGATGGACACTTCAATTGCCGGTAAAAAAGTCGTAAAGAGATATTGGCTTTTTCAACAATTTCCGGTTTCAAAAAGTCCGAGTTACAAAAGGGAAAGGGAAAAAGGTAACTTCCGATTATCGGCGCGTTTGAAAACAAAAAACGATTGAAATGGAGCAGGGTCGAGGGACTCAGGTCCAATCTCGGCCGATCAGTTAGTCCGCGCCGTACAGGTATTTCTAGAAGTTCGCCGCGCCGGGCGAGCGCGAGCTCTTCGCGACCCATCGCCGACATTCAATGAGCCATAGCTTCCAGCCCCTGACCGCTATCATATTCTCGCGTACGGCTGGCGGCGGCGGCGGCGGCGGCGGCGGCGCCAAATCTCTTGACCTCGACGAGAGGGAGGGGAATTCAACGTCCTGCTCACAGCTATCTGGACGGACGAATCTGATGACTTGCTGCTAAATGCATAGGTAAGACTTCTGTTAAAAAGTTTGAGGGGAAGCCACAGCAGATGGATGCCAACCTCCCTTTTATATGTCTCAATCACGCTGCTTCGTGGCAAGACCTTATCAATGGCTACTGGTCAGAAGACGAGATCTTCCTCAGCAAGTGAGCAGGAACTGCGATAGCGAGGGATTATTCTGAAAAAAATATCCTTAGCGGGTTCAAGCTATTCCCCCCTATACTGAAGAATTGTCCTGACTGACAATTAGCCTACAAATCTATCATCTTATCATCATCAGGATTACTGCCTAATATGGTTGAACTTACATTCGAGAATTCTTGCCCTTCATCAACAATCCCTATATCTTGGACTCCTAGCAAAGAGCGTATTCGGTAAAAGAATTCCAAACCTGCGAGCTACCTTTATTCCCGCAGAATGGTCACGATTGGTTCTGGACTGAACGCCTATATAAGGTAAAGATCATTCATCTAGCCCATGAATACCCCTCGCATCCAAGGGTAATACACATTGTCTTCCTCACCTTACCAAAGCCGCGCCACCCGTTACACCGCACAATATCTTGCATCCGTGCGCCCTTTATACTGAGCCACAGCGCTTCTGTCCGCCGAAGCTCAGCAAAAGACCTAGGATCTGCCAATCAGTGAAACAACAAAAAGTCAATAATAGGCTGATAACTCTTCGGACTCCGTAGTAAGTCACCGGCTAGCTAGCCTTCGGGTTGGGCACTACGAACTGTACATACAAGAGTGTGGGTCGTCTAGTTACCCCTATTTTAACCCTTATTCCACCACAGAGTCCAGGTCGTATGCACTATAGCATGTGGCTACAGAAACTGAAACCACTTGTCACTGACTGTACGATATGATTTAAGCATCATCGTGTTGTTATCTTATGTTTAGTTCCCTCAGAACAAGTTGTCCTAGGCGCCTAACCTATGTCAGCTCAACGTATTGATCATTTTTACAATAAAGAGTCATCGGGTGTCTGAAGTTTATTTACGGTTACACTTGGTTGATACGCAGACCTTGCAAGTGCAATGGGATGGCTAGTTAGAACATGGCCTGAGCTGTGGTATTAACGATGAAAGACAAGTAGGGGTACCGAGAATAACCCTACCAACCAAAGGAACCATAATTTCCCCCAAGCAAGATTATCCCCCTTGCGGCTCTTATTCAAAAACAAATTCGCAACGAGTATAGTCGCTGCGAGCCAAACCGGCAGCCCCTCAATGCAGCCCGCTTTCCAAAACCAACACGCTATGCTGCTGGATCCCCCCACCCCGAGAGCAGCCAGCACTCGAGCATTCATATCACCAATGGTAATAGGAATCGTCCTCCGACCTGCCGCTCTGTCCCCTTCAACATCCCTAAAATCTTGAACGTGGCTGGTAACAACTATGGCGGCGGTAATGATGAATATCCAAGCAGCTGATGTTCCCTTCCCGGAAAACACCGAGTGGCCGGTAGCAACCTCCAGGGGCCCAACCAGGAAGCAAGTGAGGCCTACCCCATTGAGGAGGTTTTTGAGGAAAGGATTCTCGCTTGCTCCCCACTCGTTGTACCATAGACTGAAGGCCGTTTCAAATAGGCATGGTACTAGTCCTCCGAATCTGATAGCAACAGTCCATGTAATCGGATACATACAATAGGTGACGAATGTGGCTTGTTCCGAGGTAAGCCGTCCCGACGGCAGAGGCCGCCAGGGCTTGTTTAAGGCATCCTCTGCCATACCTTGCCGCTGATTATGGAGGTTGAAAAGAAACAGGTTGCTCCACGACCAGAGCATCATCCATGGAACAGCTGCGAGGATTTGCACAAAGGAAAGTGCAGATCCCATGGAGAGAATCGGAGCAAGATATGCGTGGACAGCGGCGAACAAGACCCCTACGGTAGTAGTGCTCTTGATATCGTCGGAGATAAAGAGCCATCCCGTGTGGACGTGGTAGAAAAGTGAGCCGAGATAGGCAGGCGAGACTCGCCGAAACAGAATGAGATATTCAAGGATATGCCCAGGGCCGGTGAGGGCCGTCTTGGTATGGGCCATGAGGGAGGTTAGGGAATAATGGAATGGGAGCGAGTAATACGGGGTGCGAGATTCCGAATGGGAGGCTGGTGGCATTCAATGAACTTTATACTCGGGAAAGAAGATCAGCGAACTGCCTCAATGCCTCGCCACTTATCACCATTCTCTATTGTATCCGTGCCTCACACCAACCAACCGATACCTCCGCACGGCACTTTTCTTTACGGTTAATGGAGGTCGTGTCGGATCTGAATAATGCTGAATATGTAAAGCCCTACACTATGGCCGGACATTATTAAATCTTATACATCTCTACGCTGAAAAGCACTTAGAGCTGAAAAGTGCGTGATATTGCTGACATGCGTGCATCTCCCCTATTAAGACTCTTTATTCTGACCAATGGGGACCTTTTTTTCTGGTTACTCGGAATCGACCGCCTTACTGCCACTTCTAATCTGGCTCTAGGGCTCAGCGAACAGCCGGGCCAATATATGGTAGCATCTTGGCGCGACGGAATGTAGTAGCCACTGCACCACTATATGGACTAAAGCTCATAGCCGTTTTGAGATCTGATAGTGTCCCGCCATAGTGGGGTGCCTCGCATTTTTCGGTACTATAGGTCTGACAACCGTCGGACCTGAATACTGCTGAAAAATGGGAGGTCTTACACCATGGACCAACATTATTGGATCATATAGTTTCTTCCTGCCCAGATTGCTATTTGGTCTCGTAGCGAAGACCCGTGTGTACGACATGCAGCATCATAATTATCAAGCAAACCGCCGGCTCGACTTCATGCTGTCGGCGCGGCCATGCATCCTACTTTGCGAAATGCACGCCTATGGGTCCCTCAGTTCCTAATCCTCGTTTCACGCCGCAATTAGGAGACCTACAACAATCTTCTAGGTTATCCACACCATGACGATGTATCCGGCTGATGCTATCACAGCTGACTCAAAATTCAGCTGGCAATATGAGTACTCCGACTAAGACGGCCCACTTCGACTGACACCCTACGTTCTCGGCGACAATTTTTAAGCTGCAGGTTTAAGCCGCATTCTCTTACCTTAAGAAATCCTCTCAAGCTCAATGGGATCAGTGTATATGGAGATATTTGCTGTTCCTGAAGAAAAGGGAAGAATGAAGGGAGCGCCATAACGGATATTCTCTAGAGTACTCTTTCTCTGTGCCCTCTTATGTAGAGGTCAGGTAGACCTAACAAAACCCTAACCCCCTATTCATTAATTGCCAGGGACTCTCCACCGCAGCATATGGTTGTTAGGTCGGGGGTTCCGGGGGCTATTGTCGCGCTCGGCAATCACCCAATGGTTTGGCTAGACGTCTGAAGGGGGTTCATGGCATGCATGCATCTTCAACAAAACCTCCATGGTCTGCTAGCCCCAACCCCTCACGGTGCTCTTGTCTTGGATTGGTATCTCCTGCGGAGCGATGATACCATATTGCCGTTATTACTAGTTGGCCGGATCATCAATAAGGAGTATTTTTGCACTTACATTTAATGCGATAGAAGTTAATGTGGATCCTGATCTTAAGTAATTTAGTCCAAGTTGATTTAAATGCTAAGAAAAATCTACAGTGATTGAACGTACTAGGAGGCTTTTGTCGGTTTCAAGCCAGCATCGCATTTGCCATCTCAATTGCACGAGGATTCCGCCTGTCAAGCCGCCATTATAACCCCCGCTGCAGCCGTTCCCTTTGCCTCCGCAGGCAGAGTTACTCATTTCTGGATCACGTCTTCCTCAGTGTTGTTGATAAGGGTTCAATGGAAATACTTCGCATATTCCAGTTTCGCAGAATAGGGGTAGCTTGCTTAGTCATCGATCCCCAGGGACCCATAGGCACCCCACAATAACGTTGTCCGGGGGCCCCGCACTATAGAGAGCTTTCTATTATGGTGTTAGGGGTAATTTTAAACACACTGCCAGGTATGTGGGCCACGAGGGCCGACCTGGTAACAACCTACCTTGGATTAGACGTTGCCAAGGGCTGCAATTATTCGCATGTACCTAGGTAAAAGCTACACCTAATTTAGGTAGCGTGGCTAGTAGCGCGTCCCACTGCTACCTGACAGTGTGTTAAAAATTATGCCTGATACCATAGTAGCCACCGCTCTTCGGGGCCCTGATCATGCATGTCATTTACACTTTCCCACACCTTATGCAACCTCCCTCGCGATCAGCCTAGCTGTCACAGTGAGGAAGCAGACCATGGCTGATTGATTGCGCCAAGCCCGGCTATACCGACATCACATCTGAGGGTGCAAGCACCAATCCAACATAAGTGGAAAGTAATCATGCACAAACCCTGTCAACCAACTGAGTACTATGTAACGTGGACTTGGCACCCTCCACCGCTGTGGCCTCCATGCACAGGCCCTACTTGCGCATAGATAGCGTAAGCTGAAATGCAAGCCTTAAGTGCATATAGTACTTAAACAATATTGGTGATTTCTCATTCATGTATCCTTTTCCCGCTGCTCCCACCCTACCACATCCTCATTTTCTTAGATTCTCTAGACAACTCTACCACCAGAACACTTCACCACCATGCCCTCCCGTAAGGTCAAAATTCGGCGCGCCATCAGCTCAGTGCCATTTCTTCTCATTGCAGCCTGGTGCTTCCACACCATGGACATTGAGAAGCTGGTTGTAAATCAACAACCGTTCACTGACTCGGGAGTGATTAAATGGAACAATGGGGAAATCTCGATACTAGATCATTTCCACAACGTTGACATCCTCGACCACATATGGCGTGGCACGACGGCAACGTTCTCACCCTCCACGCTTGGCTACGATAGCGTCGGATCGTGGCAGATGTTCTCATTTTTGATTGACCTTGGCCCGGTGTATGCGATATGGCTTCTAGAATCTTGTCGCCCTATGAACGCCCATACACCAGCATACTTGTAAGTCGGTTCTACATGGGCCCATACCAGTATCTAGACTGAGAACTTCCTCTACAGCCCGACTCTATTCAGCCTTGCTGGTCAGCTCCTGGGCCTAGGACCGGTAGCCCCTATTTTCTATTTCCTGTGCTTCACGTTCGGTCCCACAGCAGCAGATCTTATCCGATCATCTGTTGGGGATCGCACTGTGCAGCGTGAGAACAGCCTAATCCTGCTTATATTGGTTTTGCTCTTCCACACGTCAGAAGTTCTCGCCATGTTCATTGCTCCCGATCTAACGACGAGGCATTTCTGGACCTGGGCCTGGCAGCTGACCCCTTTCTGGATTAGTGTTAGCAATTTCTTATTTAACAAGGTATTCGGAAGGCTATTATTATTCCCTAAGGCAGCCCATTCTAGGTCACCCAAGCTGCTGGTTGCCGCACTGGGCTTGATCTCAACTGGGGTTTGGGCTTATACGCTGCTGTACTCGCCTCATCCCATATTGACGCTTTTCGTACCAGTGGCAGAAGTGCAGTCCGACTTTGTTGCGCATACGCGAAAGGCTCTCCAAGCTGACGAACTGGCCGTCCTTGGTAGTTCACTTCTGTGGCTGGCATATTCATTTTTCGACCTTCACATTGCCGGTATCTTGGGAAGCGATTGGATGTATCACGTTGCACTGCTTCCTGTTATAACCGTGTGTGTGGGGCCTGGGGCTGCTTTTGTCTTTGGCTGGTACCAAAGAGAGAGAGCATTGTCATCAACTGCTAACAGGGAGTAGTCCTCTTGTTAGCGGAAGAGCTGATCTTGCCTAAATAAAATGATGCTGCTCCATTTCACATGCGACACGATTGTGCTGCGAATATGTTAAGGTAACTCCGCATCCTTCAATTGAGAGCGGTGTCAATCGTCATCTTTTCATGTCGATCGTCTTGAAAGATAAAAGTCATACTCAAATATGGTGTTTCTCAGGTGCTAATGTCGGGATACTGTGGGGTCTTCTGGACAGGGGTCTTACGGCTATATATAGGGGGCCTCACCCCCAGATTTTCAGGAAGGACAGACGTTAATGGTCACCTTTATTACTACCTAACAGCTAGCCCACTGCCTTTCACTCTGTGATAAGATTTCCCTAACAGTGTCTTGACCTGTTTTCTTTTCGAATAAGGGAGTGTAGCGCGATAACGAATATTTCGACATCTACTGTCAGCTACGCCAGCCGCTCTTCATAAGGTAAGGTGCGGCGCTTCGGCTTGGCAGTCTGCGACTCTGCCTGGCGATCACGTCATCCTACACCCGTGGGCCGACCGCTCTCGTCCATTTATTGATTGAGCTGCATAAGTTACTGAATAAGCTCAAAAGATTCTAATTTCTCGCCTATTTCCAACCGACTCCATGATTTTGATGCCTCGGCTTCTGCGAATAATCTGTTGGGGACCTGATTTCGAGATTCTCCGAGAACATCGCATTCGATAGTCTATTAGCTGTCAACCCTCACAATGACCCTGATATAATCCAATCGGCCGTTCAAGGCTCTATTACAGTATTCGTCCTCCCCAACCTACCATTCCTTGAGGTGCTACTGGCTATCTACTACACTTCAAAACATTTCCGCCCTTTATCCGAATGGAGTTTGAGGCTAGCCCTTGTAAAGTTTCTGTGCCAAGAGTACTTTAGATATTCGAAGACGACACGCTCAGTTGAAAATTAGCCTGTAATTGCCATACAGTACATTAATTACGCATTTTTAGTGGGAAGAGAGGCGAAGTCTGCGAGAGAACAACAAGGCATGCGTGGTATGCATCTGCCAATGAGAGTTATGTGAGTCTTCGTGCTTCATCATTATCTCGGTATGATGGCATGTATCGGAATTTCTGACGATGGGCGTAGTTTTGGGTACAGTGTGGACTAAACCCCGCCTCTATTCACACTATGTCCTTGGCATCCCTCAGCCGCATGTATACAACCACGAGATTTGCTAGCATCTTGCTCAACCATCACCTTGATACCTAGGAAAAGAAAATAGATCGCATATACGTACCTATAAAATATCAACGCTTAGCCTCGACTGCCGCGATTGAACCATGCCGGTCCGAGTCGAAATACCGGTGTTAACAATAGCAGACGCGACCGCATGGTCGAACTGGTTGAGCCGCAACGCCGAGGTCTCCAAGGGTGTATGGCTCACTCTGGCGAAGAGAGGCACCACGTCGCCCACATCTTTGACCTATGCGCAAGCTCTGGATGAAGCTCTCTGCCATGGCTGGATCGACGGGCAGACGCGGAAGCGAGACGAGGCCACCTATGCTCATCGCTTCACCCCCCGGACTGCGAAGAGCTCATGGTCGCAGCGCAACGTGGCGCATGTGGCGCGCTTGGAGAGCGAAGGGCGTATGACGGCTCTGGGTCGCAAAGCCGTCGACGCCGCCAAGGCGGATGGCCGTTGGGACGCCGCATATGCGGGCTCGTCGACGGCGCAACCACCTCCCGAATTCCTCGCTGCTGTCGCCCTGGTACCCGAGGCTCAGGCTATGTGGGACGTCCTCACCAACCAGAACCGGTTTGCGATATACCATCGCCTGAACAGCCTGAAGACGCAGGCGGGGAAGGAAAGGCGTGTCGCAGCATTCGTTGACATGTTGGCACGAGGCGAAACGCCGTATCCGCAAAAGCAGAAACCGACGAAACCAGCCCCGGCTGCCAAAGACACATTTCGGGTTTCCAAGTCTAAGGCAGCAAAGTCAACTAGTGCGCGTCAAGTTGGCTCCGTGAGGCGGTCCGCTCGTCTGCTGAAGGCTACAGAATCGTCAACTTAACGCTTCCCCATGGAATCGATAGCTGCGGAGATATGATTCACCAGTAGCCGCCCGGACTGCGGAGACTTCATGGTTATTAGCCTGGTTCAATTGCCCCTTACGAAACCAGCCTCGACCTCCTGGTGATGGTGGCAATGAACGCATTTGGAATGTCTTCTCTATCCGCCTAACAGGTTTTCAAATAGCAATATGTGTTGCCCGGTTAAACTAAGTGGACTTTATTAAGCATTCAGTGTGGCTTGACGATTGTGGAACAAGCGGAATAAACCCATATTATTTCGAGAAACAAAACCCCCGGGTTTCCCCCTTGGAACGTGGATATAAACCTAGATGACCATCACTCCTGAATACGCATTTTATTTCCGCGCAGATCGCTCCTGATCTGTATTTACAGCTTTTCTATGTGTTAGTACGTGTATAATGGTAGAAAATTTGACAGGTCCGTAGTCACGGGACGGACGTTCACTATACCACCCCAGGCTGTACATACGGATGTAAACAGTACATATAATTTATTAACCAGGTGTTCGGAGCCGATATCACCAGCACTGCATATTATGTAGAATGTTCAGGCCAGTATTGATATCAGCAGCCATCGCCATAGCTTACCTTTTCACATCGCAGAATTCCAAAGTTGCCTCGGTAGGTCTCCAACAGTTTCTCGACTCTCATTCCTCTCATCTTTGTTAAGTTTAAGGATGGTTTCTTTTAAGATAAAGATAAAATGTGCCATGTATATTGCGGCTGTGCTTTGGCTCTTTCGTTCGTATTCTTCCGTGGGTTCAGGTGAAAAGGCATCCGGAAATGGCAGGATGAGAGCGTTCAGCGGGATAAAGACGCGAATAAGGAGGACACGGATCTTTTGATAGGAAAGGATAATAGGAAGAACAATGGGTGCCCCCCCCAGTAACATCGGCGCTGAATTTTGAGTTCGGGAAAAGTGGAGGAATAGAATATTAGGGGAAGTATTCATTACGCCGCCAACATTCTGAGCCATTGCAGTGAAGACAATCACTGCTCACAACAAGAACCTCAGCATTTTTTATTGTCAAGTTGGGCTCAACAGGCCCAGTCCTCTTGTCGTATCCATAGTCCATCAACCCTAGGGCAAGGAGGTTGTTCCGTTTTTGCCATTCCCGCAGTGGCTATAGCTGCATCTGTCTAGCCATGTTGAACGGAGTATATGAGACTCGCATCAAGCGGTAACGGCCTTCTTGGCTCATACGCCTCTTCAGCAAATGACAAACAGTTCTCTGATACGCTCGATCCGCTTAGCTCCGACCCATGGCTCCAGCCCAGGGAGTAGCTGACTCTCAGCTAGGACCGTAGGTGGACAATCAGGAAGGCTCTTCCAGACGACACCCTCTGCCGCTCTGTAGAGTCGAGTAAATCAATGAAGCTGCGCCTGAATTCCCATTATAAGCATCGGGCCGCAGAGATTCAGCAGGCGCGATCTTCTAAACGCTACCGGTAACCGCCAGTAGCTTAGTGCAAATCCTAACACCGCCTGGATTTACAGCCAGAGCCCTTACCCGTTTCACCACTGAACGGGGTCGTTGAAGCCTTGTTACAGTCGTCCACGCGATAATCAACATTCCTTTTGTGCCAAGCTGACGCGCAAGCTCAAGCTTCTGCGACCTCATCAAGTACATTTCGTACCCGTCGCCACAGCGAGCTAGATTGCGCTGGCCAGCGCGCTCGAGGCTCGGGGCGGGTTCACCAGCCCCGCAGCCTTCTGGCGAGTATCGAAGGCTGTCGCTAGGTCTAGTGCGAGAGAGGTGGGATGGAGGAGTCCGTACGTGGCAGGTTGATACACAGTGACGGGACGCGGGCACGCTCATACGGCATGGACACGGGAACGGGACAGTCATGTGCTCGCACGATAGTATAATTCTAGAAAACGCCCTCGGGCCGGTGGCCCCGAAGGGAAGGGTTCAGGCGACGTAGGCGAAGACGTGATTCTCCACTTGGAAAGGAGGCACCGCTTTTCCACCCTCGGCGACATCGTCGGCTAGGTCACATCCTGGAGCCGGGGACATTCGAGATAAGGAAGCCGTCATCACCGAGGAGGTGTGAGTCGGTAAGGATGATAGCCAGTGTGTCGTCTTCACGTCCAAACGGGTCGTCCAGGCGACGCGTAGGGCGGCGCGTAGGGCGTCTCCCTGACCTCCAGAAGCTTGTTGGAGATCACCAAATAAGCCGCTGGCTTGTCGGGTGGCAAATTCGCTCAGACAATTTAGATGTGCATCTACCTAGGTATATCTGCAAGACGAATCACTTGAGGCACTGCGGTTGAGCTTGCAGAGGCCAGTAAATTTGTAAATGTACTCCCTGGACTTCATGCGCACTCACCTGCTCATATCATGTGCCTTGCTGCCAATACGGCCACTTTCGGATTCCACCTCGACAAGTTCCACAGCAAGTCTTCGAGAACTTCTCACTCCTCACTCGGACCACACCGGATAAACCCGGCCAGAAGCAAGCCCCCTCTTCCCCAGGCCAGCAGCAAAGATTGTGTCACAGCCAAGCTAATCCGAAAAGAATTTTGCATTCAGTGTGGAGAAGTAATAATTGTCCGATGAGGTTCGGGCTCTTCTTAAAGACCTTGGGAAGCACCATATATATGGGACGAGTCCAGGACAGCGTTGTTGCGCTCCGTATCTAAGATCTTAGCCAAGCAATGCAGCTGGACCCCTGTATAGCCATACTGACTGCAATGGATTGTGTATTGATTTGCCGTGGCGGAAGCGTCGCGTACAACCGTCACCTATGTATCACCTACTAGTTTAGGAACGGTTGGTTATGTCACTGATGATTTTTTTCAGAAGTTTGGGATTCTAGCAAGGGCGTGAGTGAGAGTGGATGTATACCGCCAGCAATAAACGTGTTTTGAGTCGGGGGATAGGAGTGATGTTACGATCTTCTGTGGTGGTTCGCCCCGGTAGTCGGTGTTGTTCTGACCTAGCGACGTCTTCTTTTTGGTATGTAGTATAGGAGCGCGTGTTCCATTATTACATGGTGATATTTCTGATATTTCAGAAATCTTTATGTAGCTGTGGATTTTCGAGGGATTAAGCCCTTGACAGGTCAGACCTTCATTATTACTCTCCTAGTGTTTATTCTCACTGAAAATCAGATCAAAGGTGAATTAACCCTTTCGTTCTTTAGTGAAAAGCGCTGCGTCCCGTGGGACGCTCTATCATCTGTACCCTTGTCATCTGTGAGGTCATGACGCATGCTGAAAGCATTGGGTTTACAGAAGAATAACAAGTCACTTCGGGCCAAACCGTACCTATCAATTCCATAAGCTGTCGACGCCCACTGGGGACGGCAAGTCAGGGGTGTCAAGGAGCTAAGTAATGATGTACTACCTGACTTCAAGTTCTATGAACGTTTGACAGGCAGAACCTTTCCTACAACGTGAAATAAAAATCTACCGAAAGAATACTCACCAGCGCTCTAACGGAATAGCAAGGAAAAAAAAAGATTAGAACCTGTAACTCTCACTCAATCAACGGCCCCAATCCCGCATAATGATTGCATGCATGATATAAATTCATATATGTCCTATTTCCGAGATCGTTGACTTGACGATATCCATTCGAGGTTTAAAAAACTCTACAATGGGTATATGGACCTGATCCGGGTCGGTAGATGCTAGCAGTGCGGTGGCTGTGAAAGGGGGAACTGCTATATATATTATACGTTGCAAGTAAATCCGTTGCAAGTAAATCCGTTGCAAGTAAATCCGTTGCAAGTAAATCATAGCTGAATTTGAAGAAAGATGGAGACAGTAAAAAGAAGACCTTCTTTCGAAGGGGCAAAAAAAGACACCGGTGTTGAAATCGAAGTATGCCATGGGGCGGTTTGAACCCGAGTCTTCTGGATAGTATCCTCGAAATGATACAAGGAGCGCCCACTAATTCGGGGCTGCCCCTCCCATCACAACTAACCATCCATTAGACCATGACACATTCAATTTGTTTGACTATCGGCCTCTTGTTATACCTTATACCTTAGGTCTCCCCATCGGATCCCATATCCCCTTAGATTTTGGTATCAGGTATTCATTATTCAGATATCATCCTTGATTAACTCTTATTATTCGAGTCCCATATCCCAGCTGGTGAATTTCAACTAGGCTTGTTTACTTCGGCATGTTACGCGTTGGACGACCAGGCACCAAAACAACTCACCCTCCCAAAATACAAATTTTAATCTGCATCACTCAGAAATTTGCAACCCCACGCACAACCAGACAATCCGCTTCTCGTCAATGGGACCTCCATCACACTTTTCTTCTACGAGTATTTCCTCGAATAACCACGCACCGCGCCAATCCCCGACTTTTTCAGAATGCCTCGTTTCAAACAACTGTACGAATTCTTCCGCCAAACTGGCCTTGACTGGACAGCAGTAAAAGCGCTCCGGGGTGAAACAACCAAGGCTCTTCTGGTCGCTTGGGGTAAACATGTGAGACCATGTGAGGCCACTCTTTACATGGAGCAGCTATTCCTTGGAATCGTGGAGCACTTCCCGCTCCTTAATAAGCCCGACGAGCTGCTGGGTGTGCTAGCTGAACGCGCCCCCTGGACGGCCAATGTTCCGAATACTGCAATTCTATCGGCCTTCGACACTATTGTCACCGCCCGCCGCAAATACAATGCAACCAATGGCCCGTCAGAAAGAGAGGAGTCGTCGCTGATCGTCGTGGTCCAGCGCTTCATTGATCTCTACGACGGCGTCATCCAATACGAGCCCGACAACCACGGCGAGGCCTGGAAACATGCAAAGGCCCCCACAAGAGAGGAACGAGCGCTGTTCGCCCGTGAGGCCGCCAACCAGGAGCAACAACGACAGATCGAGGCGTTGCAAAATGAATGCAACTATGACGAGGATGACTTGGAGGAGAACATGGACTACCCGGACCCTGAGAAGGAGGACAACGATCATGTCACGATGGTCGATTCGGATGCCGGCTTAGTCTTCTATGACCCCAGAACCGGTCTTCCCGCAAGCCCCAAGCCAGTGGACAAGGCCCGCAGTGGCCGTAATGTCAATGGAATGGACGTCGACAAGCGACAGAAGTCCACTGGCAACGCCGTCAAGACTGGCGATCGCGTCAAGAAAGCGCGAAAGAAGCCGGCGCCCGAGGAAAAGAACATCTTCCAGGACTTTTGGAAGGGCGTGCCCAAGCCGGTCATACTACCCATTGAGCCGTCTCGCAGCACCCGTCCCCCGCCTCCCCGATTTACCGGCCTGGTCGCTGCCGCGGGCATCGAAAGCACGCGACAGGGCATCAAGGACATGGTAATTGGAATGAAGCCCCATCCCGAGTCCGAGGTCCTCTGCAAGGGACTCGACACGATTACGGTCAACCAAGATACAAAGAAGAAGCTACCGCCGAAGATGGCCCGGCCTAACACCAAGGACAGCACTCGGGGTGTGTTCCTGCCCCCGATGCGGGTCAAGCAGGTCCTACACCCTCGTCTCGAGAGTGAGGACAAGAAGAAGGAGAAGATGGTGAAGGAGAAGAAAGACTATGAGGAAGACGGAATTTTTGTGGATTAGAGCGCCATCATCTGTTATGTGGCAGATTGAGATCATGCAGTCTAATGGTTAACAGGACGTAGAGCGGAATGTGTTTCGATGAAATATTATCTCCCCTCTGACTAATTCTAACATTTCGTGTGCCCATGCTGGGTAAGGGACGTTTGAGGAACAGAATATATCCCAGGCATCCGATCCTCCTTCCTTAATCTAAATGATAAGATATGAGAACGGAACGTATATACCCTTTTGTTAGGTTGGTTGATAGACGTTGTTATATCGAAAGAAACCAAGAGGTGTCGTTGATTTAAGCTTGTTACACAAGATTTAGCGAATGACGCCAGCTCGGGTCCACTTGGGCCACAGACTGTAGTGGGGTCAGAGTCACCCGTCAGACCTAGCTCAAGGCTAGGTCCAATAGCTAGGCCTTGGCCTAGTTAGGTCAGCTACTAGGTCAGCTACTAGTGGAGATTGCTTTCAGCCATCCTAGTATCGCTTTTTCTCAGTTACAGCTGTTTTTATGTGTACTTAAGAAGACATCATTACCCCTCTCTCTTTAGCTAGCAGCTCTTGAAGGTCGACCTGATGATATCTTCTTCATCAGCTTGCAAATGCTTCAGTGTGTGATGTCACGCTCTCATATCACCACTGGTACGTACGATACTTATGTTGACCAGGAACCTTGAAGTTACAGTACTAAATGTGCATGAAGAGAAAAGACACTGTGCTCGCACAGGCCATCAGGCCATCCGGGCTCAAAAGTTTGCGACATCCTCCACCTCGGGCCCGTTATCGTCTAGCCCCGCGAACCCCCTTCCCCGATTACAACTCGTGCTTCTTATATAAGTCGATTTTCATCTCATCTCTACCAGCGCAATGCTTGATGTTGTAGGGGAACGAATCCGCGGCGATTGGAATGTTCCGGGCCTCAAATTTGCCAATGATGCGGAGCCCATGACTCGCCACAAGGACATACGAGCGCTGCTCCTTAATCCTTCGTTCTGCCGAGCTGGAAAGAAGGCCCCTCGACATGACAGATTCGAGGCTAATCTTCGCGTCATCATCAACGCATATTTGTCCTTCTATGTCTACAGTGGCCTCGGCGAGGAGTTCTGGTCGGCGCTTGCCAGTTGCCTGTGCCATTACTGGCGCGAGCGCGGTCCTGTCGTGGAGAAGGCGGTCCGTGTTTATATCAACGCGAGAAGAAGCTATCTTCGGGAAGTCTCGCCCGGCGTACACGAGACGTCTAACGGCATCGTCGGCGCCTTGGATGCCTGCATCGATCGGGCCTCCAAGCCACCGCACCCGAAAGACACTCCCGGCCTTCGACAGTCGTTCAAGGCGAAGTTGAGAGAATGGGATCGGCGCAGTTGGATGTGGCCTCCGCACCATCAATCGGGACCTGGAGATAACCAGCTGTCCATCAAGGGCCTCGCCGCCAGAGCTGAAGCTTCGCCTCCCAAGGGGAATGTGGATCAGAGCCGCCCTGATACCCCGTCCCGCGGCCCGAGGATGTCCATTCAGGGAATATCAGAACTATCGCGAGGCAGAGACGACAATGAGGACCCTTCTCTAGCTTCCCGCATAATAGGTCCGGCTCAACCTGAATCCCTAGTGACGGTAGCCTCGAACCACGAATCCGATAGCGAGGATGACTCTACCGCAGAATCCCCCCGGAACCCCCGCAAGCGGGCAGCATCTTTCTCTTTCGACGTACGTCCCTCGAAGAGGCGACCTGGCGATACGGACTCGACCGCCAGATCTCTTCAAAAAGGACCAGAACGGATGGACGGCGAACGGCGAGACACCTCGCCAGGCGACAGGGCAATGGTCAGTACCAGTACTGCTCGCAAGCAACAGACAGCCCCGGAAGCTCGAATAGAGGAGGTTGCCAAACCTGCAGAGACCACGCAGCAGCTGGATGCGGAGCGGATCGATAGCATCGAGACTCAGCTTAAGGCCATCGGAGAGCTGCTAGACCGGCGCTTCGTCGGCATTGAGGCACAAGTCAAGGCTCTCCATGAACACGTTGCACAGAGCGCCGCTCCCACCACCGACATCTCACAGTCAACCCCTTTGCCCCAACAACAACAGGCTTCGCCCCCACGTAAACCATACCTTGATGAGTACCTCCGAACACGGAACCATAACACTCTTGTCCAGGGTGTGGTAGCCGAGATTCACAACCTCAAGCGAGACCTGCTTTACGGCCTGAAGGACCACGAGCACGACAAGACGAGCGGCGCTTGGGAGAAGATGGAAAGCTTGTGGCTGGCGTTGGACAACGGAGAGCAGGGAGCCACGGGCTGCCCTTGATCACTTGGGGAGGAGATAGCCTCAAGCATGACGTCTCGTGGATGGGTAAGGGCGCATAAGCCGCCATGATGCCAGCGGTAGAGCTGCTGGCGCCAACATTGCGGTGATGTTGCTCAAGGTATGTAGAGTACTTGCTTGCTTTGGGTCGTCAAGGAGAACTGCAGCGTTGACTTATATCAATCAGTTGTTGATTTGCACCATACCCCCGCCGTAGTCTGTGAGTCTGCTTACTTGACAAATGAAGTCATCAGCCCATTGACATTTCTGCCCCAAGTTCTATCCCAACTCCTAGCAAGTAGCGTAGCTTGATATCTTGCCGGCCACATTGCGTATTCCATAGTACTACTTCTTAAGAGGCTCTATACACAGCATTCCGTGTGGCCGTTAACGGAAGAACCGATGCATTATATCGGGATGCAGGACCGATACACGGGGTAGGCAGGGGCCATTGATAGTATTCAATCGGCGTTCCCGTCCCCAATACCGGGTTTCCGGCGCCCCACAGGGACCCGGGACGGTACAGCCTGGCCCGATAGGGCTTAGACTACCCGCTACCTCGCTATGATGCGTAGCAGCAGACGTCACTAATTCCTGACATCACCGTTCTTCAAACGGATTTTGCCGAGAAACTCTCAAGGCACAAAGAGCTGTTAACTTCACCGTCCCAACGAAATGCCCATGCTAAGATTAGAAGTTACAGGGCCATCTCTCGGGTTTATTTATTTTGCATTTATTCCCAGTTATTAAAGTTAAGAAGTACACTGCAAAGATTCGAATGCGGAACCCCATCCATCACCCGATTGGGCTTTGCTGAATTTGATCTCTGGTGCTGAGTAAGGTCTCGGCATCCCAAGTTGCTCGGTATAGAGGGCGCCGCCGAAAGGATCCGTTATTTTCTCTGTTTCATCTTATAGACTGTCTTCTCAATGGCTTCGTCGAGCATCACTCCAAGTTTTAGCGCAAGCGACTATGTCAAATTCTTCGGCGCGGGTGCCCTTGCGGCAACCGTCACCCACGGCGTAAAGGACCCCGAGTCCCCGACGGCCCCAAAATGTATATGTATGGCACAGCTGACAAGGGATGACAGGCGGCAACGCCCATCGACGTCGTCAAGACGCGCATACAGGTCGACGACTCGCTGAAGGGCTACAACATGGTGCGGGCGGCGCGGCAGATCGTGGCCAAGGAGGGCGCATCGGCGCTGCTGACGGGGTTCGGGCCGACGGCGGTGGGCTACCTGGTGCAGGGGGGCGGCAAGTTCGCCGGGTACGAGTTCTTCAAGAAGCGGCTCATCGAGGCGGCGGGGACGCCGGAGCGCGCGACGCGGCGGCGGACGGCCATCTACCTCGGCGCCAGCGCGGCCGCCGAGCTCGTCGCCGACGTGGCCCTCTGCCCCCTCGAGGCGACGCGCATCCGGCTCGTGTCGTCGCAGGGGCGGTACGCGGGCGGGCTGGTGGCGGGCTTCGCCCGCATGGCGCGCGAGGAGGGGCTCCGCGGCTTCTACGCCGGCTTCGTGCCCCTGCTCGCCAAGCAGATCCCGTACGCCGTCGGCCAGTTCTCGGTCCACGAGGCCGCCGTCGAGGCCATCTACCGCGCGCTGGGGCCCGAGCGCAAGGCGCGCCTCACGCACCTCGAGTCCACGGGCGTCGAGCTCGGGTCCGGCGTCGTCGCCGGCGCCGCCGCCGCCGTCCTCTCGCACCCCGCCGACACCCTGCTCTCCGCCATCAACAAGGGCGCCGGCGACCCGCGGCAGGGCACCACGGCCCGCATGTTCTCCCTCGCGCGCGAGCTGGGGCCCAGGCGCCTGCTGCTGAACGGCCTGGGGCCCCGCATCGTCATGACGTGCGGCCTGGTGGCGGGGCAGTTCGTCATCTACGCCCAGTGCAAGGCCCTGACCCGAGCGCCGCCGAGCATCGAGATCCACAAGGAGAAGGCATAGAGCCCCGCGGAGTCAAGACGTTCTAGTGTAGCGCAAGCAATGCATGTCATTATAGAGGCTCGGCGTTAGGTCAACGCGGAGCTCTTGGTTTTTGTGTTCTACTTGCGTCGGTATTTGCTAGTTAGGGATATCCTAGCAGGGTGATCCAAGAGCGCAATGTTGGCATTGATAGATGTATTAGTCATTTCCAAACCCTTCTCAGCGACAGCGTGGTATGATCTTCCTGGAATGCTAGCTACTGCGTAAACGAGCGCCTGAGGATGTCGGACGAGGTCGGCCCAACTCTGCCCTACACCCCCAGTTTCTTGGGTATGTTCACAACCTCCCCGGTCTCCAGCAGGTACGGAGTTGAGTATCCCAGGGAAACCAATGCCTTCGTCATGTCAACCCAGTCGTCCTGGTCCTTGATCGCTGCCGGCCAGTCTGGATCCGACATGACATTCCTGATGGCTTGCACATCAGGGATCGTGTACTCGATGAAACAGTCAAAGTCGGCGAAATCCCAGTTGGGCCGGAGCTTTCCAACTTCCTGCTTCAGTGCGCTATTGAGAGAAGCCGGCGTGACGAACTAGATGTCAGACGTAAGTACCGTGGGCAGTCCAATGTCTCAGTAAGAAGCACTCACGAGCGAATATCCAATGACGCCGTGCTTCTTGAAGATGGGCATGGCAACTGGGAGGTGCTCCTCCACGATCCACTTTATGAATGCCTCATGGGTATGTTGCTGCTTGCGATAGTGGGTGACTGTGTATTTCAGAGGCTGGCCTCCCCGCTGCGCAGGGACTTCAGCCATCTTGATGGCCTCCTGGTGGATACGGTGATGTCCGAGAAGAATTGTGTTCGTTGATGGGGAGGGTCACAGAACCAGAATCGTATCTGGTTACGCTGAAATCATCTGACAGTTTGATGACTTCCCAGAAAGAACCAACAGTTGTGTTGTGTTTAATTTCAGCTCGGAGCACGGCTTCAGGATCCTAAAGAGGTCCGTACGTTTCGACGCAAGGGGGTGTCAAAGCGGCGTTGCATTGGAAGTGACCCACCAACCCTACCAACCTATTGTGGCTGTGCGGTACGGTCGTTCTTAAACAATCAGTGTAACAACGACGTTGTTGGAGCGCGAGAGGAATTTGGGGCAGGCGGATGGAGAGAGGAGGAACATACTTTCCTACCTGCAAGACTCTGAAGATTGGTTTCATGCCCTTGTGGTTTGCGATATGTTTCCCCTCCGTAGTGAATTCTAAAACGAGAAATTATACCTTAGTTTCCAAGCGAGAATGGTCCATTCCGGTCTGTAGTCAGCAACTTCGTCGGCATCTCTGACTGACCGACACTCACCCATCTGAGAATTGTAACGGTTGATGCCCTTTTCCGCGTCATTATTACGCATGGTCTGTCCAGATACCTGGCCTGGATGAGAAGTCACACATTTCGATATTCTAATTCTTGCGAACGAGTCCGGGTCATAACTAGAGGGGCTAGATGTCATCGGTCTAGCTGTAATGTCCAGATCATCTGAGTAAAGGGGTCGACTAGTTTAGCTACCCATCCCAACCATCTCCCCGAGTTCTCCAAAACCGTTATCTAATCCGGCAAGTGGCACTGGTGTGGTTCAAGGTTGTTGTTCTTTCAAGACCGTTACATTACGCTTCCTCCCTTGATGTATCAAAAGTTCTATGTATTTTAAAGACTGCTGGGCATTGGCATCCCTTAGCCGAAAGGCGTTCTTCCCATGTCCCACGGTTACACCACTGCACAGCCTTCGCACACCCAGCGGAAGTTATGCAACTTTCCGGACTCAATTGGGGTGCAATCAGTGGATAAGAGCGTGAAGGAGCGGCAAAGTATACAGCATAGTGTTACGAACCTCTTGGAGGCAGCTCCAAGAAAGGACCCCACTGCCGGGACTAGGGCCCGTTCTGGGTCACGTGACTCAGTGTGATCTACTCGGTTGACTAGATCACTCAACACCATGATCTATGTGATCTGTCCGATCACATAGATCACCCAACACCATGATGGGATTAGAAGGAGTATATATAATGGACCAGTTTCCTTTGTAGATAGCCTCTAAATAGTTTCGCTCCTTAGCTATCAATCTAAGCTCTTAACCAGAGGCAACTGCACCGTTCTCTGATTGAGGGAAGAGTACCTTAAATCTCTTTAACGAACACATTGAATCATTCTTCGCCATATTGTTACCTGCAAATCAAGACCCTTTTCGGATACTGCTCATACTTCCAGGTGGATGTATGACAGGTTCGTTACACATAGCAGTCCACAAGGCCCAGAGCTCCCATGTCCTTCGATCCACCTTCTTGCCACAGAAGGCAATGCAGCGAAACGCAACAATGATACCCAACATAATCGTCCCCACACCTACCGCCCCCAATGCCCAGAACCGTGTACAGATATAAGACCATGCACATATCGAAAGCGCTGTGGTCCATCGTGGGATTCTCTCTCCTAGTGTGAGAGGCGCCGAGCGGCGACCTCTGGCTCGGTCGCCCTCCTGGTCCTTGAGGTCCTGAACATGCATGGTGGTCAGTATTACCCCACTTATAATGGTGACCCACAACCTTCCTTTCGGGTAATAAAGACCGATTTGCGATAAGAACAGCCGCTAGCTATCTTCATTGAGCCAGCATTATACGGCCAAAAGGCAGCGGCGATGATGATGTTTCGAAGAATCCAGTTTTCGTCGCCTCCCATTAGATCGTTATATAGCCACGTGAGTATGAAAAGCATAGCGGTTTCAGCGCCAGTGCCGAGTAAAAAATGGTTCATCGTGAGTATGGCGGGGATAAGAATGAGCATAGCTTGCCGGATTTGAGTAGGCGTAATCAGTCCGCTAGGAATAGGCCGCCAGGGCTTGTTCAATGAGTCCTCGAGCACAGATTCTGGAAGATGCTGATTCGCCAGGTCGAAGATTAAAAGATTAGACCAGTTAAAATGAATCACATAAGGGAGACGTAGGAGGGTGGCAGAAATGTTACTCGAGGACGTAGTGAAAAACGGTCCCGAGAGCGAGCTGCATATGTATGAGACCCTGTCATCACACACTGAAGCATATATGGCTGAAGAAGAAGATATTATCAGGTTGACCTCCTCAAAAGGTCCTGTCTAAAAGAGAGGTTGCGAGACCTCTTTAAATACACATAAAACAGCTGTATCTAAGAGGGAACGATACCAGGGCTGAACAGTGGCAGCGTGCAGCCTAAAGGCGTCTACTAGTTGCAACGCTAGCTAAGCCATTTAGCAGGCAACAGCCCTACCCTTCAGTAGGGTCTGACAATATGCCGGAAATCACGTTCGGAGCGACGAGTGTGGCGGCACCGTCCTGTGTGAATAGCCAGAACAGATTAAGATGTTGTCTGACGAAACCCAACAGGGCGATGGCCGGATGGATGTAACGCATAGCTCGTTCTTGTTGCGCTCAGCCTTGTGAGATTTAGAGATTTCTGTGCGACAATGCAATGTTGTGTGTTGTCTAGCTCTAGTTTACATTAATGGGAGAAAGAACACGGGTTTCAATTCAAACAGCAGTTCCTGTAGGGATAGTCACTCTTGTAGTAGTGAACTTGCTAAAGAAAACGGTACATAGGAATTCAGCGGCAGCACGCCTTGTAGGTGACTATCTCAATCGTCGTCTCACTTAATCGGTGCCTTCTTCTGGCGAGGTGGGGGAAGAGATCGCAATGACTTGTGTACCATGCCACCTCTGGTCGGCCCGACGTTGAGGATTCTTGTCTTCAGGCTCTTTAACACATCCCTCATGGCTTGCTGCATATATTCTAGGTATTATTCGTACGCCTTGCAGATATCATGTGCACTACGCGTCACCGGAACTCCCTGCGAAAGATAGGGCTATCGAGTTAGGAGGTAGAAAGTCCCATTCTGTACCATATACTTCCTTTGACCGGTACCTCCCGATGTTGCATTCGACTGGGGAACCTTTAGGCAGTGGTCGAAGGTGCATATAACAATGAAAATTGTAATCACGAGGAGTCCTAATGCTAACATCACACACTGGCAAAATGTAGCGTTCGAAATAGCGGGGAGCTTAAAAGATTCTTCTGCTCAAGGCTCTGAGAGACAAACGCCGGATTGCAGGTGTCGGATCTGAAAAGTGTGAGGCCCCACACTATCGCGGGGTCCTATTTCAGGTCTCATAACAGGGGAAGCATGCCAGTATCATCCAAGTTCGTTTGCTATATCGTCCGTCAGTAACTTAATTGTTCCGATATTATTGCAGTTATCGGTTGGTCGAATTCTAATTCACGGCTTGAGTGATATGGCCAGACCCTAGAGTCATAACTATCGCCGGATACCAATTAGCGCATCAGAGCAGATATATTAGTTTCAGAGGAAGCATTCTGTTCAACATGCGGTTGTGTAATCAAGCTATTTGTATCAACTGCTGGCTTTTTAAAATTGCCTGAACCGCGCCTCTTCCTATAGCAAATTTCTCTGATCTTCTAGGTGTAATTTTTTTGCATTAATCGTTGGACCTCTAAAGGGACCATGGCGTTCAGATGTGGGAACTAATAGACTCGCTTTGGTACAAGTACATACTTTCGAGGTGGTGATGATAATGTACCTAATACCAAGTACTACTGCAAGAAAGTGAGCATAACCAGCCAGTCGGGACGGAGTGGGTTGCCAAAATAGAAGTCACTTAAGCCAAAAGCAATAGCCTGCTATATCTGGGTAATCAGCGCTAGTAGAATTCTGCATGGTATATCTATGCCTCTACAATATGAATAACCCATCCCAGCCTGTATGTTTGATACCAACGAGGATGGTGGGTGATGGGAGAATATGTTTCCCACCCTGGGCTAAGACACGCTATGTCCCAACTCGAGCATCTACCGGATACCAGAACATGCTTAGACAACCTTACGGTCATCTCCGCATCCACCTTCACGTGGCGGAAAACGGCCAACCGTTCAATCCGTAGGTTAGCTTAGTACCAGAGGAGATCTCCTCTTGCATGCCTTTGAGCTCATCAATGTCCCAATTTGACCACAAAGTTTTTCCATTGAGGAATCTGGCCTCAGGCTTGCTAACCCACAGACTGAAGCCCGCCGCAAGTTGTGCTGAGGTGTATTAGATGAGCCTTGAGGATCAAGGTCTTATTGTTGTTAACGTACGTGTATCCATAGACATCATGTCAGGAGTAGCTCCAGACTTTCGGAAGACATCTGTATCAACGACCCCCGGATGGATCGATGCGAAGAAGATGTCTGGATTTTCGTGGGCTAGAAACTCCACTGTCTTGGAAACCGCTAACTTGGACGCAAGATAACCTGACAGGCCAACAAGCATCTTAGTCGGGAAAGAGGCTCCCCCGGCGACCATGCATAAAACTGCTGCATTCATTGGGTTTGCCTTCGGAAGAAGGTATTTTACCAAGACGATTGTGGATTTCACATTTACCTACCACCCTGCGTGTTAGCTAATTAATAGGATGCGGTTAGTAACAACGCTAGGATAAAAATAAGACGTACCTCGTAAGATGTCCAATAATCCTGAATATCAGCCTGGGCAACATGCATAGGCGTATGAATGTATCCCGCGCAATGAACAAGTACATTCCAGGAGATGATGCTATCTGCAAGCTTCTTGACGGCAATCTCTTCTGTAACGTCAGTTGCAAAAACGGAGACACCGATCTCCGCGTTAGCTTTTGATGCCAGAGTCTCCGTTTCTCTCAACTTGGAGATATTGCGGCCCACGAGGACAAGATGCTTCGCCCCGGCAGTGGCAAATGCTATAGCCGTTTCGCGGCCGATACCAGACCCCTAATATGGTTCGCTTAAGAGGACGCAATCAAACGTGGGATTTTGGAGTACCAACCGCACCAGTGATGACAACAGTCTCACCCTTATGGCTGAGGCTTTTGTTGGTGTATTCAATGGCAGGATACACATCATTGTGCCAAGTTGAGGTAAGGCTTGGGTATGGCGGTTCCATCTTGAAGGCGATGTATGAAAGGCTGCTCAGGTTGTTGAAGATGGAGAGGTCACGGAATACGAAGCTGCGAGATGGCATTCTTATAATCCAGTCGTAATCCAGCTGAGATAGGAGGCATGGCCCTGATACTTACAGCACTCAGATGTTTGTAACATTTTCTGGTACAAAGAGCACCGTCGCGCAGGGGCCCAGAAGTACCAATAGGGTGTACAAATACTTATGACATGGGTGTGCAATATCAGATGAAACAGTTTACATACGACCAATGGTGTAATGACTATCAGGTATACAATTTAAAGGCGAGCATTTCTGTCAATAACGATAGGTGCCAGGCGTTGTTATGCAAGAGAGATACTAGTACTTCCTTGTAACAAGAACTGCAAACAGGGATCGGATAATAGCCCGAGCCCAACACACATACTCGCCGGAAGACTCTGCCAAAACACGCATCATACTATGATGCTGCAGTAAGTGTTCTTAATGAAGTACAGCCCACCTGTGTTCATAGCACTTACTGTGTGGGTATCTGCAGTACCGTGGCCTTCCAGCTTTTTCCGGGTCCATTGCATATGCATGTTAGTAGTTGATTATCATGTAACTGCAGTACGAACAATCTTGTAAACTGTGGGTAAAAACGCCCCGGTCGATACCGAATTGTCCAATAATAGAGCTGGTTTGTAGCCTTCAATTCCCTTTTAAAGAAGGCGCCGCCTGAAGTAGTTATCACTGCAATTTGTGGGCCTTTTAAGAGGATATGCCAAGAGTGACCGACGAGTTTTAGGGGGGGTGGTGACCGGTGCGATTGGCGGACTCCACCCGGGTGAGGGGATGTTGGCTGTACTATGGTGTTATGGGTAATTTTTACCCCACTGTCAGGTATTCTAGCTAGGAGACCCACTTAGTAATAGCCTACCTTGGACTAGGGCTGCAATTCTTCACATGTACCTGCGGTTAAGCTACACCTAATTTGGGTGGCGTGGCTACTAGCGCGACCCACTGGTACCTGACAGTGTGGTAAAAATTTTGCCTGATACCATAGTATAGAGAAATGCGTCAATAACTGCATGAAGTATGAACCTGCAGTGCAACGCAGGATACCTCCTCGTTTACTGCAATATTCACCTTCCTCGATACTCTCTTTATCTACCATGCACCGGTAGAAAAGAGTTCCGGTGTCGACCCACTGTTCAAAATTCTGTTAGTACTGCAGTTAGTAGTTAGTTGGCCTTCACGCGGATATTGTAACGCTAGGCGGGGTCGAAAGCTTACGGAAGTTAGTTAGCTAGGTGTGAGCTGCAAGGTGGGGCCGTAACAAGGTGGGGCTGGATACCCATTACGTTTCCACCCAATATGAGAGCCTAACACCACACACAGAAGCACTGGCAACTTAAGAATGGTCCGGTTGACGTCTAAAAGCTCTCTTTCTAAAATGCAGGAGGTATTGATACCTCTTTTAAAGCGTTGCTATTCGGGCTATATTGGTTCCTCTAACCCCCCCGGGGCCAACAAGGTGACGGAGCATTGTGCCTCCCGCGCCGGCCATACCCGAAGTGGCGGCCGAATTCAGCAATCTCGCCATCGCCGGCGCCGCGGCCGACGGCAGTCACGAGAGCACCTCCCTGAGAACCCCCCGGGTACAGGTCCGCTTTGGTGGCCGAGGGGAGCCTACCGTTTTTGCGGGGGAAATTCGGTGCCGGCCATCTCATACTCGGCGGCATCGCGGCCAGCGGTGCAATATTGGGCACGGCCACGCACGCCACCAACTGGAGTTCGACATCACCGTCGTAGAAGATGCGTGGTGGAACACCAAGCAGGAGCATTGCGCTCTTATCGATACAGGGATTGCGACTTTGGCTTGGGTGTCGACGGGCGGTCGGTCACATGGTGGCTTGAGTGGGTAGTGGAGATTGCAAGAATTAATTCATGCCGATACCTGGATCCTAAAATCTGCCACGGTCGGCCCGTTCTGATCAGCCTAAGCTTCGTAGAAATACGCCCAGTGAATTGTTCCGAGGTCTCCTGCTATAGCAACTCATGTGCGTCCTGGCGGCCGCCCAGCACTTCCCGGCGGCCGCCCAGCACTTCCCGGCGGCCGCCCAGCACTTCCCGGCGGCCGCCCAGCACTTCCCGGCGGCCGCCCAGCACTTCCCCATCATAGCCATCGTTTCGCGGCGCTCGCTTGCAGAATCCGTGCGCTCAGGGAAAGGGAGCAACCGGGGCAGCCGCGGTAGGGACCCCATACGCAGTCACCGACTCTGCCATTCACGGAGTCGGCGTAGCATAAAGTGTCGACAGAGTTGGAGGGAGCATCTGCTATACCAACGCAGTCCGTATTCATGGCGGGCACGCGTCGCCAACCGGAAGATCCAGTCGTGTTAAAGATGCGCTAAGCCAGTTACGTGAACGCACGCTTCGGACTCCACAGTCACCACGCCCGAACAGAACCCGCGCCTGTGGACGGTAGACAAAGCACGATGCACCTTCCCCGAGGAGGAAGTAGACGCATGCGAGCGCCGTTACGTGACCACCAGGATCTATTCAACAAACTTCGCCAACTCTCCACCTAGATAACTCAGTTCTTCCCTCCATCTCGGTCTTTGCTATGCGGCGACGACAGGCAGTGAGGACCTAGGTAAGACAGCTACACGCGCAGTTTTAAATGAAATAAGAATGGGCTGGTACATGGGCGGTATGTCAAATTACACCCAGCAAATGTCCAGTACCTTGGGCATTTACATACCTCGCTATTTTTTCCCTAGTATCTTAGTGTAATTGTGCCCCAAACACTGCTACACTTATAATAGTGCAGGTGAAAACGACGATTGCGAGGGGATCTATCTCAGCTTTAGGGGGTGGGTTTCCTCGTATGCAGTAGCCGGTCTCTGCGGGGACTCCATTGGGTGTCTCTGCGGGGCCTCCGTTGGGCCGCCACGGAATGACCAGCTAGCCTACAGTACTGTCAATTATGTTCTGCCGCAGTGCCAGTGGAAATTCGCGCATCCACTTGCACCACCATCACCAAAACTTCACGAGAACCCACCGCCGCTCTTATCGACACTATTAATCAAAACCATGGCTTCAGAAAGATCGCAGCGGAGCTCTTCTAGAAGGTGCGAGGAGGAGGACCGGCGGAACCCGCAGCAGAGTGGGAGTCTACGGAACGACACCACAACCCCACCTGACGTGGAGACTCTAGCTAGGTTCCCGATAACTCCCGACCTGCCGTCGCCGCGGACGCCGAATGCGACCTCCACCAAGCGCGCGTCGTCTGCACCGCCTACCTCCTGTGCCGTTTCTGCGTACCGTTATTCTCCTTTGCCAGAGGGCTGTATTCGCCTACTTCGACTGTTGCCGCATCGAGACGAACATGCCCCGGTACAAGGCCAACTCTTCGACTACCCTCTCCTGGACTCAGGGAAAGGGACCCACCTATACGAGGCTTTATCTTACGTATGGGGGTCTTCAGAAAAGCCTCAGTCTCTTTCCACAGACAAGGGTTACATACCCGTCACGACAAACCTTCACATGGCACTAAAACGCCTTCGAGATTGCTCTTTGGACCGAATCGTATGGGTAGATGCCGTCTGCATCGACCAAGGCAACACGGAAGAGCGGAACCACCAAGTACAGTCCATGGCGAAGATCTATGCGAAAGCATGCCGCGTAGTCGTCTGGCTTGAAGAAGCGACGGCCGCCAGCGGTCAAGTGCACGGAGAGGCCATAACCGATAGCGATCGAGCGCTCGAGGCATTGCGCATCGCCGCAGATGGCCAGCCTACGAAATCCATAGACAGCGAGACGAACCGGCAAGCAATCCTTACGCTACTTCAACGGTCGTGGTTTCAGCGCATCTGGGTAAGGCAACAAATGGTTAACGGAATTTGCAGAAATTACTGACAAAGTCGCTCAGGTACTTCAGGAAGTTGCTGCGGCTCGACACGTCCTAATTATGTGTCGTTCCACGGAGATTGAGGGATTTGCGTTCTGTTCCGGTTTGAACGTATTAAAGCTCGCCTCTCAAAATTCGGCCATTCAAAGTCGGATCCGTTCAGCCGCCTTCCTTATAAAGAGCGCAATTTTCCGGTCTAAATACGCGACTAGTCGCTCGGACCGGTTTTCCCTTGGTATACGCCCTCTAGGGGAGCTGGTAGACATGTACCACAACCGCGAGGCTACTGATCGCCGGGACAAGGTCTATGCCTTGCTCGGCATGAGCTCCGACGATCACATCCCAGCTGGCCTATCGCCTGACTACGGGATTTTGTGGAAAGACCTCTTTCATCGACTTCTCAAGTCTCTTATCGGTGAACAAGCATCTGTGGAGACTTGGGAGGAAATGGAGATTGCAGTAATTAAGAGCAAGGGCTGTATCCTTGGCGAAGTATCCACGGTAGAAAGTGGTGGTGGTTGGAATGATAGACCGAGCGTGGACATCACCTCAAAGAATACACCTGGATACTTGGGCGAGAAGAAGGAATGGAGAGGTCGCTGGACTCTCCATGCCTCTGCCAAATCGATCCTAAAAGGTGACGTCATCTGTCTTTTGCAAGGAGCGTCAAAGCCGACGATTATCAGGCTATACGAGGATTATTGTGCCGTTATCGCAATTGCCGTTACTCCTACGGACGACAAACGGACTGAGGGGGTAAATATCGACTGGACAGACCAATTGCGGTCGATAACAATCTTCCCCCATGAGTTTCTGCTCGTCTGGGACTGGGAGAAGTCCTGGAGGAAGCTGGAAAATGAAGAAGAGTACGAATGCTTCATAAACAGCCGAGTACCCAAGCATGCAATGACAGCGTTAGAAAATGACTTGGACAAGGCGACTAGGCTTCAGAACACTGGACTCGTCTTCAGAGACCTGGAAAAATACGAGGAAGCAGCCAAGAATCTTCGAAAAGCAATAGAGGCTTGCGAAAGAATATCTGGAAGGGAGCATCCGCACACGCTTGGCGCTATGGACAACTTAGCATTACTATACAGAGATCAAGGTAATTTGAAGCAGGCAGAGAAGCTAGGGCTGATGGCAGATATAATTGGGCGAAGAGGAGATTACACCCACATTACAGAAGGCGGCCTGATCCGGATTGCAGGGTCATTCGACAAAGAAATGATGGACCTTTTGCTTAACCGAGGAGGGGACGAGATCGAGATTACAGAAGGAGTCGTTAAGGCAGCGGCTGGGAATCATGGGGATGGAGAAGGATTAATGATGCTTTTACTTGACCGAAAAGAGGACGAGGTGAAGATTAGAGAAGAGGCTGTTATCCAGATTGCAGAATCATTTGGCAGAGAAATGATGCTGTTGCTGCTTAACCGAAAACGGGACGAGATCCGGGTTACAGAAGAAATGGTTAAGGCAGCGGCTGGGTGTAGGAACGGGAAGGAAGTGATGATGCTTTTGCTTGATCGAAAAAGCGAAGAGATCCGGATTACAGAAGAAGTGGTTAAGGCAGCGGCTGGGAATCGGTACGGGGGAGCGGAAGTGATGAGGCTTTTGCTTAACCGAAAAGGGAATGAGATCCGGATTACGGAAGAAGTGGTTAAGGCAGCGGCTGGGAATGGGAACGGGAAGAAAGTGATGGAGCTTTTGCTTGACCGAAAAAGGGACGAGATCCGGATTACAGAAGAAGTGGTTAAGGCAGCGGCCGGGAATCAGTGGGGGGGAGCTGAAGTGATAAGGCTTTTGCTTGATCGAAGAGGGGTTGAGGTGAAGATTACAGACGAGGCTGTTGTGCAGATTGCAAGATCATTTGGTGAAGAACTGCTCAAGCTCTTACCGAAAAGGGGAGGGTCAGGATCATAAGAGCAGTTAGCGGCTAGGAGCGATTGGCAGGGAAAGAAGTGCAATGCTAGCATCGTCCCACTGCTCGTGCGCCTTACGGCCTTATAGAATTCGTAGTTGACTAAGCTTCCCCGCCCAGATACTCAGGGTCGACATTAAAGCGAGCCAGAGGTGATATATACAACAAATCCATCACGAATGGCCTGTTTTGCAGTTCGCAAAGGGTGCTGAATGACGGCGCTGGCCCAAGACAGGTGTCGTTTGTCACATATCAGATGACATCTGCATCTGCGTGATGCATAAGTAGTCCATGTCAGTATGAACCGATATCATCGGAAAGGGAATTCGGCCCTTCAGCTCGGGGGGACGGAGACGGGACGAATTGTATGTTTTGGCGTTTTGTTCTATCTATACTCTGTAAGAGGACAAAGAACACAGGGACATTTCTGTCAAACACTCCATTGGTCATGTTGATAATCGGCAGACCGAAGCCAAACGTTCTCCAATTACTTTGTGCGCAATGCCTTCGAGGATCTCATCTAGCTCACAGAAGACATTGACCCGGAGCAGTATACCATCCTCCGTATCAGCAAAGGGTGCCGGTATACTGAGCACGCAGTCCTCAACGTAGACACCATGACGACCTGGGGCCGTTCACTGTCTTCCATTCGCTTCGAGCCCTCCCGCATAATGAGCACGCTGATAAACTTCGCGATGGCATACCGGCTGTACATATTGCCGCTCCCTCCGAGCGCCTTGAAGACAGACGTTGTTGCGCTGCACGAATTAGTATAGAGCTGGGCATTGGATCCTATTGCATACAAATGCGGCATGCCGGACTGTGACGAGGCCGTTGTTAAAGGCAAGCCCTCCAGACAGTCGGGCTTAGCTCAAAGACCGGGGTACACTTACCTCTCCTCGCTCATCGCAGAACTTAACACTGGTCCTCCGCATTGTCGAATAATAATGCCATGATCCAGGTGGAAGTAATATTGACCGTGTATTGTCGTTCGTAACCTCGAACTGGTGATATACCTGACTCAATAGACCAGCGTTCTTGACGACGGCGTCGAGTCGCTCGAGTTTGGCCGCTCGGCGACAAACAACTCGACGCTCTCGAATGATCTGAGGTCAACTTCCATACGTCCAACTAGCAACTGGCACTTTGTCCGAGGGTTCGATGTCTTAGCTGCTTTTGCTTTACGGGTCCCCTATACCCAAGAATGACTCTTCCGGCGTTGAGCCGAAACGAAATGTCGCGCAGCCGCCGGGCCTAAGTCGGTATTTGCTCCAGTGACGATAACCGTCATGCCGGTGAAATCATCCACGGGACGTCCGGAAAGGTAGGGTTTTCGCTCTTAAAGACCTGCTCGGACGTCGATCCCCGGAGATAGTTTCTTGGCGGTGTATAAACTCAAGACTTAAAGTAGGTTATCTGTTCGCTTATATCGTTGAATAGGGGCGCCTATTCGATGAGCACCAAACCGAAGCTATCTCGAGAGAATGGCTCCAGGAGCTTCTGCGGTTCATGCTAATTAACATTAGAACGAGATCGCTGTCAAGAAGATTGCAGATATCATCGTGTCCTGGAATGTGCTTGTTCATTGCATACAGGAAGCATTCATACGCCTATGCCTGCTGCCCAGACTGTCATTCAGGACTATTGGACACCTTGCGAGGCACGTCTCGGTTCTATTCTAGCATTGTTACTGGCCGGATACCGTTATGGTTAATACAGGATGTTGGGAGGCAAACGAGAAGTCCATAGCTCAAGGGTCTTACTTTCGTGGGCTCTCCGGCGACTCTTAGTGCACACCGAGTCCGTAAGACATCCGAATAGTACCTAGAATATATGCAGCAAGCTTTGAGATATGTGCTAAGAACCAAAGACAAGAATTCTCGGCATAGGGCCTACCGGAGGTGACATGCTACACAAGTCACCGCTAACTCTCGGGTCTTCTCCCGGCAGAAGATGGTATAACTAAGTGAGACGTCGAAGGGAGATTATCAAGAATGATATCACAAGACGTCCAAGCGCATTGGTCACTAAGAGTGTTCCTGAAGCGACGAGGAACAGCCGTCTAGCCCGCAGTAAAGGTTCATGAACTGATCCCGCCTGAATCAATGCGTGCTAAGGTGGCCGTCGTGCTAAGGTTTCCTAACGTCCTTGGCAAATTTCGCGCCATTCCCGCAAATCATTAAGACTATATACTGTAACACCACATGGTTCCTGACGGGCTTTGCAAGTTCTTAATAACACATACAGCAGACTTCGACCAGTAATACCTCTCACTTAACCCGGCCCTGCATAGGCCAAACACCCATCGTCTTCCAGAACGCCCGTCCGTCAAGCATTCTCCCCAACGAAGAGGGATCCCTAGGCAGCGCCCTCACGCCCTCCTCGTCCATCAGCTCGCCGACCCACCTCAGCAGCTCCTCGCCCCTCTCAACATCCGCCCCAGAAGCCCTACAACCGGCCTCAACACCATCACCGTCACCATTACCGACAGCAACCGCAACGCCGCGCGCCATCTCACCGGCGCCGTCTTGCACAAGCTCCCACCAGTCGTAAACATGCATGTCGCAGACTATCCAGCGGCGCGCGGCGGTAAAGCTGCGGTGGGCCGCGACGATGCCCCGCGCCACGTCGGCGCCGTGCACCATATGCAGGGCGCGGCGAGCGCGCAGGTCCGCCTTGGAGCCCGCCACGCGGCCGCTTTGCACCCAGTGCCGCGGATGTCGGGCGCCGCCGTACAGCCCCGCGAGGCTGAGCACGGCGCCCTGTGCTTCGCGCATGAGCTCGTCTTCGGCCACGGCGCGCGAGTCCGTGGTATCGTACGGCGAGTCCTCCGAGTTCCAACCCGCGTTCGTCCAGATGCTCGTCACGCCTAGCTGGATGAAGTGGGCCTCTGGTCCGCCGCTATCGCTGTTGCTGTTGCTGTGACGGCGGCTATGCGTGGCGTTGTACAGGCTGGTTAACAGGTTCGATTGCCCCTTGCCCTTGAGCGGGAATGTGATGAGGACTGTGGTTGCACGGGGCAGTCTGCGGTAGGGCTCTTCGTCTCTAGAGTCCGGATCGAATACGAACGGAATTGTGCCGTTGCGACCGTTTGTGGTCGTCGCTGCGTACGTGACGCCCTCTTTCTGCAGCAGCGGTATCAGGAATGTGGACGTCCAGCCTGCTCCAAGGATGAGGAGGTCGACTGGTGCCATCTGCGATTCATTGATCTCCACCAACATGGCGGCTATTGAGCGCCGGGATTACCTGCGAATTTGGATCTAGATGGCGGAGGTGCCGGACATTAAATGTTGCTACCTTTAGAGTGGTGACGTTGCCAAGTCTAGCTCCAGCTGGAGACTCCAAGAGCTCACTCTGTGCATAAGTCGCATAGCGGGGCACCCCTGATCCAGATAGACGCATATGCGATCCACCACTACAACTTAAACCGAGTCAATAAAACTTAAATAGTGCAGTATATTTCAGGGACATTGAGCCGCCACCAAACGTGCAGCAGCAAGGAGTTCTCTATAAGGGAATGAAAGGGACCAGCCACTCCACCACGCAGAAAATATCAGCAGTTCCATCGCAAGATGGCCTTGGAAGTCCTTCTCCGCAGTTAAGTAGGCTACGCCCCGGTGCCATACCCTTGCATGCCCATTCTAACCGATCCTGTCGATAAGGGCCCCGCCGTGGACACCGCGGCTTTGCAGAACACGCTTCGATCGCCTCGGCCTCCCTCGCACGCCTTATACGGAGTCCATGACCGACAGCGGTCGCTTACCCGTGTCGGTTAGCCAGATTTCCATCGTCCGCCCGGGGGGCACCCCGGAAGTCGCCAGGTCCGTGCATATTCTGTGGCAAGCCCTTTTCTCGGGTCATGACCATGTAGGACCATGTGGACGGTCACGTTGCACGCCTGGATGACCGTCCAGTACCATGCCCTTTCCCGGAGTGCAGAGCGAGGGAATCTTTGTTTGACCACGGCATTCTTTGAAGAGGCGCGTCTACCACGATCATCCCGTCCCTTTACGGCCGGATAAGGCAGGACCGGACTCCTGGGCAGGGTCTGATGGTGTACCGTGCCGGAGGCCCTGAATTGTGTTGGTGGGGTTGAAGCAAGGAAGGCGCGCCGGAGGAAGCAATTTCGAAGTTATCATCACCCCGGACGGATATTGTTCCTAGATCAGGGAATAAGGAAAGGAGTGACGAGGAGGATCGCGTCCACGAGTCACCCCAGACACGGAGAATAGTCCTCAAGAGAAGACATGGAGAAGAGAACCACGCCATGTCGCAAACGGAGAACAGTGCTCAAAGGAAAATGGGGATGCGTCCTGCTGGGGCCCGTCAATATATCGTAATATTCTTGATGTCTCAACGGGGAGGGCATGTATGCTGTATGTACAAACATGTAGACGTGAGGAATCAATTAAACGATTGCGAACTTGGAAGTCCACAGGATAGTTTACATGACCCCATCTTCTAATAGCAGGCCCGTCATAGATAACCTGAGCGGGAGAAAAGGTTGTATCAGGTGTGGAAAGCGTAAATTGTCCTGATTAATCTGGGCTTTAAGGAGTAGCAGCTAGAAAGCGTTGTATAATGTAAGAGCCCCGGAATAGTGTTATTCCGGGTTGCCTAATGGGATCCTGGGCATTGATGACTAACCAAGTTACCCCTTTTCTGCACCAGGGCCATAGCGGCTTACCGGCAGATGGTAAACCTCCGGCTCGCAATTTTTTGTGTACCATTCCTTGGAATCGTTGGAAGTACTAGACAGCGTTCATGGGCTATCGGTTTGAATCCTGTATGGGCTGGCCGCCCATCGGCGCATTCGAGATTTTCGGCACCAACCCAGTAGCAGAATCGGCCGATTTGGTCTAAGGAACCATACATAACAGTTGCAGCCGTCCTGCCGACTCTCGCAGTTGGCCTCTTTTAAGTAATTTGCGTAGGATCGCAGTAGTGATCGTAGTCTGTTGGGAGAGTTATGCGCTTATGGCGAATCCTTTTGTAGGGACAGCACTTCGATGTTTTTGACTTCAAACGAGTGCTTTCCGGTAGGCGTCTTTCCCGAGAGGCGACTTGACTCTCTTTGTCCGTCACGAATACTCGCGTGTGGGACCACGAGAGGAGTATGCGGCCCTGCTGCTATCTTCGGCCGTTGCTGTCTTGGAGCAGGTCCAAGGTAGATCGCTTCGTCATCGGAACCTGGCAGCCTGTCTCCAGCGTAAAACATCGGAGATGCCATCCGAAAGGGTCCTTGGCGAACCGACCTAAGATACAGGCGGAATTTAGTCTCCAACCGGTTGAAACGCCCAAGTTAACCCTGCCCGTCGGAACCAGTCGGACGTCTTACGGAGTGTTGAAGCTCACTGTACCAAGCTCGCCAGACAAGTGCACCGCAGAGAACCATGGAGGTACATAACAGGGACTAAGTTTACAGAGGATAAGGACGCGCTGATTATCAAATTAAAGAAGGTACTTCATCAACGAATAACTAAGAAAATGGAACATCCAGAGACATCCTCAAAACCACCAGACGTCCCGTTGGATAGCCGATGCCAATTGCTGATCCACCATTTGAAACGCCTGATTTCCCAGGTCGGCAATCAGGTGGAAGCCATATTGCGCCGCGACCACGGCATGTAATCCAAGAACCGTTGTCACTAAGATTCCACCCTAGTTTCGTCCCGAATTGTCGATTAGAAGGTACTTGGTCATTAGATTCGATCATGAGCGAACTCCTATCGCCAACTTGATTGGGGCCACCGTGATTTTCGGTAGAATTGCCGACGCTAAGGAGGATGCTGCCGGCATTAGTTTGAAGCCGCAGTCCGGAACCACTCAAGCTCTCAAAGTGCAGACGGTCAAGAGGGCTGCCCAAATGCTCAGCGCAGACCTCCTTGCCTGACTTCGCATCCAAAATCATCACGGTACCGTCGTACGACCCGAATGCCAGATAGGTGCCATCCGGCGAAAACGCTACCGCCCGAACCAAATCGATATGGTCTTTTAACGTACGGACCTCCTTGCCCGACCTTGTATCCCAGATTTTTACGGTAGGCTCATCCGACACCGACACGATACGGCTACCATCCGGCGAAAACGTTGCCAAATTAACCCAACCGCTACAGCCTTTTAACGTATGGACCTCTTTGCCCGACTTTATATCCCAGATTTTTATGGTATGGTCGTACGATGTCGATGCGATGCGGCTACCATCCGGCGAGAAAACAACCATCTGAACAAAATCGATATGGCCTTTTACCGTACGGACTCCCTTGCCCAATTTCGCATCCCAGATTTTTACGGTACGGTCATCCGAGCCCGATGCGATACGGCTGCCATCCGTCGAAAACGCTACCGAACGAACCGGATCGCGATGGCCTTCCAGCGTACGGACTTCCTTTCCCAATTTCGTATCCCAGATTTTTACGGTACGGTCATCCGAGCCGGATGCGATACGGTTGCCGTCCGGCGAGAACGCCACCGAGCTAACTGGATTGCTATGCCCTTCCAGCGCACGGACTTCTCTACCCGACTTTGCATCCCAGATTTTTACGGTATCGTCTTCCGACCCCGATGCGATACGGCTACCATCCGGCGAAAACGCTACCGAACGAACCGGACCCGGATAGCGGTGGCCTTCCAGCGTACGGACTTCCTTACCCGACTTTGCATCCCGGGTTCTTACGGTACGGTCGTGCGACGCCGATACGATACGGCTCCCATCCGGCGAAAACGCCACCGAACGAACCCAACGGCTATGTTTCAGCGTGCGGACCCCTTTCCCCCACTTCGCATCCCAGATTTTTACGGTACGGTCGGCCGAGCCCGATGCGATATGGTTGCCATCCGGCGAAAACGCTACGGAAGCAACCAAACTGCCATGGCCCTTTAGCGTACGGATTTCTTCGCCCGATTTTGCATCCCAGATCTTTATGGTCTCGTCGTCCGACCCGGATACGATGCGGCTGCAATCCGGCGAAAACGCCACCGAACGAACCGAATTCCTATGACCCTCAAGCGTTTGAAGACATGGACTCCAATTCTGCTCGACAATTGGCTTTGTTAGAACCCAAATAGGCTCTTCCGCCGCAAACAATCCGCGAATAATACTTTTTGCAGGTGTAAACAGCAATGCCGATACATATGTTTGTAATGGAGCCTGTTCGATGATCCATCGGTTCTGTAAAATAAACCGATATGCGTCTTCAATAAAATCAATAAAAGCGTCACCCCTCGCGGTCTAAAATAACTAATAATTAGTTGCGCGGTTTTCGTACCATTAAGAATCGGATATGCCTACCGCGAAAGTATTTCTAAGCCTAGTAAGAGAGAAGACTCCGTTCGTAACAACGCCGAGGAGGCTCAGCGCTTCAAGCCAGTGCAGGAAGTGATGTTGGAAAAACGTGTTGATCAAGTCGCGCAGGCGGGTGCTCTTTGAAGGCGTGGAAAGCTTCCTGAGCACCTTTGCTAGCCGAGAACGTCGGTTTCCCTGAAAACCGCTCTGGTCTGCTTTACAGACGTGGTCGATCCAGTATGCACAAGAATACCCCACTCCAAGTAAAGGATCTTGTGCAGGTGGACCCATCACTTCGTGGATAAGCGTCCCGGGATGCACCAGGCCGTAGATGTCTCGGCTCAGTACTTTCCCCATCGCCGCCACTGACCTGTCGACGATACTGCGATGCACAGAATGTGTCCCGGAAGGGAAAATCTTGCCGACAGCAGCCTCGCTGACTAGGTAGTCCTTGGCTGACTGATGAATAGGGTAGATGCGACTGTCCGCAAGAGTAAGAAACGAACCGCACATGTCGACAATCCGCTCCAGATCGGCCGTGTCATGTTGTTCAAGGCCGGTCAGCATGCGGAGCTCGAGGAGGTGGAGCGGGCGGTATGCTAGAGTTGTGATGGAAAGCACGGCAAGGCATGGGGCCTCGTAAGCGCTTGTGGACATGCCGATATTCCGCATCATCCTGTCGTAAAGTGGCGGGAGGCCTGAGGGTATCTCATCGACAATCCGAACAATATCATCGCCCAGGGCACCGACACCATCGACACTGTCGTTACCGCCGATGGTTCGCAGTATTAAATCGACCCATAAAAAGGTGCCGTCAGCCTTGTCCAGGAGCTTTTGCCGGACAGTGGCTTGTCGACGGGGGTTGGATATGAGGTATGGCACTTGAGAGATCTTGTGATCGATGTAGCCTTCAATCGCCCGCGACACGGCTTCCGAGTTTATCTCTAAGCTTAACTTCGCTGCTGGGTTATCGAGCGCCAGATGTTTGTCGATGTCAACTCTGTTACGGCTCGTAACGATCCACTTGAGGCGGCCTTCTTGTAGGGTCGATTCCCTGACTAGGCCAAGAAGGTCCGGTAGGCCGTCTTCGCTCTCATCGAGAGCATCGACGGCTAGGTAGACGGTTTCTGACCTGGGGTGCTGAATCATCCGTCCGAATACGTTGGAGAGCACATCGAAGGCGTTGGTGTTGCTGGTGACGTCAAAGACTTCCTTGCCCATGCGGTCATAGTGGTCCTTGAGGTACGAAATAAGGCTACCGTCCTGGACCAACAACAAATAAATGAGTCCCTTGAGGATGGCGACTGCGTTGTTCAAGCGATCATCGGTGTTCTGGCAGAAGAAAAATGACAAGAACGAGTCGGCGCCGGGTTTATCAAGTTTAGTGCAAGATCGAAGCTCCCTGGTGATGGCGACCAGCAGCATCGTCTTTCCTTTGCCGGCACCGCCCTTGATCCAGAGCAGCTTGGTCTCGTCATGTCGCCACTGGTGGTAACTGGGGTGGGCGAGAATCCAGCTGGACGCGGCTTCGTATAAGCCGCCTTTTGTTCTTTCAATGCGCAGCTTGTCGATGGTGGGGTCGGTCCACTTTAGCTCCTTGAGCAAGGCGTTTCGCTCGGCATCGTAGCTGATGGACGAGTCCAGACCTATCACTTGTTAGGAAGACTTTATTTCATCGGGGTTCGTTTCTTGAAGGAGATACCGGTTGGCAACGATGGTGGAATCGCCGATACGTCGTCTATCGCCGTCCGTACCAGGCGTGCAATCGCAGCTTCTGTGGGCAATTTTGCCACATGATTGCCCGTCAAAAGCTGGACGTCGTCCAGCATGCCCTTCATCAGCGACTCCACTGTATCTCCTTTGCCCAACGTGCGGGCCGCAAGCAAGTATCGCTCCATTCTCGAAGCATCGGCCTGCGGGACAACTTTCTCAAAGATGGTCGCTAAACGTTTTGCTTTGTCTTCGCAGCCCTCCAAGACAGGCTTTATTGCGTTGCAAAATGCCTCGTCAGGGTCGGCGGTATTCAGACATCCCCGGGCCGTTTGGAGGGTTTCTTGAACGAGAGGGAGGCGCTTGGCAACATCGCGGAAGGCTTCGGGGAGGCCCGAGGCATCGGTGGCGGCGCGGTAGACCTTCACAGTTGCACCGACAACGGCGATTATGCCAGAGATGAGGCCGATGACTTCGGCACCAGACATGTCTCCAGTTGGACCCGAAAGCCCATTTGGGTAAGTGTGAATCCTCTGGGTGTTCGGAGGCGTTGGCAGTGGTGATGGCTTGCCGGAAAGAGGAATTAGAAATGACGGGTAGGCTGCAATGTTCTTGAGTTCATGTGGGCGGCATCGGAAGCCACATCGTCGTCGAGGCCGCAGTGTCGATGGTGGCCTAGATTGACAAGGCTGGCTGCGGGGATTTCTGGCGTGCTGCCAGCCTGCACCCCGCTCTGCCTTGCCAGCTTCACGCTGGCCATACCGCTATGGACGGAACCATCTGCCATGTTGCAATTTAGTGTGCAGCCCTCGGGCTGCCTTGGCCGCCTTGCCGCCTCTTGGATGATAAAAAGTCGTCTTTCCTCGTTCCGCGGTCAACTCTTCATTGCCGCCTTAATTCTCTCGGGTTTTAGATAATGGATAAGTTCAGTTCCGAACACGATTCTACCATTCTGTTACTAGGGGCAGCAGTTACCCCAACCCGTCTAGGCTTTCGAACGCGTACAGAGTTTACGCCAAAACCATGAAAATCTGTGCCCAAATTCTCGAAGACTGAAAAAGGGGGAAGTGGATTTGTTAATGACTATAGATAGATCCTTTTGCGATGTCGCGTTTATTGGTGGTGGGGACGTCCAGAACTGGCCCCAAGCAACGAAATTTGGGGCATTCACCCCCAAGCTGGGCCTAGGATGATTACTGTATCGAAGTTGACACACAGGGGTCGGAATATGATAGAACAAGCTGTACAATGACCTGTTCTGTTTTGTTCCGTGGACCTATCTTGCTAGGTAACTCACGTTATATTCCCGTAACTAAATGGTTCAGCTTTCTACTTGGCAGTACTCTTCATCTCGGGATCGAAGCCTTAAAGAATGCCCCTTCCCAGTAAAATTTTCTACAGTGTTTAGTTTACCCTGCCCGCTAGGATGCGAGTAAACGTAGGGTTCTTTTTGGTGGTCCAATCATGTAGATGCTAGGTACAAGCTAAGCCCTGGGCTCCTCAGTTGAAATATCACCCCTGTACTGTGTGGCACCTTCCCTCTAAAGCACCTGCCATCTGCCAATTGCCTTAGCTCCCGAATTCGTGCGGGCCGATCCGAAATGTCACCTGGCTGCATTGGCAGATCAGCGAAGAGACGACATATTTGTTAGTATGGCCACCGGCAATGTATAACGGCCTTAACAGAAATGACGATCTTTCCTGCACCGCGTCACAAGGTGACTTTGCCGTTAAAGCAGCTTTACCAAAGACCAAGATCTTAGCTTCAAGCAGCATCAACCTTCCTTGTCACGGGAGCAAGGGCTTGACAGCAAGCATGCGTATACATATATGATGACGAAGAGGTTCGCTTAGTGAGTAGGAAAACGTCCCATATGAATTGTACATAAAGGGCCCCAGTTTTAGGGCCATGTACTGTGATATATCTTATACTGAGACATGACGTATCCTGCACTATGTAGCGTACTGAGAGATAACCGTGTCCTAGGATGCATACCTATACTGGGATATGTCATGTACTGCGATATGCATCATGTGTTGTCCCCAGCGTTTGTACTGGCATATTTTGAGCCTAAATTTGGGGACCTTACCCCACATTCGGTATGGTGCTCTAAGGATCCCGAGTTAGCTACGGCGGGGCGACTCAGCATGGCCATATACTGTCGAGACTGGCCCGGGTAGTGGCAACACGAACAAATTATTGCCTTGGCGGGATTGCTATCATTGCCGGGAGGTGACTGCACAAACCGGTTAGCTCGATTGTGTTTGACACGATGGAGAGAAGACGGACGAATGCTTAGGTACTTGGTAGCGATTTCCCGCATTGCCTCCATTTTGAGGGTTGTCTGTTGTCTACCCGGTATCGATATGGTCGGAACCATATTCTGTCGCTTGTCTGAACGTGACAGTAGATTGAACCAACGGACCCGCTGTGATGACTTTACTGATGATTGGCAGAATGGCCGTGCATTAGATCTTGCACGTCTCGCAGCGAGTGCGACGACCATGCCTTCAATAAACGCCACGGCGGGACGGGCATCCGCTCATGGGTGGCGGCGATTCCTCATTTTTGGCAAGGCTGTGATGGTTATTCCCTTACTTAACGAGTCCCGAGATTGAACGGATTGCCGCAACATGAGTGTAGTCGGTCAACTGAAGGTCAATATAGGAGGTGTCGAGAGCGCGCCTGCAGGCCAAGGTCTCAGCCCGTTTTGAGGAGCCCGAGCCAGGTCCGACTGAATCGTCGAATCCTGGCAATCTGATATAAATCTTCTAGTCGTGATAGCCATAAAGAATACATTTACTAGTTCCCTCCCACTTTTTCTTGCTACCTGCATCTAGAACTGCTATAAGCCCTTATTACTACATTGGCGGCTGCAAAGACATGTTTACACTGGCTGCTTCCGTCCTCTAGCTATTTCGCGGCGTTTGGCTTTCTTTAATCGTCTGCACTGGACTTGGTCTGACGATCTAAGCCAGAGGCTGTGGACTCGCTTGACATGACCGCGGAAATCATCCAAGGGCTGGAACTTCTCCTTGCATATTAAGGGTGGTCAAACCGTATCAGTTCCCAACGCCGCTCGGCACGCTCCCGTTCTTTCAAAGGGTTGTCGTCGAAATGGTCGTTCCTAACAGTTGGGCGGCAGAGTTTAAACGCTCGTTTCTCGCGTAAAGGACGCTTAACGCCCAAGCTGTTAGGTCATTGAGTTGGGTCCATGAGCAGCGGAAACGGGTCCGGCTCGGGAGATGCTCGTTGATGGGCGGCTTAGTCTGCGCCCGTAATCCGGATGCCGTCGCGCTTGATCGTCTCCTTCTTGTGGTATAGCGCCACCTGGAGATCGATGGTCCCGACTTGGAGTTGGAAAGCCTTTTCGTCGGTCGAGTCTGCAGGCTGGTAGTATAAGATCTCGGCGCGCCGGGTACGTTCGGGTATGAAAAAAATTCGATCACCGGGTCGGCATACTTCTCCTTTTTGTCAGACCCTACTGAAGGCTAGGGCTGTTGCCTGCTAAATGGCTTAGCTAGCGTTGCAACTAGTAGACGCCTTTAGGCTGCACGCTGCCACTGTTCAAAGCCCTGGTATCGTTCCCTCTCAGATACAGCTGTTTTATGTGTATTTAAGGAGGTCTCGCAACCTCTCTTTTTAGACAGGACCTCTTAGAAGGTCAACCAGATAATTCACCTTCTTCTTCAGCCATATATGCTTCAGAGTGTGATGACAGGGTCTCATACTTTTCGTCCTCCATCTCTTCCCCTGCCTACCTCTCGATGCCCCATGTGGGGCGGCTATAGAAGTACCTCTTACGGTACTTCTTTACGACCCTCTTCTCGCACTGACAAAATCCAGTCCTAATTTTCTCCGTAAACTCGCGGATCTCAACCACGTCGTCCCAGCCTTGGACCCTATACCGGCCTTATTTAAGCCTTGGGTGCCACTCTTCCAACTCGACAATTTCCGGGTCCAATGGTAAATTCTACCAGGCCTCGTCGGGGACCATATCTCTCGTAGGACGGGGGTTGCGGGTAAGGCTGACTTAAGCAGATAGCCGATACAGCTAATCTTGCGGCCTCTTCTTTAAAAATGTATCTTGAACGTCGATGCTGACATTCTCGTTAAGGTAGGAGCTGTAGAGCCCAACAAACTGCGGATTGTCACGCATGATCTAATCTCGGACGGCATCCGGCGCGTTTCCTAACAATGACGTCCTTATTAGCATATCCGCCTCGTCTCGGCTTCTCTGAAACATACATACCGTTCGCGCGTTACCCGCACCCCTCCGAGGGAGTCCGGCGTCCAGCGTTCCTCAAACCCTGCATCGAGGCTCTGCCGGCCCATATCATCTCTCAACTTGGCATACAGCACAGCTGTCAGACCCTGCTGAAGGCTAGGGCTGTTAGCTGCGCAATGGCTTAGTTAGCTTTGCAACTAGTGGATGCGCTGTTGGATGCGTTGTTCGAAGCTCCGGTATCGCTTCCTCTCAGATACAGTTGTTTTACGTGTATTTAATGAGGCTTCATGACCTCTCTTCCTGGACAGGACCTCTTAGAAGCTCCACCTGATAATATCCTCTTCTTCAGCCATATATGCTTCAGTGTGTGATGACAGGGTCTCATAACAGCTTCGAATTCCGAACGCACCCCGTTACGACGGAAACGGCGGAATACCGGGGTCTTTCGGCTTTGATTCTTTCCAACATAACGCAGTGCATTTGGTAGAACCTCAGGTCTTAGCTCCGAGCACTCGGGCGGCATCAGTCAAGCTTTCCGCGGCGAATGCCTGGCCGTATAATGCAAGGGCGATAGCGATGCTAACGGGACAACAGATAGGTTTCTCGGAAGGGTAAAGTAAAAGATGGGTTAGTATCTGTTACCAAGTGAGGTCACTGCCCTTGCTTGAGAATTCATGGCTCCAGGGGCGTTAAAAGCATACGATCTTAGTTTCTTGTCGCGCCCCTTATAATGAATGAACTTGATGGCCATCACGGGAAAGAGCCGGTCTGTCCTCGTAGCAGAGGATTTTGGAACCCCCGCAGACGAGTGACTGTATTGTGGCAGCTTCAACTGAAGTCCCTGAGCAACGTACGGAGCTTCGGGTTCGGCCTTCGAAGCGGCCTCGTTTGTTAATTGCAACTGAAATTAGACGACAGGGAGCGATTGGTTAGGCTGTTTAACGGGAAGTAACACATGTCATTTATATTCTCTTAAATCCTATCAGGTTATCTAAAAAATGCGTTGTTTTTGCAGTAATTTCGCAGTTATGTGTAGCGTTGCAACGGAAGCCACGAGAATCGCCCGTACTCCCTATACCAAACCCCCAAACACATCCACAAATAACCGGACCGTAATATTATGAAAATATTAGATAGATTAATTGCCCCAATTGAAGCGACAAAAACCATATAAAAATCATCGTGATGCGATGCGCGCGCGTTGAGATATTAATCATTCTTTTCGTTGCTGTTAAGCAAAGCGCTATGTGGGTGCGCTGCAGGCCTGAACCTTTTAGAACGCCTAGCCCGAACCCCTTTTCGTTTGCAGTTGCATCCCTCTCCCATATCCCATAATTTACTTATGTATAACTTCACAAAGAAAAACCGCAAAATTAAACAGACTTCGGACATTTATTTACAATTAGTGGGGATTAAAATAAGGGCCGCAATATTTTTAAGAAATGTTATATTGTTAAGTTATTTAACGATAAATAATATGTGTTATGAAGTGACTGAAACCGTGGCGGGGCATTGCCAGGTGTAAAAAAGTAATGTGTGGCTTCTATTGAAAAACTAATGTGCGAATAGCACATCTCTTAGCATTAGGCTCATGGCCCGGAAAGGATGTTTGTCGCATTCGGCTGTACCAAAAGAACTGATTGTTACTATGGTAAGTGCAAGTTACTGTATACCTTGCTACAATCCCGGAGCATTAGAAACGCAAATCGCCAGTTTTCCACCAAAACTTATCAACTTTGAAATTAAATAACTGCTTAATAAAAACAGTCAATAACTTACTTTTACTTGTTATATATAAAACTTTATAAAGTATTATACATATATGAAAACCAAAATACTATTATTTTATTTATATATTTAAATTTAACATCGAAATTATAGTAAAATCTTAAAAAATTAAGGCCCTATATTTTTAACGGAGTTCAACAGCTAACTCCACTAAAATTCAGCGCCTTAAGCGCTAGCCGTCAGCACTAATCCACTAATTATAAATATTTTATCCTTAAATAACAAAAAAAACAAAATAATAAACTATATGTATAAGTGATATATAATAAATGCTATGTTCGAAAAAATGTTGTTAAGAAGATTCTATATTTATAATATTTTAGTTTAATTAATTAAGGAATTACAAAGTCATAACGTTTTGCGGGAGAAATGGCAGATTTGCGTTTCTAATGCAACCCCACTGTACTAGCTGACAGTTATCACCAAACACACAGCCCAAGACACCGCTCCAAACTGCCTAGCGTCACTCTTTTATCCAATACAAATAGGGCGCGAGAGCGTGCATGGGGAGTCGTATTGGATCAGCCTCATACAACGCCGTATCTGTGGGCACACGCCAATTACTATAAGTGTCATGAAGCAATAAACACGTTAAGGGCACAGATTGGAACAATAGAGCTGAGCAGCGCCTCGTTAACAGGCCCAAGGCTTGGCATTTATCGATTGGGTCCGATTGGGAATTCGACAAGGGCTGGACATTTATGCGCTTAATGCGTTGGGGTCAGCAGAGCACTGGACTCACCGCGCTGCCCGTCATTGTATCTCGTTGCATTGCCTTTGACTTCCGTATCGTCCTTTGGCGTCACCGGTGAACGAATTCGCCCGGATTCCGCACTAGTATTGCATCATTTTACCTACTCAACCCTTTATCCGGTTCATGCCCGGACAGAACCCTCCAGTTTGAGTGAAGCACGTTAATGTTGGTCACCACTTTTGGTCACTTGCCAGCCAGATTGTTGACAGCCGGTTCGGCAGAGCTTAGAGCAGGTACCTGCAAAGTATTTGAATTTTTGAGGGCCCATCATCTAGACGGCGATGCGGATAACATGCTTTCCAAAGGATCGACCATTTATTCCAAACCTAAGACTGTTAAAGGAGTGTTATAACTAGTAAGAGGCGACGCAGTAAAAGTGCTTCAGATGAATGACGAGAAAGAAGCAAGTGTGTCTACTAAAATATAACACCAGAGTTCAAGGTAACATCTTAGGCATAGCGCGTATTCCGACGTAACGGTCCTTACGGAGGCGGCTGTCTTCCCCTAAGCCCATAACACATTTTGAGACAAATGTCGCCAAGGATGGCATCTTATTTCATGCAGTACTGCCACTGAACGGAGAACTCGACAGTGAGCTTGCCGGTGAGGGAGTCGACCTGTCCCAAAGTTTGGCATTAAACGTTGGAAGAGTTTAATATAAAGGGGGCGGGGGTTAAACTTACAGTAATGAAAGCAGGCAGGTGGGCCGGGCTAAGGCTATACTGGGTGTTCATGTTTAAAATTGCGGTACTACCGCTGCAGGGTGACCACGCGATAATGGCAGGGTTGCTTTGAAGGTCGAAAGGACCTTCGTACTTGCCCATAAGGTCAAAGCCAAAATTGACCTGCTCTTTCTGACCGGTAAAGGAAAAAGTGTTGTCGTAATGGCCCTTTGCGTACTTCGGAATCTGGGCGAAGCCTTTTACGCTGGTTTCGAGGATTGAGAACCTAGATGTTATAATTAGTAAGCGAAATTCCGGCGAGGAAATTTAAAAGCAAGGAACCTATCCGCGTACTGGTAGCCAGAGTCGAACTCTATATTGATGGTAAGCTTGCAGTTCTTGCGCCAGTCCGAGGGTTTGGTCCGGGGGCCAGTCTGGACGATAAACTTGGAGAAAGTGGCCTTAAAGAGAGTACCAGTAGCGTCAACTGTGACGTCCGCTAAGCCGCGGGGGCAACCAGATCCCAAAAACTTGACGCCATGGATCTTGACCTTCTTGGGAGCGGGGGCAGGACTAGTTGGAACTGCGGCAATAAGGCCGAGGAAAAGGGCTAGGACGGATTGCCATTACATTTGATGACGTGTTGCGAGTAGCTTTGAAAAGGAGATGATATGGTGCTAATTGTTCAAGGTAAGGTGATCCTGTAGGTAACTGTGATCTAGAAGATTTGAAGAGGTAGAATGGGGGGGGGGGGCCAAAATCCTTTTATAGATGTCTAGATGCATGACAGACTCCTTTGGGATGTATCCAGAGTCAATTCCGTCCGAATATGCTCTACTAGCCCACCTAGTTTCGCAGGAATAAATGGCTAACTAGGGTCGAAGCAACCCGAGACGTAACCGCCAAACCCAACTTACCTATACGCTTTCAAATTTAATCATTATCCATTTTATTTAACTATTCGTAAATAACTATTACCTATATAATAAGCAATTTTCCTAGCGCTATTAATCCGAGTATATATTATAATGTATTACGTATTTGATAAAATTGAAAAGTAATATCATAACCCGTGGTTTAACTAATAATATATTTAAAACGGTTCCAATTACAATCTTATATATTGATGTAATGTTAGATATACTTTTATCTTAAATATAATAGCAATACGCTTTTCAAGGTTAGATTAATGTCGTATATATCTTTGATGTAACGGATTAAACTGTAATATTGAAGATGTAGAACTAAGAATATAGAATTAGCGAGACAGTACACTATTTATACGTCTGCCAAGGCTGCAGCGCTTGGCGTATCCCATAATTCTTAAAATTTAAAATATACCTATAACAACTCTTTTATAGCTGATTCGCGTTTATACATTAAGAGAATAGTAGGTTTATTTTAAAAAATATATACGTGGAAAATTATTTATATATTAAATTTATAAAATATATTTAAATCATCGTTTCAATTTATTTACTAAATGTTATCCGCTTGACGGCGACAAGGCGTTAGCCTTAACAATTTTTTTTAGGTCGGCAGCCTTTCAATTTTGATTCGCCTACATCACCCAATTAACTTCTTCAGGTAAAGCTACCTTTAGCCACACCCATTTTGCACTATGATACATGTACCAACACCAGTTATTGTTACAAATTGCAACCTCGCATTCGGTGTACCGAGTCGTTGTCTATCGGGCTAGCTGCTGTAGGGTTTTCTTTATACGCATCTGGATTTAGCTGTGCCGCAGGAGTTTCTGATTTTATTTTAACGTCTGCAGCTTTCAGCTTTCGTCCTATTTTACGTTAAGAGGAAAAGAAAGATAGCAATATCATTAACGTTAAACACTTAAAGCACTTTCGCACCCGCGTTTCTGTGAAGTAGCGCAACTTAGTGGGGCTTCAGTGGGCTTAGCTTCTGTTTTAGGCTAATGGACCCGCTAGAAAATTGTAAGCGCTAACGCCTTGTTGCCGTCAAGCGGATAACCGTTTCACTTCCGAAATTGAAAGCTCTATTGTTAGAAAGATTGGGATTGGGTTTGTTAACTATACGATTTAATTAATTTCGTTATATATTACAAATACTAGCTGTTTATTATAGTTTCGAAAGGAGCATATTATTAAAGGAACTATTTTGCATTAATACGGTTATACTAAACCGTATATTTGTTATAGTCAAAGTTTATTATATCAATTTATCAGCATGAAATAATGAAACCAACGTAATATAGAACTGTTAATAACGTTAAAAATATATAAGAATTCCTAAATTATTATCATTTTAAAATGAAATATGTAATAATAATAATAACTTCTTATTTCGTTGGAAAAGAAAACGCCTTGCTTTAAAACTAGCTATATATAATATTTAATATTAAAAATGTTCTTTAAACCACCTATAAGCTATTACGACTACTATCGGTAACCATCTATATAGGGATATTAACAGATGCATCTATATATTTTTCTAAAGTAGTTGATAGACATCACCCCACTTTTATAAGTGTACGTAATAACGTGGATTGTATTGTTTCGACGTTTAAGCCTAATTATTAAAATCCTGCTGAGCTTATATTCGACTTTGAAAATCATAAAAGAAGAACCTAAGAACGACTTGCCTGCCTAGGCAGTGAAGAATTATCCCGTTATATTACCGCTATTGCGGATTTCGGGTAGCGGTAAATTTTAGAACCCTTTCGTGGCTGCGAATAAGTGCTATAATATATAAAGCTAGGAGCAAACCGCCTTTACGAGTTAGCAGAGCGTCGAGCTTGGTTTCAGCTGGTGGAGCTGGATTATATGACATATTAATTAGCCTTATGCTTATTTGCATTATTTCCAGTGGACAAAAGTGCGTGAAGTCACCCGTGGTTTGTTCCTAAAAGGTCTAGATTTCCGACCTTTTCAGCCGGGCTGAACGTTCATAATACAGCCAATGGTGGGACTGAAAACTATAACACCTATACGGCCTTAGGAAAGAGGGCGTTGCCGTAAACAGCATAGCGCAACGCCTGCATCCCGACAACCAAAGCGCTTAGGGGTAGGACTACCGTTACGTTAACACGTAAGCATATTGCACTCCCAAGGCCTGGAGGCATCCACATTTGACTCGTATGAGTTTGTCGACAACACATACCAACGAATAAGACCAAAATAGAAACTGTGGGCAAAATGCGTTGCAATTGGGTCTGGGGTGCTATCTGATTGATGGTCTAGGTCGCTCATCTACAACTGGAATGGGAGCAGCCACATATAGCCTTCAGCTCCTTCGTCTTTGCAATCCGAGGGCCACATATCAAAGCCCTTTGACTCCTTTCACCGCTTTTCCAACGAATCACCTCAACTGCCAACAGAAACATTTAATTAGTTAAAATCAAAAAGGCTATGGCCTATACATATTTAATCCGAATGGGCTTAAATGACAACACATATATATAAATATGACCGAAATAAAAACAAGCGAATAATTAAAATCGATAAGGCCAAGGTCTGGAACATTCGACTTTAATGGGCTTAACGACAACATATATTACATACAGGCGGTTACGACCGAAATAGAAACAAATGGAGTGGTTAAAATCAAAGTGGCCAGTTCTTAGACTATTTATTCGAACGTCATAAACCCGTTATAGGGCGTCAAGGTGGCGGCGGCTGCGCCTCAGCCTTGGCTTCCGCCTAGGACGCTGGTTACTGCGATTTCGAATCACAGTGTCGGGGCCTCACTTAGCTTCTAAATCACACACCTTTTTTTGTATGGACCTTTTCAGAACGCTTGTAGTCCTTCGACAGCAACATAATAACAGCTATAATAACAGAAAACGAAGCTCTCGCAATTGTTTTTTACGCGTAATCTAATGGTTGATGACTTCTTCAACAACTTCTGCTTCTGCTTTGCGTGCCGTACTGCGAAAACCAGGCCAACCTAGCCGAATCCCACCTAAGCCTCCTGGCCGTACGCGTTTTTTTCTTTTTTTCAAGGCTGATTCGAATCGATGAAACTGCGAACGAACACTTCGAAATGTCTTCCAGGCTGCAAATCAACTCCACGATATTCCACACAACTCAACTAAGGGCATTCCCAATTGATCAACTCGTCAACCAATCCACGATGCCTCTGCTTAGTCATCTCGTCAACCAATTAATTCAAGATCCTCGTTAACTTAAATAGTGTTGACTTATTAGTAAAGTAGGTATTAATATTATATATAGTAATTATAACTCGAGATCCGGTAGAAGATTAGGGACTTATTGATTCAGGTGGCTATCTTAGGGTTAAGCGAAGGCTGTATCGCCCCGCTAGTAATTTCCTAGTAGAATCTTATAGTTTTATCCCTTTGCCCCAGCTTCTAACCTTTCCATTTTGCCCGCCCTATGCTTTAGTAATATCGCGAGATTTTCTTTAGTGTTAAGATGGCCGACTGCTTTTGTATAACCTAACAACGGAACAATTATTCTTCGATCAAAGCGTAACCTTCTTTAATTAAGGTGCTTTAGCACACCTGGCTAGCTGATACACCCCCTCAACACCTTAAAAAATTCGGGACGTTAATCATTATATTTTATCACTCTTTAAAGCCACAGCTTTTCATTCGACCTCTTTTCCGGTAATTATATCCTCCTAATTAACCAATTCCTTACCAGAAATCGCTTTTACAGTTTTTCTTCGCAAATCCAAGGCTTCTATAATATCTATTAATCCTGGCTGTTTTTTAAAGTACCTAAGAGCTTTTTGTAATAGGGCTTTAGTTAATACATCAGTTAATATATTGCCTGTAAACGTATAATTTATTTTGATCAGGGCTGTTTTATTGCCTCTCGCAACCAGTGATTATATATATTTACGTACCGTAGCTTTATGTTTAAGAAACCGACCTCGGCGTTAATACAACGTATAATCTGCTAGTTATCGCATTATAAATTTAACAGTCCTATATCCAGGCCGACTTCCAGCTGTTTAATTAATCAAAAAGTAAATAAAGCTGTTTTTAACAGTCTACGCAAAGGTATGACAGCTGGGCTAGTTAACCAACTATTAAACCTAATCGTATGGGTTTACGTTGGCAGTGGTGCTGTAGAAAACTAAGCAATAACGAGTAAACTAGTTAGGTCTGGTAATAACAAATAACTAAAGGTAATTTGGGTAACCAAGTTATATTACAAGCTGGTGTTATCTAAAACCATGGAAAGTAATAAACGTATATATCCTTTTTATTAATTTTTAATGATTATTATTAATTACTTTGGATTACGATTAATTACTATCGGCGTCATAATTACCAGTAATTCTTTTTATTGTAATTATTTCTAATTACCGGATTTACCGTGATCACAAGTTACGTAACCCGCGTTCCTGGTTGGAACTTGTTTTTTTTACAGCTTTCGACCGTTTTAGAAAGGCTAAGCTTTGCTGGGTTATAACACGATTTTTCTTTTTTTAGGATTTTTGCTCTTAAAAATTAATTTGTTTGTTTATGACATTTGGTAAGTAACTTCCTCTCTTTACCATCATTTTTCTGATAACTAATATGTTTAATCAAAAAGATAAAACTCGTCGCAAGCCGCGTTTTTTTTACCGTCCGTCGCGTTATATTTGTAAAAGCTTTTAACGATTTTGTATTCAAAGTTCTACCTTGTTCTTGGTGTTTTTTAAAAGGATTAAAGTGTAAGATAATGCAAAATATGTCGCGATGTAAAAAGTATATTTCCCGGGGCCGTTTCTGTGATAGTACCGGCGTGCCGGTATTTTCTTTATAAAGCATTTGCCCTAAACATTAACTCCTTAAACGAAAAGAAGACGTTTACAAAGAAGCGTTTTTGAAGTTTTAAGAGCATTATTTAGAAATACAGCGTCTATAATAAGAAGAAATAAATAAGACCTTAACTCGTTTGATGCGGTTACGTAAATAAAAGGCTTTAGCGCGTTTAAAAGGTGTTACTATGGTTTAACATGGTTTTTAATCTTTAAACGAGCTGGAAAAAAGAAAAAGCGAAAATAAGCAAGGTTAGAAACTAGTACCATTACGTTAATACAGGTTCCAGGTCCGGTGGATAAGTCGGGTATTAAAAATATTAACTAGTCTATTATTAATAATATCAACTGGAGCGTTATAACTGGCGATTCCGGCGTTGTTGGTGAAAGTTTTTCAGGAGGCCTTGAGCGTTTATAAGATTTTTAACGGGTTTTTAGGTGTTTTCGGAATTTGTGTAGTTTTTTATTTGACCAAATATTTGGTGGGTCTATTATTTTGCGTGTATTTAGAATTTTCTCGGTTTCGTATATTGGTAGGTTTTTTTTTACCTTATTTTTCAGTTTTATATTAACTTTGATAGTATTTCCTGTTAATTTAAGTAAGGAAACATAAAAAACTGGATAAAGCTTAACTTTCGAGAGTAGCTTTAATTTATAGTTGTTTTCTGAAATTTTCTTAATGACTTTATATAGGCCGATATACTTGAAATCGAGCTTTTAATTTAGGCGTTTGGTTTTAATATTTTTGATGGTTAGGTAAACCATGTTTTCTTCCGAAAAGGTTGGTTCCTTTAATTCTTTTTAGTTATGATACTTTTTTATTTGATTACATATAAATTCGAGTTCTGTCGTTATTTTTGCATGTAGCTATCTGAATTGTTTTAACGTTAAAATAGCTTTGATGTTAACTGGACCGTTGTTGCGTGTTTTTTTGTAAACTTTTAGTATTAAACCGAAATTAGTATTTATTGAGATTATCTTAATGCTTTTATAGTAACCGGTATTATAAGCCAACTAGGCTATTAATAGCTTTTTAACTTAATTGTTTTGTTTATAGTTGATATAACATCGTAAGTAAGTTTTGAAAGTTTGATTTAGCCGTTTTATTTGTCCTTTTATTTAAGGTTTGAATGCGCTGAATAACTTATGGTTTAGGTCGATTTGTATTATAAAGCCTTGCTAAAATTTAGAAGTAAATGTGGTTTCTTTATTTGAAATTATTTCTGTTAGTAATCTATACACGCTGAAAATATGTCGGAAAAGGATGTATGCTATTTGCTTTGCGTTTATATTTTCGTAGTAAAGTAAGAAATAGGAAAATTTTGTAAATCGGTTAACAATTACGAAAATACTGTCGTAATGTACTCTTATTGCTAGGTTTTCGAACAAGAGAAGTTTAATAATAAAATCCATAATAATTAAATCCCATAATCGTTATGAAATTGGAAATAGCTGCAATTTTCCGTAAGGTTTGTACCGTAAAGCTTTCGCTATGGCGCAAACGTCGCATTTTCGTTTAACTTTCTGTACTATTATTTTCATTTTAAAAAAATAATAAGTATGGTATAGACGTTTTAGGGTTTTCCGGATTTCTAGATATCTGTGAAATAGATATTAATATATATCTTATATCAAGTCCTGTTAATATTTTTCTAAAATTTGAATTTTATCTGTTTTCTAATCGTCGGGTAGGTTATCGTTGTACTGTTGGATTTTCCGGTATAGGTCGGCGGGTATTGCCTTAATTATTACGACTTATCGTAACTTTAAGTATCTTTTTAAGGTAATATTAAAGATTTTATGGCTAACCTTGGCCAGCCTTTCTTTCAGGTTCGGTCGTTTTTTTAAAAGCATCTATTTTGCCGTTTTTAGAGCCATTTTGATAGAAAATAATAAAATCGTATTCCGTTAATTTCTCTGCGTAACGTAATTATCCTTTTGTAAATTCTCGTATAGTAGTAAAACGGGTAAGGTTTTTGTAATTAATGTAAACCTTAATTTGATGCAGGTTTTTTTAAGCATATGCCTAAATTCTCGGAAAGCTTTAACGATGGCCATGAACTCTTTGCCGGGAATGGTATAATTTAATTTTGCTATTTTTAAGTTATAGGAATAAAAAGTAATCGGGTAAAATATTCCTTAATCGTCTCGGTATCCGATTAGCGCGTTTAACATATAATCCAAAAAGTCGGTTTTTAGCTAAACTGGCCGTTTTAAATCGTACATAATTAATATTGATTCATTAATAATTGCGTTTTTGATTTGTTGGAAATTCTTTTTTTGTTTTCGTTATTTACCGGAATTCGTTTTTTTAGTAAGATTAAATAAAAGTGTTGCAATTTTACTAAAGTATTTGATAAGTTTTCGGTAATAATTAGCAAGTCCGATAAATACCTGCACTTTTTTAACGGTAATAGGTATGGGCCATTTTATAATTATTGTAATTCTCTTAAGATCCATTTTAATATATCTTAAGGTAATGATATATCCCAGATATTCCACTTTTTGTATGTAAAACTTAAAAAACTTGGTAAACGTGTTTTATATAAGTTTTTTCTGTTTTTGAAAAAATCAAAATATTATTTAAATAGTATATAACGAAAATACTTAGCCATTTTCGAAGTACGTGGTTAACTATCTGCTAAAAGGTTACTGGTGCGTTCGTAAGTTTTATTAATATGATTAAATATTCGTACAATCCGTATTTCGTTTTAAAACCCGTTTTTTATTCGTATCCTAGCTTGATTCGAATTAGGTTATATCCGTTATTGCGGTTTAAAAAGGTAAACTATTTGGTTTTTTATAAACGATTTTTGATTTTAATATATAGTAGTAAAGGTATCTTATTTTTAACAGTAATATTGTTAAGATATCGATAATTTATTACCAATCGTAATTTGTCTTTTTTTAATATGAAAAATATAAGATATCTGGCTAAAAATATAAATCGTCGAATCCATTTTTTTTTAAGTTTATCTTCCAGATATTTACGTAAAGTGTAAAGTTTAGTTTCATTTAGATTGTAAATGGGGTAAAATTTAGGTAAAGTACCTTTGTTATAACCCAACAAGGCTTGGCTTCTCCAAGAACGGTCGGAGTCGCAAGAGAAGAATTCCGATAATAACCCAGGGTCACGTGATCGGCTCAAAAGGCTTAAGGGTCTTGGCAGCTTAAGCGCCTTAAGCAAAGAATAGAATATATACGCTCCTTATTTCCCATAATTTTAAATAACACCAGCTTATAATATAACTTAGTTTCTTAAATTACTCTTAGTTATTTGCTATTACTAAACGTAACTAGTTTACTTTTTCGTTACTTAATTTCTTATAATATTATTATTAACATAAACCAGTACGATTAGGTTTAATAGTTAGTTAATTAACCCAGCCGTTATACGTTACAAGCTTTTATTTAATAATACAATTAAACTTTAAGTAATATTCGAATCGCCATTATGTCGACCAATATATAAGCAACTATTACCCCGGAACTTACGGTTTAGAAACTTTAAGACAAAATTAAAAAGCTTAAAGCTACCGTTCAGCAACTTACTAACAAAGTAATGATAACCCAGCAAGTAAACCTTCGTAAGATAAAGCTTAAGAAACTACAGCCTTATAACGGAAAAGGGAACATCCAAAGTTTTCTAACCCAGGCTCGAATTTACCTTCGCCTGGAAGGACTTACTGATCCAGCTAATCAAATCCTTACTGTCGCCGCTTACCTAAAAGGAAACGCCCTTAATTGGTTTAAACCTACTATAAGGGATTTCCTGGAAAACGGAAAATCTAATCAAAAAAAAGCTACTTAAAAAATCTTTTCCAATTATATTAATTTCGAAAACAAACTTAAAAGCAATTTTGAAAATCTGGACAAAGGACGAGTTGCGGTATAGAAGCTTTTTTAATTGCGTTAAAAGGAACCAATTTCTACATATGCTATAAAGTTTAAAAACCTTATGGCAGGCGCAGGATGGACAAACGAAAAAAATAATATTTTAATCGATGTATTCTATAAAAAATAAAAAAAAGGTTAAAAATAAAATCATTAAATTCCTACGACTTACGACACTTAATAAATACATTACAAAAACAGTAAAAATCGATAATCGGCAATTCGAAAAACGACAAAAAAAAAGAAAATACTTTACTTTACGGGTTAAACATTCCAAGGCCAATCAAGGAAAAAAACGCGAAACACCTTTTACTTCCTATCAAACAACTCCAAAACCCATAAAACTTAACATTACTTAGCGACGAAATATAAGCCAGGTATAGTGTTACAACTATAATAAGATAGGATATGTTACTAGACGATGCAAGTCGCCGCCAAAAATCGATAAAAAAGTACATTAGGCCCCAGTACCCGAAAAACCTCCTAAAGGTTAAAACGGTAACAAACAAATTAACATGGTTCGCATTCGCCACGACGACAAACAAAAAAAAATTCGACAAGGATTAAAAACGGCTAAGGCATTTTTACAAGCAGTAATTAACAAACAGGCTTAAAAAGTACGGCACGTAAGCCTTTATCCTGTTAACTGTAACCAATCCCAATATCCCGTTTACGCAGAAAGAAAGCGACAAATTTACGAACGAATTACCTGTATATAGAAAAAAGGTTTCGATTTTTATACCCAAACGGGGTATAACCAAAAAAACCAACAGTAATATCGAAAGTTACGAACTTCCACCACCCAGGAGAAGGTCGACGATGCAGTACCGGTATTAACATGGCCCGAAAACGAAAAATGCCCCTAAGTGAACCCCACGTATTATTTCGGATAATGCAACCATTAAACCCAAGAAAAACTGATTTAAAGGTTTATCGACAAGTATTGTTAAAAGGCCATTACCGAGATCCAGTTATAACTCGCCTTTAAGATAAATCCTCGAAAACGAAAGGTATTATGAAAGGAATTAACAGAATTCTCCAGCTAAAGCTAACTAATCTTTTATGCAGGATAAGAGGCTGTTAAAGGATTAAAAGACGATATTTGCGAAGTTTTAGGTTAACTATACCAGCAAAAAAAGAAGATTCTTTAATTTGAAGTTTAGCTATACTGCCATGAAAGCCAAATAAAGCAAGTCCAGAAAATATGTAAGTAACTTACTAAACAAATCCAACAACTTACAAAATTCCCAAAAAAGGGACGCTACCTATAAAAGAACCTCAGGATAACGCAAGCCGGGAACAGCAAGAATTCCCCAAAATGGCTTTAAGTACGACGACAGGAACTAATAATAACCCTGTTACCTTAAAGATACGAATTGGGACATACTGATATACCGTAATAATGGACTGCGGAACTTTAAGCGCTAATTATATCACCCCGAAATTGGTAAATTAACTTAAATTATTATAGAAAGATAAGAAGAACCTTTACATTGCCGAAAACGCCGAAAATCAGGCATTTACCTACGACAATGGAAAAATCGCACGCAAAATTGATTACCTCGAGATTTTTGTCCAAAAACGAATTTAGATAGTTAATTTTAACATCGTTCCGTTAAGGAACTACGACATAATCCTAAGAAAACCATGGTTATATCAGTACAACCCTTTAATCGATTAAAATATTAACCAGGTAAAATTCGTTTTATATCTTATCGACAAACAAAAAAAACAAACGAAATTTTTACATTCGATTAGTAAGGAAAAAAATAACAAATACAGGTATGAAAATACGACAGAAACCTTACCACTTAAAGGAACAAGATATAAAAAAGAAAAAAGGCATAATAGACGTATTCGACGTATTATAACCACTATCCGGATACAGTTTTACGACATAAACGAAATCCTAAAATACCAACCCGAAAAGCTAAAAGAAAATATGGCTAACGTACCACCACAATATCGCAAATATAAGGGATTATTTCAAAAAAAGCTTAATACGAAATTACCAAAATACAGCAAATAGAACTATAAGATAGTTTTTAAAAAAACACCTTACTTAAATTTTATCCTATTTACAATTTAAACGAAACAAAGCTTTATACCCTACGAAAATACCTGTAAAACAAACTGCAAAAAGGATAAATTCGACGATCTATATCTTTAGCCGGATATCTTATATTTTTCGTATTAAAAGAAAATCGCAAATTACGACTAATAATGGATTATCGACATTTTAACAGCATTACTATCAAAATTAAAATACCTTTATTATTAATTACCGAAATAAAAAATCGTTAATAAAAAACCAAATAATTTACTGCTCTAGATTTTAAAAATAAATATAACTTAATTCAAATTAAGCCAAAATACAAATAAAAAACGGCTTTTAAAACAAAATGCGGACTATACGAATATTTAATTACACTAATAAAACTTACGAACGCACCAGTAACCTTTTAACGAATAGTTAACCACGTATTTCGAAAATACCTGGATATTTTCGTTATGTACTATTTAAATAACATTTTAATCTTTTCAAAATCAGAAAAAGCACATATAAAATACGTTCATTAAATTTTTCAAGCTTTACAAAACGCTAATCTAGTAATCAACGCCGAAAAAAGTCAGTTCCATATACAAAAAATGGAATATCTGGGATATATCATTACCCTAAAACATATCAAAATAAACCCCAAAAAATAACAGCAATTACCGAATGGCTTATACCTATTACTATTACAAAAGTATAAGCATTTATCGGACTCGCCAATTATTACAGAAAGTTCATCAAATACTTTAGCAAAATTACGATACCTCTATTTAATTTTACCAGAAAAAAAAAACAAATTTTAGTAAACGACCGAAACAAAAGGAGCTTTCTAACGGATTAAAATACGATCATTAGTAAACCAGTACTAATCATATACGATCCAAAACGTCCAGTCGAACTAAAAACCGATTCCTCGGATTATACATTAAGCGCAGTAATTAAATACCGGGATAATTAAGAAGTATTTCACCCGATTACCTTTTATTCCTACAAGTTAAAAAAAACAGAACTAAATTATGCCATTCCCAATAAAAAGTTTATAGCCATCGTTAAAAACTTTTCAAAAATTCAGGCATAAAAAAAAAAAAACTTTTATCAAACTAAGGTTTATACCGATTACAAAAATCTTACCCGTTTTACCACTACACGAAAACTTACAAAACGACAATTACGTTACGCAAAAAAATTAACAAAGTACGACTTCGTTATTATTTACCAGAAAAGCTCTAAAAACGGTAAAGCAAATACCCTTAGCAAACGACCTAACTTAAAAAAATTAATTAAAGTTAATCACAGAATTTTCGATGTTACCTTAAAAAAATATCTGAAATTACGACAAATTGCAACAATTAAGGCAGTACCCCCCGATTTACATTAGAAAATCCAACAATATAACGACAGCCTACCCAATAATCAAAAAACAAACAAAGTTTAAGTACCAGAAAAATATTAACAAGACCTGATATAGGATATATATCAACACCTATTTTATAAACACCCAGAAATCCACAAAACCCTAAAACGGCTACAACGTACCTACTACTTCCCTAAAATAAAAACAGTAATACAAAAAGTTAAAAAGGAATACGACGTTTGCACCAAAGCAAAAGCTCCAAGGTACAGGCTATATAAAAAACTGCAACCACTTCCAGTTTTACAACGACTATAGGATTCGATCACTATGAACTTTATTACTAAACTTCCCTTATCCGAAAACCCAGCAACAAAAGTATATTACGACAGTATCTTTATAATCGTCGACCGATTGACGAAATTTTCCTACTTTCTTCCATACCTCGAAAACACAAACGCAAAACAAATAAATACATTTTTTTCCGACATATTTTTAATATACATAAATTACCCGCGGAAATCATTTCAAACAAAAACACTATATTTACCTCTGAATTCTGGTAAGGTTTCATGGCACAAATTGGCCTAAATTACAAGTTATCTAACGCATTCAAACCTTAAACAAATAAATAAACAAAACGGTTAAATTAAACTTTCGAAACCTATCTACGATACTACATTAACTACGAACAAAACAATTAAGTTAAGAAACTACCAATAACCCAATTAACTTATAATACCAGCTACCAGAAAAACATTAAAATAACCCCAGTAAATACTAATTTTAAGTTTATACCAAAGATTTACAAAAAAACACGTAATAACAATCCAGTTAACGTCAAAATTATTTTAACCTTAAAATAACTCAAATAGCTATACGCAAAAATAAAAACAAAACTTAAATTTATACGCAACCAGATAAAGAAATATTATAACCAAAAAAAGTTAAAAACACCAACCTTCTCGGAAAAAAACATGGTTTATCTAACCATTAAAAACATCAAAACCAAACGCCCAAATTATAAACTTAACTTTAAGTATATCGGCCCGTATAAAGTCAAAAGGAAAATCTCAAAAAACAACTACGAATTAAAGCTGCCCCCAAAAGTCAAACTTCATCCAATCTTCCACGTTTCCTTACTTAAATTAACAGCAAACACCATCAAAGTTAATACAGAATATAAAACTAAAACAAAAAAAGATGCACCAATATACGAAACAAAGAAAATTCTAAACTTACGCAAAAAGGACGGACTTACTAAATACTTAGTCAAATAAAAATATTACCCAAACTCCGAAAATATCTAGGAATCTGCCAAAAATTTCATAAACGCCCAGCGCCTTCTAAAAAACTTTCATTAATAACGCCGGAACCCGTTATAAATACACCCCAGTTCACGTTATCAAAATTGGACCAGTCGGTATCGTTAATACCAGGCTAGTTAGCCAGGGCTATGGCTTATATCGACGCGGCAATTTCGGTAAATAACCTTTTTCGTTCTTCTTTTAAACGAGCAAATTCCTCCATTATCTCAGCACTTTTAATGCTACGACGAAACATCTCCAACCCACGACTACGGAACAATCGCCGCTGTTTTTGAAAACGATCCAGCTTATTAGCGGCAATCCGCAGTATCTCCCGAACCTGCTTTTCCTCGCATTCCAAACGATCTTTTTCGTTTAATAATTTTTTATGCTCTGCCTTTAAAGGACCAAAAACATCACAAGGACCCCCGTACCGAATACAGCGCGCATATTTCCCGGAATCACGAAAAACCTTACAATCCACACCCTTTTTCTTACATCGAAAACAAAAAAGCATCGTAAAACCAATTCTCGCAATCCGTTCAGCCAGAATAAAAACGTTAATGCGCTAACGAATACGGAATTTTTCAATTCGACCAGACATAATAATCAGTTCCCGGAAACATTAAGAAAAAAATAAAAAAAGGAAGTTACTTACCTAAAATAACAAACAAACAATTTAATCTTTAAAGGCAAAGATTTTTAAAAAAGGGAAATCGTATTATAACCCAACAAAGCTTAATTTCTCCAAAAACGGTCGGAATCGCAAAAAAAGAATTCCGATAATAACCCAAGGTTATGTAATCGGCTCAAAAAGCTTAAAGGTTTTGATAACTTAAACGCCTTAAGCGTATGGCAGCGCTTAAAAAGCTCAACGGGCTCAAGGGTTTGAATACCTTAAGCGCCTTAAGCCAAAAATAGGATATATATACTCCTTATTTCCCATAGTCTTAAATAGCACCAGCTTATAATACAACTTAGTTATCTAGATTACCCTTAATTATTTGCTATTACCAGACGTAACTAGTTTATTCCTTCGTTGCTTAATTTCCCACAGTACCACTGCCAACATAAACCCGTACGACTAGGTTTAATAGTTGGTTAACTAGCCCAGCCGTCACAACCTTCTTTAAAGATTATTTTGTAGTTTCATTCGTTATGTTTTGGTAGCTTCGTTTTGAGCTTTTTTTAAAACAGTTACTTATATTTACGATTTTATAATGGTATATTAGCCATATTTTTCTTTAGCTTTTCGGGTTAATGTTTCAAAATTACGTTTATGTCGTAAAGTTATATTCGGATAATGGTTATGATGCGTCGTACGCGTTTACTATGCCTTTTTTTTTCTTATTTCGTATTTTTTTAAGTAATAAAGTTTTCATCGTATCTTTATGCTTGCATTTGTCGTTTTTCTTTCTGTTAATTGAATATAGAAATTTTGTTTAGCTTTTTTATTTGTTAATAAGATGTTGTTGGAGTTTGGTGCGTTGATATGCCACCAGCTAGGTGGCCCGTGCTTACGGTTACCCTAACGCGTTTGCGGGGGCCCGTGCACCCCACTTGTTTATTTAGCCACAAATGGATAATTTAGTCTAATTGGGACAGAACGTAGTAATATACATCATCATCATACCAATTATCAACAGAACGCTCTCGCGTATCTTCACATAGTAACATCTTTTGGTTTTTTTAAAGAAAAAACGTACTTAAGCTTTTGTTGTTATTGCAATAAACGCCACGAGATTATTTATCAAACGCGCCATAAAATCAATTAAAGTTAATTAACCGGCCTAAAGTTATAAGCAGCCGGCAGCAGCTACGAAAACAAGTTAATTCGGCTAGTGTATATTACAATAGAACCCCAGAACGATCAGTTAATGTCCCTGTCCCAGCAGGAAAACGCCACTTTTGATTAACAACGCCAGGACTTCTTCACTGAATTAAAAAAGTCAGTCCTGGAATAAAAACGCCTTCGAGCTAAGTCAAAACGCCTGCGTCGTCAGGTGGAAGTATTCGCCATAAAGGCGGCTGCCGAAAAAAAGCAGAAAGAGCTGGCCGAACAAGACCAGCAGGTTATGGAGGAAAAACTCCTAAAAGCTAACGCCATAAGCAACTTGTTTAGACGCAAATCGAAGCGACTTAAGGAACTTTTAACGAACGAGCTTAACTTTTCAGTCCCCAGCAGCAAATCGTCACCAAAAACGGGACCTTCATCAGCTTCTCCGCAAGGATCGTTATCAGCTCCTCCGCGGGGACCTTTAGCGGCTCCTCAGAGCCGTCCGAAAACACCTGGACTGTTAGTACATGGCAGCTTCCAGACAGTTATTAAAAGCCCCCAACGACAGCACATGTCCCTGCCCCCCGGGCCTGTAATTCCTCCTTCCCCTGAAAAGAAAGAGAAGTTACCCTCCAAGGCCCCAGTCTAGCAAGACTTTGCAACCATTAATTTAAACGACAGAACCTCGCGAATGAAAACAATCTCGTCAGATGCCTTATCGCATCGTTCGCTCTCGCCACTTTCAGGCAGTAACGGTAGCCGTGGCGGCGGTAAAAGCGGTAGAGGCGGAAAAGGAAGCAGTAATAGCTCCTTTTCATCCTCCAGCTTTTCCTTATCGTCTGAAAATTCGAATTCGGATTCAGACTCGGAAGGCGATTCGAGCGATTCGGATAGCAACTCGAGTAACAGTAACCGAAAGAAACGTCGCAAAAAGCATAACGCGAAGAAAAATAAGAAGAAGCGTAAGGAGAAAAAGTCAAAGAAATCCAAAAAGAAGGACTCGACTTTCCGTTGGAAGCGTTTCGATTTCGCCTTTAACAAAGAAAATCACCTGAAGAGCTTTAAAAATTAGGAACTTTGGAAGAACGCCTTAAACCTTGCATTCGAAAAGGTAGGCTATAAGAAAGGAATGAAGCTTTCCGTTCTTAATAAGCTACGCTTAGCGAAAGCAATCACCAAAACCACCCGTCGGGCTTCCCTGGAGCTGATTACCGGTATCAAAAAAAGCACGAAAATGTTGAAAACCTTTCGTAAAACCTACGCAGCGACTGGGAAAACGCATCAACGCTCCCTTTGGAAAGAACTAAACCAATTGCGCTACGACAGAAAAGACCCGGTCTCATTTACTACGAAATTTCAAAAGCTAATTCGAAAAACCAAGAAATGCGGTATGAAGCTAGGTAAGGATTAGCAGGTCACCATGTTCCTAACCGCTATAAAAAAGAAAGCAAGTAACTGGTACCGAATAATAAGCTCCGTGCTTCGAAAAACCGACTATACAGTCCACCGCTTAATGGATAATTTTAACAGCGAATTCCATTACCGCGTCAAAAAGGCTAAGGGAAACAAAAACGGCAACGATAAGTTCAAAAACCAAAGCCATAACGCAAAAGGCCGAAATAACGGCAATAACAAGGGGAGGAATAACAACAACAACGGTAACAAGCCGTCCTGGAACGCTAAGGGCGAACCCCTTTGTTGGAATTATAGGAAGTACGGCCACCTGTCAAAAAACTGCCGTAAACCCAGGTGTTACGAACAGGGGTTCTCACGTCCTGAGGGCTCGGCTTTGGGGCCCTGCGGAAAAACCTCGGATGCGAAGGTCTTGGCTCTACCTGCCAAGACCCAGGTGATCTAGGTGATCTAAGTGATCTATGGGATCTGGGACTAGGTCACATAGATCACATAGATCACATAGATCCACAACACACTTACCGAAATAATGATGGATATATAACAGACCAATTTCCTATGTAGATAGCCTCTGAATAGTTTCGCTCCTTAGCTATCAATCTAAGCCTATAGCCAGAGAACCAGTTCTCTCCTATGGGAAAAGTCCGCAAATCTCTTTAACGAACAGACCCAGAATCACTCATCGTGCTATTGTTACCTGCAAATCAAGAACCCTTTTCGGATACTGCTCATACTTCCAGGTGGATGTATGACAGGTTCGTTACACCAGGAAGGATCAAAATAATCAAAATCGGAATCAAAACGGCTAACGTAACAACGGACGTAACAACAACGGCAACAGGTCCGGCAATAATGGTAATAGTAACAGCAATAACGCGAATAGCTAACAGTAACGTCAGTTAAAAGCATATTTTATTTTAAACGGCTTTAAAAACCTGTATAACCTCCTTGCGAAAAAATACCAGGCAGGTTACGCCGCAGCAGTTAATCAGTTAGATATGGCAAAAATCATGCAGTTGTTTGACAGGGCGATGGAGTAGCAGCGACAGACCGTTTCGTTACAGGGCACGTAAGCCCCAAAGGGCGCCGTTCCAGAGGGCGTTACCTCCGAAGGCTCCACCCCCGGCGTCTCCACCCCCTGTAGCAACTCTCCCCAGCACCCTGAATTCCCTGAAAAGATTGAAAGCACTGGAAGTACTGGTACGTCAAAGAAACTTTTTGTATGCGCCCCGAGCAATGCGGTTATCGACGAACTCGAACTTCGAGATAAACCCCAAAAACCCCGAGTTCGGATATTCCAGTTACATAACGTACAAAAGAAGAACCATAATGAGATATTATGGGACTCGGGAGCTAACGTATTCATTACAAACAATTCTAAGGATTATTTCCCTAAACAATTATTGGATATTCGAAACAGAAAGTTTATGATTATTACCAGCGGAAGCCCTATACAAGCTGAAATAATCGGTACAGTCAGCTGGAACCTTAAGGGACTTAAAGGCGAATGCAACTTTATAACCCTGCGGTATACGTTATATGTACCCACGTTCCCGTTACGTATATTTTCCGGCGAAGTTTTTTACAGACGCGGAAGATACCTTAACAAAAACTACCTGATTAACAGTAAAAGAACGAAACTGACCATAATTAACGTCCTAAAGCGAGGTTTCCTGCTTTGGACGTACGGGTACAAAGAACCTTTTATTGAAAGCCCTAATACTGACCAATAAGATAACGCGTTAAGGATGACATACGGTAAAATCGACGATATGCTAAAAACCTTAAAAACCTCCACGGTAAATGGAAAGGTTTTAATAATTAAAGCCGTTATATAACGGTTGATTTTTTGGCACCGGCGATTGTATTACCTTAACGACCAAAGGTTGAAATAAACCATTCGGATAACAACAGAAGTGGATTTAAAGGAAACAAACGTCGAACCGATCGTCTATAAGGCATGCGATAAAGCGAAAATTATTAAGATACCTTCGAAAAACGCTTAGGAACGCGGAATGCACGTTGGAAAGCTGTTTTGGTACGACGTAGGATAAATCAAGCCTATTACTATTAACGGCAACGCATATTACAACCTCATTATCGACGACGTTAACCGCCACCACGTTTTCAAGGCATACAAAACGAAGGACGAAGTACAATAGCACCTATGCTTCTATATCACGAACGTAAAAACCAGGCTAACCCTGGAAAATAAGACCGCCAGAACATTCCGCATTAACGGAGACAGAGAATTCGGAATGAGCCTGTTCGAAACCTTCTGCGATACCGAAAAGGTTAATCTAATTAACTCCAGTCCTTATAATTAATACCAGAACGGTATCCCAAAAAAAAGTATTCGTTTCGTTCAAGATAACGCTCGCGCCACTGTTATCCAGATGCGTATTCCAACCTGTTTTTGAGATTACGTTATGGAAGTAACAGTTTATACATTTAACCGTACAGGGTAATCCACCATCGAGAATATCACGCCCTAGAAATGTTATAACAAAGCGTTGGGACCTAAAGACGACGGCGGAAACGGAGGAACGAACAAAGCAACGAAAAAACCGGATAATTCCTACTTACGAATTATCGGTAACCGCTGTACCGTACTGATCGACAAAAATTACCGTATTAAAGCTGAGAAGTTAGAAATACGAGGTACCAAGGGCCTTTTTCTAGGTTACCAGGGTACCCACAATTATAAGGTCTAGCTGTTAAAAGGCGATCGCTTCTTAATTATACCGCATATACGAGTTTACGAAGAAATAGGTGCGCTGGAAAAAAAGAACGAGCCACCTAACCCGAAAAAAGTTATAAGGTCTTTACCTCTATACGTACAGCGCAGACTCCGCTACCGACCCAGGAAAAAAGGCGTTGGCGTCCATAATCGAAATAATAACGTTATTTCGGACGATCAGACGGATAACGAGACGAAAACCGTAAAACGGAAACGTGGCAGGCCGAAAAAGGTTAAGCCCGAACTATACAAGCTGTACGAATCTATATATACATGCGAGGCTCTCGACGAGGACCCCGAGATCATGAAAGCCTTAAGCTAAAAAAGCGTTCCGCATCCGGGAGTTCATAGCCTTAATTTCTTTAACGAATCGGAAGACAAGACGCTTACAACCCTTACGGAAATCCAGATAGCACCGTTGCGATCCGACAAGCCTACGAACGAATGTACGTACAAATCGTATATGACGATTTTTCCCTGTTTAACGTGGATGGAGATAGGCCTACCCTAAAGGAGGCTATGGAAAGCCCCGAATGGGATATGTGGCTTAAGGCTATTAATACGGAGATTAGAGAGGATCTATAGCGAGGAACCTTTGCCTTCCGACTACCGACCGAAGCCACAGGATACCTAATTAACGCCAAATGGGTCCTGAAAAAGAAGTATACCTCAACGGGCGAGCTGGAGAAATATAAGGCCCGAATTTGCGCAAAAGGCTTTACTTAGCGCAAGGGTATAAACTACAACGAAACAGCTGCAAGTACTGCAAGGGCAGTACACTGGCGAATTTTCATGGCTTTTACAGCGACTTACGGCTGGTATATGTAGCAAATTAACTTTATCGTAACGTACTTAAATGGGAACCTGGAGGAACGAATCTTCATGAAACGGTTTCCCTAATTGCAGGAATATTTCGACAGTCACCCAAATATAAAACAGCGCTTTGATTTCGGACCTAAGAAGATCATACAGCTAATGAACCCTTTATACGGGTTAAAGCAGGCCGGTACCGCATGGCAGAAGCGAGTTCGAACTATATTCGAAAAATACGGCTTTAAGTTATTGCTATCCGACGACGCGATATATATCAACCCGATTACCCGCGATATCATAGCCTCCTACGTCGACGATTTCCTCCTTTTCGGTCCTAACAAAATACGTCTGAAAGCCCTAGCAGACGCCATTATTGGAAACGTCCCTATTAACGACCTCGGAGCTGCAGATTGGTACCTCGGGATACGCATCGTTCGATCTTCCGAGACAGGCGACGTCCGCCTGGACCAAGAATAATATATTAACAAGGCGTTGGCAAGCCTAGGGATTGACAATATAAGGGCGGAACCGACCCCCTTTGTTAAGGAGCATCTAAACCACGCGATTCGTTTTGAGGGTACGGCTGATAAGCAGGATATCTTCGAATACGCAAGCCTCGTGGGCAAATTCAACTTTTCCAGTTGCATAACGAGACCTGATACGGCGTATACGACGTTTACCTGGGCCCGATTTATAAGCAACCCGTCCCCGAAGTACGGAGATTGCATCAAACGCCTCCCGAGATACCTGAAGGGCACCTCGAAGCTGTCTATTCGATATCGAAAGCTGGATGATACATACTTTTATTTCCAATATAACCCGTTAGGCCTATTTATGGCAGTTGACGTAAGTTTTGCGGATGACCCCGATACAGCTAAGTCCACCATTGGTTACGTTTTGTTTATGGCAGGGGGTCCTGTTACGTGGGCATTAAAGAGACAGCAGGTTGTTACCAGATGTATTTCGGAAGCTGAATACGTAACATTAGGTGCTGCAGCTACCGAAACAGCCGGCGTACGGATTTTTCTCGAGGAGCTTGGCCTTATGCCTAAAGGCCTCATTACCGTCCTGGAAGATAATAACGGCGCAAAGAAGTGGGTTGAAGAGAGCGTTATGATACGGAAGAAGCGTTACATACGCGTCGAATACCATTACATACGGCAGGAAGTCCAGGAAGGCCGAATACAGGTCAAGTACGTGGAGAGCGCAGAGAACCCTGTTGACGGTTTCACCAAGCCCTTGGATAAAACGTTACACGAGAGATTTATTACCAACTTAGGTCTTGAGAGAGTCTGAAAGTACTTGCAAAAAGGTAGCTCTGACTGGCAAAAGAATGGTCCCGCTGGATTCCCTTTGTACGGGAGGAGGGGCGTTCCCCTGCTGAAACTTGCTGAGCACTCGAAAGTACATTGACCGCGGCATTTTTCTCACGATTACCCGAAGGCATCCGCTTACCTGTCAGCTTCAGGGCTTTGACCTCCCATGAAATCACCTGTTATTTCTATTCCTCTGACCTATTGTGCCAATATTAGGGCTTGGTTCCCGGTGACAATCAACCACGATTTATAGCTTACAGTTAGCAGGCGTCCCCTACCCACCGGATCTAAGCCCCTACCCTTTGGCTACCGAAGTGGAGGGACCCAAAGAGCAGTGACCTCGATCACTTATTGATCTGCTGATGAAAAATGGGCAGCCTATTTGCAGTGATGAGACCTTTACGATAGCAGCCTGGCCCATACAGCTGCAATTCGCATACTGACGGCCAAATCGGGTCCGGAGCGTTTCGGAAAAGTGGGCCCCGCAGGCCGCCGTGCGTGCAACGATACGGTAATTTGAGGAGGCCGGCAGCTTGGTGTAACGGCTAGCATGGCACCCTTTTGATACGGAGATCGAGGGTTTAATCCCGAGATATTTCACATTATTTTTCCTTGCAGTTTTTTATTGAGTTTTCTGCAACGTTTCTGCAACTGAACGCAGGAGTCAGGGTTCAATTCCCAGACATGTTAGGTAGTTTTTCCTAGTGGTTTTAAGGGATACAACGCAAGAGGGCGTGTTGGAGTTTGGTGCGTTGATATGCCACCAGCTGGGTGGCCCGTGCACCCCACTTGTTTATCTAGCCACAAATGGATAATTCAGTCCAATTGGGACAGAACGTAGTAATACACATCATCATCATACCAATTATCAACAGAACGCTCTCGCGTATCTTCACAGATGTAAAATAAACTTTACCTGGCTAATATTTTAATTAATTAAGAGATTATACTAATATAACTATAGTTTTCCTAGGATTATATTGTAATTTTTTAACGGAATAATATCGAAGTTGATTATTTAAAGTCGTTTTTAAATAAAAATCTCGAAGTGATTAATTTCGCGTATAATCTTTCCGTTATCATAAGCGAATATCTAACCTTCGACGTTTTCAACGTTGTAAGGGTTCTTTTTATTCTTCCATCGCAGTCTAAGCTAATTTACCAACTTCGGGGTAATGTAATTAACACTTAAAGTTCCGTAGACCATTATTGCAATATACCAATATATCCCAATTCGTATTTTCAGGATGATAAGGTTGTTATTGGCTCCTGTCGTCGTACTCAGAGCTATTCTAGAGAATTCTTGCTGCCACTCCCGGCTTTCGCCATCCTAAAGCTTTTTTACAAGTAACGTCTTTTTGGGGGGAATTCGGTAAGCTGTTGGACCTGTTCCGTAAGTTGCTCGCATGCCTTTTGTACTTGCTTCATCTAGCCTTCCTAATAGCGTAGTTAAGCTTCGAGTTGGAAAATCTTTTCTTTTTGTTAATGTAATTAGTTTGCTATATTGCAAATATCGTCTTTTAATCTTTTAATAACTTCCTATTCCGTATAAAGAACTAGTTAGCTTTGGTTAAAGAACTCTGCTAACTTTTTTCGTAATTCTTTTCGTTTTCGGAAATCCGTTTCGAAGGTTAACTATAACCAAATCTTTGTAATAACTTTTTAATAATCTTTATCGACAAATCTTTAAATTAGTTTTTTTAAGTTTAATAATCGTATCATCCGAAATAGTACGTAAAGTCCCTTTAGGGACATTCCTTACCTTTAGACCATGTTAATACTGATATTATATCTTCGATCTTTTCTTATATAGTAAAGGTTCGCAACTTTCGGTACCATTATTGGTCTTCCTAATTATACCACGTTCGGGTATAAAAGTCGAAACCTTCCTTTTATATATGGGTAATTCGTTTATAAATCCGTTAATTTTTTTTTTACGTAGATAAAATATTGGGATAGGTCATAACTAACGAGATGGAAGTTCGCATGCCGGGTTTTTTAAATCTGCCTGTTTATTGCTATTTATAAAAGGGCCTTAACCGTTTTTAGTCCTTATCGCGCTTTTTCTTGTTCGTTATTATAGCGAATATAAATTATATTAACTTATTTATTATCGTTTTATCCTTTTAGTAATTTTTCGGGCACTGGGGTTTACTATATTCTTTTATCCGTTTTTTGAAACGTCTTATATCGTCCGGTAATATGTCCCATCTTGGCATAATTGTAATATTACACCTGGTTTATGTCTTGTCGTTAAGCAATATTAAGTTTCATAAATTTTAAAAATGTTTTATAAAAGGTAAAAGGTGTTTCGCGCCTTTTTTTAATTAGCCTTAAAAAATCCAACCCGTGGAATAAAATCTTTTCGTCTTTTTTGTCGCCTTTCGAATTATCGATTGTCGATTTTTATTACTTCCGTAATATATTTATCAAATAGTATTAATCGTAGGAACTTAATAATTTTATCTTTAACATTCTTTTTTACACGTTTATAAAATATATTAATTAAGGTATCGTCTTTTTTATTCGTTTATCCTACTTTTGCTATAAAATTTTTAAATTGTACAGCGTACGTAAAAGCTAGTTTTTTCTAACGTAATTGAAGGATTTTCTGGGTTATAACTTGTCTTTTATCCGGATTTTTAAAGTTGTTAAGTTTATTTTCGAAGTTAATATAATTAGAAAAAACTTTCCAAATAATCTCCTCTTAATCAAACTTTCCGTTTTGCAAAAAGTTTTTTATAATAAGTTCAAACCAATTAAAGGCATTTCCTTCTAAGTAAGCAGCAACAGCGAAAATCTAATCTGCTGGGTCGGTAAGTTCCTTAAGGCGAAAGTAAACCCGAGCCTAAGCTAAAAAACCCTAGATGTTCTCTTTCTCGTTATAAAGCTAGGGTTTTTTAGGTTTTATCTTGCAAAAACCTATTTGTTGGATTGCTATCACTGTATTGGTAAGTTATTAAATAATAATTTTAAGTTTTTTAATCTTATTTTGGAATTACTAAGCTGTAAGTTCCGAAGTAATTGTTACTTGCGCGCTGGTTAATATACTAACGGTTGGAATATTACTTAAAATTTAATTACACCACTAAACAAAAACTTGTAACGTATAACGGCTAAGTTAATTAACTAACTGTTAAACTTAATCGTATAAGTTTATATTAAAAGTAATATTGCAAAAAACTAAGTAATAATAAATACCTAAAAAGTAATCTAAGTAACTAAGTTATAGTACAATTTGGTATTATTTATAATTATGGAAAATAATAAACGTATATATTCTTTTTATTAATTTTTAATAATTACTATTAATCACTTTAAAGTATGATTAATCACTATCGCCGTCGTGATTACCAGTAATCCTTCTTATTATAATTACTCCTGATTACCGGATCTACCGTGATTACAAGTTACGTAACCCGTGTTCCTGGTTGGAACTTGTCTTCCTGCAGCTTCCGACCGTTTTGGAGAGGCCAAACCTTGCTGGGCCATAACAAAAAGATAATAATTCCGTTTCGATTATAAAAGTAGTTACTATATCTTGTTCATTTACCGTTATTCCTATTACTTTTCCAAACAGCTTTACAATATAAACTTAGAAACTTTTTTAATCAATTATATTATCTACGAAAAAAACGTTACTTTAGGTACCTATCAATTCTTACTACCGAACTGCAACGTTAATCTTTAATGCCGATCAGGTATCGTATAACGCAATTAGCTGTCTAATGATGTACGTTGCTAAGGTTTAAGGTAAATCGAGCAAGTCGGGATATTACAAAAAATATATCGGGTTACGTATAAACCGCAATATATAGGATAAAACCGATTTTCTTTTAATATTTGTTAACAAAACCTAGATAAGCCAGATCAGGATTTAACAGTAACTCGGCGTTTACCATTAGCGTTTTTAGAAAGCTATTTAGATTTTTTTTTAGGGATTAAGTTAACTAACTTATTTATAAAGTCGGATTAGAATAACTAGATTTTTCTATTAGGTGTATCTCTAATCACTTCGATCCTATGAAACCACTATAAGTTCCCACCTTTTATAAAGGTATACCGTTCCTGTTTTTGCTGGATTAACTGATCGACAAAGGCTTGATTTTCTTGCTATACGCAGTGACAATATCGTCGACGTGAAAAAAATAAGCACCTCCTAACGAAAAAATGAACAGGGTACATAAAGAACGGGATTAAGTCCCAAATCCTTAAACGTACTAATAAAGTCTTTCTGCCAAAATAACGGTAATTCTTTCAAGCTGTATAATTGTCAGATATAGGAGATCTCGGTTGCGTTGTTGTATTCAGCTAATTGCGCAGCTTCTCAGCGCGCGTACTGCTTTTATGTAGCCTAGCAACGGAACAATTATCCTCCGATCAGAGCGTAGCCTTCTGTAGTTAGTGTGCACCTGGCTAGCTGACACAAGCCGTTCAAGGTGCCAAGACCTTTGAGCCCTTTGAGCCGGTCACGTGACCTTGGGTCACTGTCGGATCTTCTTCTCCTAAGACTCCGACCGTTCTTGGAGAAGCTAAGCCTTGTTGGGTCATAACACCCACCTTTGGAGTGCACCCCCCTTTGGAGGCCAAATCTCACCAAATCACTGGGTTTCTAAAATAATATAATAAAATAAGAAAAATAGATATAAAGAAACCATTGATATATTATAGATAGGATATTGTAAAAACTTAATTAATAATACTTATTACTTTTAATATCTAATTGTTATTTCTTTAATTTTTATTATAATGTGTCGGCATTTGGTGCTTTTAGGTGTTGCAGGCTGGAAGGCTTTGTCGGTATAGGGCTGCAGGATGCAGCCTGCGACATGCCTTGTCCACCGCTCATCCTTTGACCGCCCAATCATGTACTTAAGGCGATTGCCCACGGACTAGATTTGTCCATCAGAACAGTTAGAGAACCATCGCACACAGAACTCGCCAGCTTCCTGCATTTGATCACTGTGACTGCTGACATAATGGTATTAAAAAATTGTCTAAATATTATAAAAAACTTTTTATTAAAACGCTTTAGAACGTACTAAAATTAAATAATGATTAAAAGCCTTACTTGGCAGACATATTACAAAAATAGTTTAAATAAAAGTTATATACTAAAACTAATAAAATATATAATTGAAATGTATTATTAAAGTAAAAATGTTAAATTTTTTATAATAAAAATTTAAAATATTAAAAATAATCTAATGCGTCATAAAAAACTTGAAACACTAAGCAATATATATAAAATTAGTTATATAATATTATATGTATAAAATCTTCTTAAATTTAAGGTTGTTTCTTTGAAGGTACTATATATATAATATTAATATTATAAAAAATGTTTCACTTATGTTTAATACGTTTAAATTAACTTTAATCTTTTATATAAATTTATAGAAAATTATTTAATTTTTTTTCTAAAACGACATAACTTATTTTAAAGTTGAAAAATTTTTATATCATTTTATAAAAGTAATAAATGTTATTTATAACTTCTTAAGTATTTTTTTATATAAAGCGTTAACTTTTTACCATTTTATTGATAATTCCCCGCCAAAGATGGGTGCACACCAAAGGTGGGTTACTCACATTAGACGGCAAAATTTAAATGCTCGTATTTTACCTAAAAAAACGCTTAACGCTTAAGTAATTAGGTTATTAACTTAAGTTTATAAATAACAGAAACGGATCCGGTTCGGAAAATGCTTATTAAAAAGCTATTTAATTTACGCCTATATTCGGATACTATGAGGTTTAATCGTTTTTTTATATAATATAATATTACTTAAAAATCGATAACCTTAACTTATAAATAAACCCTTTTTCGTTAGTTAAATCCGCAAGCTGGTAATATAAAATTTCGATACGCCGGGTATGTTCGGATATGAAAAGTTTGATTACCGGGTCGGCATATTCCTTTTTTCTCTCCTTTATTTTTCCCTCCTCTATTTTCCCCTCCTCTATGTTTCCCGTACTTACCTTTCGATCCCTTAAATAAGGCGGTTATAAAAATACTTCTTACGGTACTGCTTTACGATTTTCTTTTCGTATTAATAAACCTTAATCCTAATTTCTTCTGTAAACTTGCTGGTCTCGGCCTCGTTATCCCGGCCTTAAACCCTATAACAGCCTTATTTAAGCCTTACGCGCCGCTTTTTCTAACTTAACAATTTCCGGATCTAAAAGTAAATTCTACCATACGTCGGAAGAAACCATACCTTTCATAGCACAGGGATCTCAAATAAGGCTAATATAGGCAAACAGCCGATACAGCCAATCTTCAGCCTCTTCTTTTAAGAAAGCATTTTAATATCGAAACTGACATTCTCCTTAAGATAAGTGCTATAAAACGTAACAAACTGCGGATCTTACGCATGATTCAATCTCGGACGGCATCCAGCGCGTTTCCTGGCGACAACGCCCTTATTAGCACATCCACCTCATCTCGGCTTCTGTGAGACACACGTACCCAGGGTTGTAAAATTAGTTAGTTAGTCTAGTCACCCCCTTGACTAAAACTAGGCTAGTTTAGTCACTACTATGACTAAGACTAACTAAAAAAAATTAAAAAAAAGACTAACTAAACTAAGACTAACTAAGGACTAACTAAAGACTAAGGACTAAAACAGGGATTTATACAAGGGTAGCACGGACCATTTGAATATTTTGGAATGGATTATATATATTTCCGTTTTGATATAAATTATTTTATTTTATTTTTTATTGCTAGTTTTCGACTTTTTCTAAATCAAATTCTATATATAGCTTTTTTCTTGGTTTTTTTAGTTAGTCTAGTTAGTCAGGGCATTGACTAAGACTAACTAAGAATAAAAATAATTAGTCTTTTACTTACATTAGTTAGTTTAGTTTTAGTCTGACTAAGACTAAAGACTAAGGAATAATTTTACAACCCTGCACGTACCGTTCGCGGCGTTGCCCGCACCCCTCCGAATTCTTGGCGTCCAGCGTTTCTCGAACCCCGCATCGAAGCTCTGCCGGCCCATATCATGTCTCAACTTGGCATACAGCATAGCTTCGGTTCCGAACGCGCCCCGTTACGACGGAAACGGCGGGACTCCGCAGGCTTGATTCTTTCCAACGTAGCGCAGTGCATTTAGTAGGACCTCAGGTCTTAACCCGAGCAATCGGGCGACATCAGCCAAGCGTTCCGCGGCGAAGGCCTGGTCGTAAAACGCAAGGGCGATAACATGCTAACGGGACAAAAGATAAGTTTCCTTGGAAAGGTAAAGAAGAAGATGGTTTTACTCTCTGTTAGCAAGTATGCGCCCCTGCCCTTGCTCGAGAATTCATGGCTCCGGGGACGTTAAAGCATACAGCCTTAGCTTCTTGTCGCACCGCTTATAATGAATAAACTTGGTGGCAATCACGGGGATGAGCCGGTCCGTCCAGGGGTGGCGGACGATCATCATGAGAGTATCCTCGTAGTAGAGGGCCTTGGAACACCCACGCCCGGTGGTGTCGGCCGAGCAGCTCGTTAAGATGCTTGGATCTTCATCGGGCGGCTCCTCATCGTCAGCCTCGATGAACTTGTCCTCATCGTCGACCTTGCCAGATTTGTCCTTGCCGTCGGCGTCGCTGCCGCCGGCGGATGCAATTGCCTTCATACGAAGGATCTCGTCCAAAGGACCACCTTTTGGCTTCTTCCTCTGGTTATCCACGAGCTCGGCAGGTCGTGCTCCGGTATACCACATGAGCAGGTAGCAGCCGGCCGGCTAGACGCAGTGCCGCTCGGCAGGGAAGACGCCGGTGTCGTATGCTATGTTGAAGGTCAGGGTGATCCACTGTTCGTCCACGCTGACAACCCGGCTTGCCACCGACATTCGGTGCTCGGAGGCCAGAGCGAGAAATTAATACCCTTTCGTGATACTACTAGCGCGTCGGCAGATATTCCGTATCCGATCCGCCTGGGGCGGTGACCGGCATACCCCGTAAACCTCCTTGGCGTCATTCTTGTCCATGAAACGGCCAGTGACGAAGGTATAAAGCTGCGGGAATTGACGAATGTATGACTTTGACGAAGCCCACGATTCAGTTTGGGAGGTTCCGCAGACGTAGAGGAAAAATTCCATCGTCGTCTCACGTTGAGGTTTTCGATCGTCCATTGCCACTTCCCTTACCGATTCGCCTCGCAGTACCCAGATCCGCGACATTAACTAGCGACGACCGGGGTCCACTATTGACTGGCTCCCCTTCGCAGGCAGGCAGAACTTACCCAGGATACACGTCATGTCCCGGAAACCTCTCAACCGTGCACACCTATTGTCCACGAGCTGTCGATAAGATGCGAAGGACGCTTTGATCTGAAGGAAATTAGGGACACCAACAAGAACCCGGAATTCAAGGTCCGACGCCTTGCTAGGTTTAAATACGCCACTGCGCCAAAAGCACAGAGGTATGTCTTACTTATCTGGTAGCTGGCTTCTGAGTACTGGCAGGGTGCTTTAGTTAGAGCAAAGAAACACTGGCTAGGTGCAAGACGCAGGGAAAGTCCGGGCCGATAGGATACTCTTTACTGAGGATGAGTTGGTATATTTTCCTGATGAGACCTAGGTATAGCATCAGTACTGCAAGCATGTTCATCACATGAACCGGATTCCCTGCATCTAAGTGGAGAGGCCCCAGCATGCGCGCTGAAATTGGCCAATCCCTGTGCGCGAAGTCCGGTTGGTACCAACCTGTCGGGTTTGATCCGATGCAAGGGGGTTACATGGATGCAAGGAGGTTACATCGTAATAATAGTTTCTATGTAATCGGTAAGGGATGCTTCCTGCTAACGACCCCGCCTTCTCAGTCGCGTCGACTAGACCTCAATTCCATTTCTGCTTCCCCAATTTTGAGCCTTCCCAGGCGCCTCTTTCTAATCAATATAAAGCGCGCTTTCAAGTCCCCGTCGTCACCACACCTTAGTACGGTTTATCCCAAAATCCATTGCCTAACATGCCATTTTCACAACGAGAAGCGCCACCAGCGATTGCGGCACTAGATGCCTACACTCTTCAATGGATGGAAGAATGGAATAAGATCAAGTCCCAGTATGAAGATCAAGAAAATTCGGAGCTGTCTACTTTTCAACGTGAGCGGGAACTCTTCTAGAAGGAGATACAGACCTTTCAGGAGAAGGTCTAGAATCTGGAGCGTGCATATAAGAATGCAGCGGATGAACGGGCTCGAGATTGTCAGAGAAGGCTAGAAGGACATCTGAAGAGCGCCTCGAACTACGACGTAAGCCTGATGACCCCTAGTCTAGTCCAGTGAGCTTGAGAAGCAAGCCACGGCACACTCGAGTGAAAGTAACTGATGCATTAACTTTTAAACCAGAGAGACATTCACACGTCACCAACTAGAGCACACGATGGGGAAAGGCAACGACATGAAGTGCTCATCCAGCGGGGTGGCCCAGAAGATCCGCCCACGCCCCAAAGAACGCTACGAGGATGTAGGCAGAGAGCCGAGGTCCTGCGTGCGGAGCTCAGCCCTCAAAACACAAATCCCACCCAGTCAAGGAGAGGTAGGAGGTCAGAGCATGTGCTGGCTTTTTCCCAGCGCCACGCACGGCGAATGACCAGGAAGAGGAGCAAACTCGATTCGCTCGACCGAGATGCGTCGTTGTCTGCAAGGGTGAACCAGCGACAGCACAAGCCATCCGATTGTATTATTGACCCTACGGTTGGTAACGTGTACCGTGCATACTGGAAGCCTTCGGAGACTTGGTATGCAGCTGTAGTGCTACCTACCGGAGACTTCGACTCGGTCGAGATGTTGGGCTCTCTCGTCGATACAGGCCTCTTAAAATACATTCCAGTCTGTTATTGCTATGACAAACAAACACGGAAGATCACCGGGTGGCAGAAGGGTTACGAGACGGGTGGGTCACACGCCATCAAACGCAAATTTCCCGTCATGTACTTTGACGATGCCTTAACTATACCGCTGGAGGGCGATTTTAGGTTTCCCCAGAGGGATTTATTTGACTGGGTACCTGCAAAGTCTCTCAAGCCTTTCGACTTTAAGGATCCAGAGTCGAGTCAAGTCCCTGGCTATAAGTCCGCATGCGACTTTCGCGCCAGGATCGAAGCGAGAAGGAAACAGCAGGCGCAGCTAGGGAGCTTAGTGATTGACGGCGGTGATAGGACGCGAGGTTCGTTGCACAGAAAGCTAGGAATCCCAATCGCCTGCTTAGTGCTAACATTACGGCCATCGACCGAAGACGGCAAGTCAACGGAGTTGACCTCATCCAGCAGTAATAATAGCCCTCACATCCAGCAACCCAACACGGAGAACATCTTCAGAGGCACAGCCAGGTCGGCGTCGGCAGAACCAACGGCCCCGGAAGAAGTTACTGCGGCCAGCATGGATAGCGAAATGGTTGACATCTATATAATACCGAGCGATGATGACGAACCACAGCCAGGGTCTGAAACACCCTGTCTTGGCGTTAAGGACTCCTCTATGTCTGCCAAAGACCGGAGAATCGGAGTTGTTCAATCGATTGGTAGCAGGGGATCAGATCGGGCGGTCGATGCCAACAGTTGTACAGCAAGGGGCGCTTGTCCGGACACAGCAGGCGCAGAAGTGCTAGAACGGACGCAGCCGGCGCCAGAGCCCGTTCAGGGGTTTTCAACGTCAGCCAGAACCTCCCAGACCTCTACGGCAAGTGAGGCTGGATTGATCGAAAGGCAGCCTATGCTGCGAACAGCGGACGGTCCAAGGAGCAGCTCAGAGTCCCAGAGTAACGAGGATGGGGATGGACATTATTCCAACACGTGCGACGATGTTAGACCGCAAGGGGGGACGGCCCCGTCCGATTCGAGCTCTGGTATTCGCGTGAGCCCTTCGCAAATTGCTCGCAGAACTCAAAGTTCGCATGGACACCAATGGACCAGTATTAACACCGTCAAAACCCGCGACCCGAATTTAGGGGAAATTGCACGTACAGCATTATGTATGGAAGCATTACCCGACGGCCATAATTCATCAACCCCGGCGGATGTACAGAGGCGGGAATCAACCCAAAAAGCGAGCTTGGAATACATCCTGGGCGGCAATAATAACGTATGAGACCCTGACGCCGCACACTAAAGCATCTGCAATTGAAGAAGTGGATATTTGGTTGACCCCTAAAAAGGTCCTAGCTAAAGGAGAATACCGTATTAACTCTCGAAATTGACCTAAAGCTAACGGCTTGGCGCCAAGGGTGGCAACATGTTATTCCAATGCCACCCATACAAATTGTATGTGGATTCTTTGCCACCTAATGGGACCCAGGGTCCCTTAAAGCTTCCTGTCGCTTTTCCTGTTGCTTTGCAAGGTGTTATATATCATGATAAT
>QJOB01000268.1:0-82671 GCA_004155035.1 Monosporascus sp. 5C6A
AGCGTGAAAGGCTAGAAGCAGCAGTCTCGCAGGTGGGTAGCAGTATATTAGACCAGTAACGCCTGACCCTTTTCCAATATGTGGGAGGAAAAGGGTCCTATATATACACCTAGTACCCCTGTATAGCCCCAGTATCTAGAAGCTTCCACCTTGGTCCGTGACACCTTCCAAAGGAGGTAGCCTCGCAGTACGCAGACATCATGCAGGACCCTCCAGTCTTCCGACGGTCACGACGCTGGCACTGACTGATACTCCGAGCACCATTGCGCGGGAGGCACTGCCCATCCCGACACGGACAAGTCCTTGGCCCGTAGAGGGGTCTATAGCAGCCATTACCCCAATAACGACGCCTCACGGCATCTATCGCGCAAAGAAGCCCAAATCAGCAGAGCGTGTCCCCGTCGTGGTCAATATTGAGAGCTGTGTCGTCAAAGGATACAGCGTCTGGGGCCGTGGTATTCATGTAACTTGTACTAGTGCTATGTCCTCTATTTACACTGGCGTAGGCTACGGGAAGAAGGACTTTGGCGGCTTGAGAACTGGTGAGGAGGGGATACGGACAGACATGCGTAGAAAGGAAATCCCCTAGAAGTTATAAGCTATCACAATAACACTAGAGAGATTTCTTTCCGTCTACCAGTAGTCGAGGCTCGATGCTAATCTGTGAGACTTTGGCTTTGATGGTGCTTTTATGGAGAAGGTGACCTTTGACGTGCTGCAAACCGCGAGCCCTGGTTGCTGGCGAAAAGGTTCGACAGAATCGGCGCTCAATCATTATTCAGTTTAAACGTGATGTAGCTAGCATACACCGACTAGGTGCTGTAATGGTATTTTATAGAGAGAAGAGAATTGCCGTGTTTCGCGCAAGAATACGATGGGTATTATAGAAATGAAGCCCAACTCCGCTGAGGGTAGTGAATAATTAAGCATGCCCCCAGATAAGAGAAACGGGTTCAACTCCAATATATGCTTCGATCACTTTCGAGGAGGTCTAACGAATGCGGAAGAAGCCAAATACGTTCATGAGTCAATAGACTAATTCACCAGCCCAGGGGGCGACAGCATCATGGCGCCTGTCCACCGGCCTTCCTAGCCCTAAACCCAATCCCCCACCAGCGCGACCTCAAAGCCAAGCTACTGAGCACGACGCTTATGGAACTGGCCGCCATGGCGAGAGCCGCCCACTCGGGCTCCAGCCTGACGCGGGTCTCTTCTCTCATCCCCATCTCCGCACCCCCGCCGTCATGGTTCGCACCAGCGGCACCACCCTTCACGACGATCGGGTAGAAGCACCCGGCGGCGACGGGGACTGCGATCAGGTTGTACACGACGGCCCAGGCGAAATTGAACTTAATGCGCCGCAGGACGGCCCTGCTGAGATCCAGCAGCGTCACCATCGTCTCCAGGTTGTCGGAAATCAGCACGAACCCGGCACTCGCTATCGCCACATCGCTGCCGCTGCCGACGGCGACGCCCACGTCGGCCGTGTTGAGCGCCGCCGCGTCGTTGATGCCGTCGCCGACCATGGCGATGTTGGCGCGGCGGGTGGCACCGTGTTGGGTAACATCTCCGTCCGCATTATTCGTTCGTCCCGCCTTCTCTTCTAATTGTTGCTCTCCGTCTCGTCGTCCGCGTTCACCTGCTTCCAGTTCTTGTTCCGGCGATTTCGCCTTCACGCGGCGACCGAACACCCAGGGCCATAAAGGGCGACTGCGGCTTTCGGAGCGAGGATGGCGCTGCTGCCGTGACGCTACCTTGAGCGTCGACTGCAGCCAGGCGATGCGCTCGTGCTTCTCCGTTGGCAGTACCCCGGCGATGACGTTGGTCTCGGGGATGCCTATCTGGCTGGCGACGGCGCGTGCCGTGGTAACGTTGTCTCCCGAAAGCATCCATACATCTATGCCGCCTTCCCTCAGGGTATGGACCACGGTAGGGGCTTCTGGGCGGACGGGGTCGGCAGTGGAGAACGCCGCGGCGATTGTCCAGTCGTTCGGAGCAGGGGTCGACGATATCGTGATAGCCGAGTCGGCTTTGCATATTAGGGTAGAACCTGAGCCACCAGGGCTACCGTCATTACCGAGGTTATTGGTCTGTATGGCGACGAGCGCGATAGATTTGGCCTCGGACTTCCATGTCTGGAGGGTTGTTGCAACGTCAGTTGGTATAACGACCTTGAGATCGGCCATGAGCACCTCGTTTCCTACCGCAATGTCGATCCCCCCCCGTACGTCAGGAGTTTCTCTAGAGGTATAGGCTGCTGTAGCCTTCAGGCCTTTCCCGGGGAGCTCTTCCACATTGGAGACGGACACCTGCAGCTGTGAGGAGTGGTCGGTCTGAGACTTGCAGAATGATACGATAGCCTTTGCGATGGGGTGGCTGCTGCATTCCTCGATGGCCTGGAGAGCAGCGAGGAACGTGTCGCGCTGACCTGTGAAAACTCTTGCGTTGTCGAGTGCGAGCATAGAGTCGGTGACCTTGGGCTCACCACCCATGGTGAGCGTGCCAGTCTTGTCGAACACGACGCAGTCGACGTGACTGGCTTTCTCGAACGCCTCGCCACCTCCCTTCACTAGGATGCCGTGCTTGGCCGCGAGACCGCCGCCCACGAATATCGCTGTCGGTGCAGCAAGAGCAAGACCACAGGGACACGCGACGACAAAGACGGCGATGGCGAACCGCAGCGAGAATGCCACCCAGCTGCCGGAAGACTCTCCCTTGAGAAAGTGTCCTGGAACAGCGCCCGTGAGTCCGAGCGCTAGCCAGACGACCCATGTGACAATAGCAATCAGTGTGATGATGGGAACGAAGTAAGCCGTCAGGCGATCGGCGATCTTCTCTACGGGAGCGCGGTTGGTCTGGCCCTCCCGAACTATCCTGACTATTTTATCTAGCATGGAGTGGCCAGCGATGTCTGTGATTTGAACTAGAATAGGAGAATCCTTGTTGACAGTGCCCGAGTAGACCGGATCGCCTGGGAGTTTCTTGATGAGGCGCGATTCACCTGTCAGACTGGACTCATCGAATTTCGTCTCTCCCTGCGCGATCACGCCATCGCAGGGAGGCGAAGCCCCGTGAGGGATACGGACGCGGTCATTGATCTCCAGGTGGTCCACGGGGACGATCGTGTCTCTTGTCTGCGCCCCATCGCCGGTATCGACGAGAATGGCGGTGGTTGGGCGGAGCTTGACTAGCGACTCAACGGCATCGCCGGCCCTGGACTTGCTATAAGACTCGATGAGCCTTCCCAAGAGCAGGAATAGTGTCAGAAAGACAACGGTGTCGAAGTAGAAGCTGGACTCGTCAACGTGCTTGGGGCGATCCACAGCAGCCGCTATCATCTGGGCGCACGATGAGAGATACGCCACGCCCGTGCCTAGCGATACGAGCAGATCCATGCTTCCGAACCGGTAGAAGCGCTGGAGGAGAGGAGTTTCGCTCGAACGCCTCCACATCACGACGATCCCCTTGATGGCGCGCTTGTGGAAAATGGCGGCGGGCCAGAAGAACACGGGAGTGGATAGCGCGAAGAGAATGAACTGAGCGCGGCCTATGCCGACCCTCCACGGTTCCATAAACCAAATCCTGCCCGGGTCGTCTTCCGGCACCGACGTCATGTAGATAATACCCACGACGAATGTCGGGATTGTAACGATGGCTGTAAGGATCAGTCGATTAAGGAGGTCCCTCTGATGTCGTGCGGCTACCTGTTTTGATCGCTCTTCAAGACTAGGGGGTTTGTATATGTGCACCGCGAACTTTTCATCAGCGCGTTCTACGGCCGCCAGAATGTGGCGGATGGTCAAGCGCGGTGCATCAGGAGTGTACCTGACCTTGACGATGGGCTGCGCCAGCGTAGGCTCAGTGAGCACATCAACGTCGCCGTGGGAACAGGATTCGAGGGCTCCTACCACGCGAGCAGGGCAGAAACCGCACCGGAATCCGTCAACGCGGATCTCGACCGTCCTGCTCCGATCCGACGGTTCATCGACGCGTGTCTGGTCAACACGGACGACTTGGTCGAGAACCACTTCATAGCCCAGATCCTGGATAGCTCCCACTACGCGGCTGACGTCCTCCTTGGCTCCGTGAAACTCGACAGTGGCTTCGTTCGCCAGGAGGTTGACGTTAACCTTCCACCCGCTATTCTGCTCAAGACTGTGTGTGATGGTGTTGGCGCAGGAACCACATGTCATGCCACGAACAGCTAGTGACGCCCTCCATGATGGTTGCCTTTGCGTCTGATCCAAAGGTTGGGCGGAGTGGAGTGGGAGCCCGTCAACGGGCGTGGTATTATGCGGGGACCGTTTTCTCCACATCGTAGGTAAGACGAAATACGTATACGTGATGCAGATATGAATATAATACAAAAGAAAGAACGAGGATAGAGGCCTGAAGGTATGGTGGAATTAATGTAACTAGGTCTGAAAAACGGTGGATGGAGTAGTTGTTACCGCCAGCCGTTGCTTTGTTATTCCGGGTTGGTTCCGCGAAGAACGTACAGGAGGTGTGACGGGACGAAGTTTATAGGCACCGGATTTGTGTTTCACTGAACCGGGACCGGGGCGGATTTGTCATGCGGTATTTCTGCGGGATTCTTCAAACCTTAATGTGTCATCCTTAGGTGACTCCGAGGGGAAGGTGTCGGCAGGACACGTAAGATTCCCTAGGGGGAAAGAACGATACGGTCATGGAATACCCAGTAGACAGACGTCCGGGCCCTTATAGACCGGGACTCAGCAGAGTGTGACATGGCAGTCAAATGTATAAGGGGTGTGGGGAAGCCAGGCCGGACCCAATCCCGACTTAGCGGAGGGAAGTGGCTTCCAGCCCGGCGTAACTCTCCTTCTCTAGTCCTACTGGCTACCCAGAAAGGCAACCGCTGCAGCTGGATAATTACTTTAGGCAATGAGATATATGAGCGGTCGCAAAGGATCAGTCAACCGACCCTCTCTGTGACCGGGCCCGGCCACCACACGAACTGAAGCGCATCGTGTATTTCCAAGGACGCACATTAGCTTGCCAAGACACAAAGGCGTATAGCCAGATGATCCGCGTAGGACTCTATAACTACATAGAAGCGGCTGAAAAGGCAATGGCTACGAGGTATCACGGGGCTGCCGCTCACTCAGCTTTGCGAACTCCTGCGCTTGCGTATCAATTAATTGTCTTCATTGCCAAGTGGGTACCCACGGCTGCCGGGGTAATATAGGCTGTGTGGACTTGGCGAATCAGACAAGGTTGGGGGCTCCGCTACCCGCCTCCGCCGCCCCCGTCGCCGAACTAGGTTGTGGTTCCGGTTCGGGTGGCGATCACGCACAAAGGGCGCACATGCTCCGCTGGGTGGAGTAAGGGCATTCTGGGGAGATAAACGCCTGGTTCTCTACCTTGATGACTAGGAAGGCGATGTAGACAGTGTATGACGTCAGATAGTAAAAGATAGCATAAGTGCGAAAATTAAGGCGTTCCGATTCATTTCACGGCAAGGCGCGAGCACAAAACCTCTCTATATCTGTTTGTGATATGTAGATAAGGTAGGGTGATATGTATATATACAGTAAAGTAGTACACAAACACTCCGGATCATGCCGAATCGGGGAAGCCGTAGATCTGTAGGCACGTGCGTACATTAGTATCATATCTGGCACAAAGTTTGTATGGAAGGACATAGTTAGCATTGCTAATATCTGGTTGACATTGGCAAAAATGGTTCACAATGGACAGACAATACCTAGGCGAACTGTGAAATATCTCTATCGCCTGTGAGAAATTCCTATCCCATGTACACTCAGGTTCTCAATGTCAACGTGTCAGAGAGCAACCGGCCAACCGTTTCTCTCTATCTCCCCGGAATGCCAGAAGGTCACACAGTAACCGGTAGCCAGCAATGACGCTAACTTAAAACAGCGGGTGTGCTCCATAAAACGTCGATTTGATGTTATTTAATTGGGCCCGGAATACCACTTATTCCAGTGTTAGACCAAAAATGGAGTTACCGTTCATTGGGTGAGCTTCTGGCACCTGGGGAGAGACCCGTTGGGCAACTAGGAGGACTCTATCTAAGCACAACCCAGCCTACGCCCATTACATATTTACGCTGATTAACGATGACGAGGATAAAGTTGTCCATTCTTTCGAATACTGTCTTTCAGCTGGCGGTGTCTCTTTATGTTCCATAGCATCTAAGCGATGACGGTTCATACCTGTCATGTCCCGTCTATTCATCGAGAGTCCTTATGAAAATTTAGCTAGTGACGAACAGCCTCGGGAGCGGGGAAAAAGAAAAAAGGCTATGGAAGTGAGATGTGACTTAGCACTACTGAACGACAGGTCGGCACCAAAATATAGAAGCTGTAGGATGGCTCATGCATACATAGACACATAATATCAATCCCCCCTCTGACTAGTCTTCTCTCGTCCTTTGTCTCAGTCCCGGTAGGCCCACAATGTAGCTTAGGTTCTTTGCCTCAGCACCAGGGCCGTAGGATAGCTGTAGTGAAGTAAGGCCTCCAAGATGATAAAATTAAAAGACCATATGCATCTGTCTCAACGGATCGCTAAAACGAAGTATGACAGCCCACAACCCCGACCCAGCTCATCCGACCTAGAAACCGTACAATTCAGCACCAAAAGCATATACGAGGTGACAGGCCAAGCTACGCCTTATCAGCCTCGTTCTCCTCAACTGCACTGGTTCCTTCGGTTCCGTGTGCCGTAGTAGGTCGACTGGGAGGGGCCGCGCTAGATGGCCTGCTCAGCGTACGCCGCAGCCTCTTCCCGTTTTTGGTATCGAACAGACTCTTGACCCGCCTCAGTCTCGCCCACCGTTCCTTATCTTTGGCATCCGCGAGAGCCGGATCCTCCTCCTCGTTCGCTGCGGCTATTGTGTCTGGAGTGGGCGCTGGTGACTGCCCCTGTCCGTCATCCCCTAGCTGATCTCCACCACTGCTGCCTTTTCCTCCTTTAGTCGGCGTTGCGGGCACCGAGGCAGCAGGGCGGTGCCATGTCCTAGGCCGGTTGCTCTTCTCGGCCTGCTCGCGGAGGTAGGCGGAGTTCTTGAGGGTCTGCGCGAGGACTTCCCACGCCGCCCTGCCTTCTTTCACCTTTGAAGCGGGATTTCTCTGGGCAGAAGGGTTCCGCCATGGGCAGAAAAAGCGGTGTTCGCGGACGGGATCGAGGTGGTCCATGGGGGCGGGAACGAGTATCTCGCCTGTCGCCTCGTCGACTTCCTTGCTCTTGAACATCCAGAGACCTAGACGGCGCAGGCAGGTGGCGCACGAGGCCGAGTTAGGTACGGGGCCTATGCGGGGATTGGTGAGGCCTTGCCACCCGGTCAGGGCAAGGGCGAGGGCGACATCGCTCGTGGCTGTCGTCAAACCTACGGGTGGGGCCGGCGGAGGAGGGTCGGTGAAGAACGTAGGCGGGAGTTGTGACTTCACGGAGTCTAGATCTAAGCTCTCCGGAAGACGAAGGTTGAAGTGGTAGGGAAGAAAGGAAGGTCGCGTGGCCAGGTCGTCGTATCGTTCGCGGAGAGAGGCCAGCGCGGTCTGCGGATTTGCAAGCGGGAGACGCAGTAGAGTGTCTAGTATAGTTCATGCGTCAGGTACTAAACCCTAACAACACCGAATGAGGTGGTGAGAAGAGAACAGGGGGCTTACCGTCGCATGCCCGCTTCCTCCATAGACAATCCTCCTGATGCGCCTCGTCCATCAACTCGGCAAACTTGCTGACCAACGCCTCCTGGATGTCGGAGTCGAGGGGCACCGGGACGAGTTCCTTGTTATCCCCTACTTCCCGCTTGTTCGTCTGGACAACCAACTCCCTATTACACAGCGTGCAGCGGAGACGCTCCTTTCCTCGGCAGACCCATCCCCTCTTGGCCCACTCGATCTCGTTGACCTTGTCCGGCTTCGGGGTCCATTCCGTCAGCTCCTGGAAGGTGGCTAGTCGTCGGATGAGCTGGTCGCGGTCTCCCGGGCAGAACTTGGGCTCTGGCCCAGGTAAACTCCCACCAGTACTAGTCCTCTGCCTCCTCTTCTCTGAGGTAATGCCTGCTGGCGTGATAGTTGTTGTCGATGCTATATTTCCACTCCCCGCGGACAGCCCCAAGACGCCTATGCGACGCCGCTTACTCAGATCGTCGTCATTGTCGTTGAAGGGTGAAGAGGCACCGGCACCTATGGTGGTCGCTCCTTTTGACGGTGAGTCGGCAGTGCGACTGAACAGCGGAGAAGTGAAAGGGGACGAGTCCAGAAAGCGATCATTTCGAGGAGTCGACTTCGACTCGCCAGGTTGGGGCGATGGTCGAGTGCCGAGGCCTTGGATCAGAGAATTAAACTTCCTCTTAGTAGCATTCATCCTCGGGTCAGAAAGAACTCGGTACCTACGACGCTCGGTCGGTAGGGGCTATTTAGACGGTTTGGCTGGAGAGGCGACGATCGAGTAAGCCAACATTAAAAGGAATTAAGTAAGAGATTATTAAATGAGTACGTATGTACGCAGTGACCGTTAATTCAAGTCCATGTTTGTAGGGGAATAATATTTGACATCTGGTTTGACGTTGACTTCCAGGTAAGCTTTGCTTTGTTGATTTCATACATAACGAGGGAGGTAGTACCTATTAGGTAATGTAACTTCGCAGATAGTGCCAGTGTTGTTGCTACCAACGTACGTACTAAGTCGTACGGGTAGGTTTAACATCAAACTAGGTAGGTAATATATTGATTAATTCACTTGAAATTAATTTGAGTTACCTATTATTACAAGTTTCCAGGGTTACTCTTCATTAGATTCTGATAATAGTATGTTAAGTTCAGCCTGGTACTTAGTATGTACACAATCCATTCGTTGCACCAGTGGAAGAAGTACTACATGTAGTAAGAGCTCAGAGGTACGGATGTGTAACTTTGAATGCAGTGAATACAGGCATACCTATCAGTATCTACCTATGTGTTATGATGGGGGACGCTGTGGTAACATGAAAATACGTATAAATTGGCCAGAGTTTCCTCAGCTACGCCGCAGTTCTAGGAAGAAATTTAACCTTTGTTTCAGTTGCTGGCTTGATACAAAGAAATATTGCTGGACCATACCTTGCCGCACCTAAAGTACGGATTGTGGCTCAGAATGTACGTTGCAACGCAAAATACTTTGGCCGCAATGGCGCTATTGGCCCGACAAGGTATGCACGTAGTCGCACACTTTTGCGCCCCAACCTTCGTAGTACGTACCTAGATATAGTACGGACTCCCGGCATTGTAGTAGATCCGTCCCTGCAGCACGGCTCCGATCCAGCCGCCTTGTCCACATGAGAGCCGCGCAACCTCGCATCTGCGGGGTGTCTCTCTTCACAGTACGCATACATATTGGCACCTTGACAAAACTCGGGTAAGGGGAAATACAGGACTTATATGCAGCTCGGGGATCCAAACCAATCAAATCGGCATAGACGGATTTCTATATCAACAAGAGTTTGTCATCACGGGCATCCCACACTGCGATCACAGGCAAAGGCTCGAGTTATGAGATATGAGAGACGCCGAGATCGACATAGCAGAATAGACATCCCCTTAGGACGGCTCCTTATATCCCTCTGTGTTGTAATTGTGGCTCTCCTCTTGTCAACCACCAGAGTCCTCCCCCGCATCATTCTGCTCGCATCGCAACTGATTTCACCATCTACTCCCGCTCTCGCATCTGTTGCAATCCTTTCTGTGGGGGATCTAGGACCGGCACTACATAGGACAAGCACTCGCGCATTCTCAAAGACGACAGCACCGGATACCACATCAGCCAGCAACATGTCCGCCTACGCCAAGGAGCTCGAGATCGCCCAGCTGGCCGTCCAGCGAGCCGTCATCCTGACCAAGCGGGTCTTCCACGAGAAGACCAAGGGCACCACGTCCAAGGACGACAAGTCGCCCGTGACTATCGGCGACTTCGGAGCCCAGGCGCTGATCATCAGCGCCCTCAAGGCCAACTTTCCAGATGACGAGATCGTCGCCGAGGAGGAGGCCGACTCGCTCCGCACTGACGAAAACCTGCGCAAGACCATCTGGGACCTCGTCAAGGCCACGCAGCTCTCGGACCCCCCTACCGAGGCGGCCCTCGGCGGCGCCATCGCCGACGAGGAGGCCATGCTGACTATGATCGACCACGGCAGCAGCAACGGCGGCGCCAAGGGCAGGATCTGGGCCATCGACCCTATCGACGGCACCAAGGGCTTCTTGCGCGGCGGCCAGTATGCCGTGTGCCTGGCGCTCATGGTCGACGGCGAGGTTCAGGTCGGCGTCCTGGGGTGCCCGAACCTGCCCGTCGACGACGCCGCGCCCCTGACGGCCGGGATGGAGAGTGGTCAGACGGACGAGGGCGGCAGGGGCGTCCTGTTCTCCGCCGTCCTCGGTGGCGGGGCCACCAGCCGACCGCTCACCACGAGCACGCTCGCCGCGCAGAAGAGCATCGCTATGCGTCCGCTCACCGACATGACGGCCGCTACGTTCTGCGAGAGCGTCGAGGCCGGCCACTCGGCCCACGGCGACCAGGCCGAGATTGCCAAGAAGCTGGGCATCACGAACCCGAGCGTGCGCATGGACTCGCAGGCCAAGTACGCGTCCATCGCGCGGGGCGCCGGCGACATCTACCTGAGGTTGCCCGTCAAGGCCACATATCAGGAGAAGATCTGGGACCACGCCGCGGGTGACCTGATCGTCCGCGAGGCTGGGGGTGCTGTGACAGATATTCATGGCAAGAGACTGGACTTCACTGTCGGACGGACACTAGCCAATAACAAGGGCGTCGTCGCCGCCCCCGCGGGCGTCCACTCGCAGGTGCTCACCGTTGTGCAGGAGGTCCTGAACAGCAAATAACAGGGTGCACGTATACGTAACGTCATGTATATGTGCAAGGTTTAGGTAGCCATACTGTACATATGATACATCTTCTTGGGTGCCGGCACATGCCGACCATCTCGGCATAGAGTATGGAATGACAAAAGCACATATCTACCCTTGCCAATGCATCCACCTTTCCCTATGTCAACGGCAATGCCAGAAGCCAGCCGATCGATTATTTGATCTTCTTCTGCTTCAGCTTAATCGTCTCGTCATTGACAAAGATGCCCTTGCCCTTGTACGGCTCCGGGCGCCTCCATCTCCGTATCCGCGCCGCGAACGACATGACCTCCTCCCTGTTGATGCCCTCGAGCAGGATGCGCGTCGGCTGGGGAGTGCTGGCTTTCATGCCTCTCGGCACAGGTTCCTCGACCGGGTGGGTGAAGCCGAGTTTCAGGCACACGAACTTCTGGCCGGGATATTCGGCCTTGCGCGGACGCTCCTCAACACTGGCTCGGTAACCGACGCCGACGAGGCGGAGGATCGCTGTGTGGCCCTCGGAGACGCCCATGATGTGGGATTGCAGGTATGCCCATGTCGTCCCTGAAGAGTCATAACCGTTAGTAGGGCTATTCGTAGTACTGCTCGCCTCTCCTTCCCTAACAGTCTCGCGGCACGTTGCGCAATGAACATCGCATGCAAATGGCGCGACGCATCCTGCTTCAACCCTCCGCGGACGGACGGACGAAAAAAACGCACCCCACATCTCCTTCTGCTGTTTCTCCTCGCTGTTCTCGATGCTCAGCACTGTCCTCTTTGCCTCCGCATCGTGGTCGATCTTGAGGTAGGGCGGGATCTCGAGGTCAAGCTTGCCCAGCGGGCCCTGCACCGTGACTGTCCGCTTCGGTATGCGCAGATAGGTCGTCGGGTCCTTCTTCACCCTGGGTTCGCCGATGAGGATCTCGACGCCTGGTGGGATGGATATCGGCGTCCGGCCCAGCTTCGACGATCTGTTAGCGGTGTTGCAGAACTGGCGGCGCGTTGTCGCGGGGGAGTGGGAGGAGGAGGAGGAGGAGGTGGTGGTGGTTTTCGGGGACTGGAAGGCCGGCAGCAGAAAGCTGGGGAGCGTGAGGAAGGACGCGGCCGCTCTCTTTTCGAGGACCCAGCCCCGACTCGGCGCCAGCATCTTAAGCAGTCACAGGTGGATCGGATCCGGGGCGGGTATTGCACCGCTGAACTCAACGCCGCTGGGGCTTCTCGTCTAAGAAGCGAAAAAGCTCGATGTCGGCCAAGAATGCGAACCTGACACCGAGGTCATGTGACTAGCGATTGGTTTTGATCCAATGCAGTTAGAAACAAAGTATGCATTTTGTCGAACCCATTGGTACATATGCTGCTCAGCGGGGTTGCGGATAACGGGATAACGGTATAACGGGTTAAGGTAGCCCCCTAATACGGTCCGGCTCTTGCCCGGTATTGGGCTTTATTTCAAATTCAACCCGATGAGGACAAAACTTCTGGGAACTCATGCCAACTGTCCTTACCCTCAATTACATTATCTGGGAAAAGAATCTTGAGACGTGCGGTAATTTCCACAGGTTAGTTAGGTGTGTGATTCCACCCCATTGTCGGTGCTTTTACCGGACTACCTAGGCTGGCCGACGCAAAGTCTCTTAATACTTTTGAGGTTCTCCTCTAGCCAATCCGTCCAGGTCGGACTCTGTCAGCCACCCCTGCTTAAAAAAGAGCCGGAGCCCTTCCTACAGACTTTCCTTCGTGTCTCTATGACCTGGGCGCATGACCTGCGGTAGATAGACGAGCGAGTTGTAAGTCGGTATCTAACCTATATGCGCATGCAGTAGTATCAGATAGTTCACTCATGAGGTAGGCCGGGTCTAGTTGATATAAAGAGAGTTACTGGGAGACACCAGAGGCGATGCATCGAAGTTCCGCGGCTTCCACGCGGGCCTCACATTCAACATATCATACGAGTACTACTAGTACCCTACCCAGGTCCTGGAAGTACGGCAGGAGCGCAGCTTGGTCATAATTCCATTCGCGCCCGCCTCGTGATGTTCACGTGCATGTTTGAATCACCTACCTACTTGAGTACCTCGTACTAAATACTACGTGCATCTGTGAACTGGGTAATTAGTATTCAATATCATCTACAACAACATCGTCCACCTCCACCAACTCCCACAATCTACCAGGTAGTTACTTGTCTGGCATGGGGCATGCTCTAAGAGAGAACAACATACCGACTCACCGAGCGATCTTCATATTTTGACACCCTGCGGTGCCATTCACATCTCCTTTCTCTTGTCCCTCACGGCACGAAGCTATCCGCCTGAAAACAGCCCCATATCTGGTTCGTCGTATCTCCCTCATTCGCCCACATTTCTAGTTAGCTACCTTGGTTTTGCGCTTACCTCTTTCCTTTGCCATGTCATCCTGGTGGTGACTAGAGGCGGATATGGGATTACGACGAAATTCGATGGTCGTGGTCAAAGCAGCCGTGGCTACCCTGGCATTATTTACACAAGCTCAGTCCACTTTAGCACTTTGGCCTGGCAGGCCCAAAGGTGAGCTACCCAGCGTTTCCTGGGAAGCCAGTTACCCGATGGAAGTTATTCAGAGACATGTTGCTGACCGGGTCTGTAGGAAGGGATCACGGTCATGCCATCGGTTCACGCCCAAGCACGAGTGCAGCACGGACTCTCCAAGATTCCGTCCACCAACCAACTGTATATGAGATCGTCCTCCAGGAACTACGCCAGCTGGAGTCAGAGCCTCTTTGCCACAGGGTAGCGGCGCGTCTGCTAGTCAGCAATTGCGAACTTCTCGAGGGAAAAGACGAGGCTACCATTCTCACCGATAGCGGCCGCCGGATTAGAGACTTCGTCGATTCCTATGCGGCCAGCCTGGCCATCTGTGACTTGGAGAGGGGCAGCTTCGTCATCCCCAGGGAATGCGCCAAATTCCGCGAACCAGTCTTGAACCAGCTCCCTACAGGCAACGCGGCCCATCTCCACGTCACTTCCGCCGAGATCGACGATTGCCTATCCGGCTTAGGCTCTTCGGATTCAGCTTGGAACACCTGGGTCAGCTACCGCCACAAGGCGTTGAGGTTCTGCGATGCTGCGAGAGCGGATAACGACAAGGGTACGTTGCTGGTCATATACGCTTGACGTCCTGTTAACGTCTCACAGCGCAGCAGATCATGGTCTTCCAGAGATTGGCGGAGATAATGAAACGAATGACAGATTCCGTCGAGAAAGAGCTCGAAATACGTATGCGACAATTTGAGAAGCGGGCTACTGAGTGGGCGGACAGGATCGGTGACCTTTCACATACAGTAGATCGGCTGGGAGAAAGGCTGAGGGGCATTGAGGCCATGCTCTCTGGTGGCCTTGCTGGTGCACTTGAGGTATGTCAGCCACCAGACCCTTGCATCTATCAAGATCTGGCTCACCATATCGCAGAAGTCAACAGACGCTGTCAACGGAGGAATCGAGAACGCCGTTAGCCTGCGGCGAATGCTCGAAACGATGACGAGGGACATTATGAACAGCCACGCAGAGGCCGCATCCGCACACGAGCATTCCCTTCAAGTGATGAGTCGGAGGGCCGAGTCCGAGATGGAGACTGCCATGGCGATGATTGCAGCCGCAGTGACATCGAGTACCGCCCTTCAGAACCAGATTGTGAGCAACTCTCATCATGGATTTTGCACTTGCAGCGTACTAACGGGCCTCACAGGAACTTTCACGACTTCGCGCCGTTGAGTTAGAACGTAGGCAGGACAATCTTGAGCATGTCAGTTTGCATGACAATGACCTTCAGAGCTAAGCTAACATGGGGAACAGGGCTTGCAACGGCTAGTCGACGTCACGGAGGGTCTCTCGACCAGATACGACCATCACACTGAATTATTGCACCGCGCTCAGAACATGACCAGTGAAATACTGAGCACTTTGCAGGATACAGCTGCGTCGGCATCTTTCATAGGTGATTCGTTCTCCAAGCACGATTCAGCCAATTCTTGGTGGCCGTACATTTGGTGTCCAGCGGCATCCCTGGTAATGGGATCCTACGGGCTTCCTCCTTCGGCATTGAGGAACCTGGGATTGCTCGCTTTAGGTAGGCTCTCTACTGCTCGCATAAAATGAAAAGGGCTGACAGGTTCCAAGGCGAATTTGCAGGTTTCATCGTCTCACACGTCCGCTTCCTATCCGTTGGTCTCCCATCGCAATCTATGTCGGTGTTTTCCCTATTCTCATTTACTACGGCTTCCCCAAACGACTCGATGGCAACCGAACAATACAATACAATTTATCAGGCCGGAGATTTCTAGACAGGCAATTGCTCGACCATCCCATCCTGGTGCGATAGGGAAGACCTTGGTTTCATGAAGGGCTAATAAATCCGAGCTCTTCATTATCTCTTGGTATTTCTTGATTGGGAAGGACAGGACAATACAATTTCCTGGAGGAGCAGGGCTGCATGGGCCGTCTACCTATCATCAACGGGAAGGATCTACCGCCTCAAGGGAGACGGATCCGTTGCCAATCTCATATATCATTCTTAGCTTTTACATTTGGGACGGAATACAACGCATCGCGGCCACACATCCGTGAATTTTACGGTGACGTGCAATTCCATTTTTACATGACTCTTGTTCCTATTACCATCACCCCTCTATTATGGTACGAAGTCACGCTTTATCCGCGTCGCCATTTTCCTCAACTGTGGAGAACGCCCCGGCTCTTCACATTTAGGACACCGAGGCGGCGAGGATCTCGGGGGAGCCCATCGAGGGGTTCCAGGATACCCAACGAGATCTGGCTACACATCCGCGCACTCTTGATTCCCGAAGGCGCGCTCTCCGGTTGCGTGATGAACCCGTCGGCCAGGTGCGCTCACCGCAGGTCGCTCGCCGGCAGAAAGCTGTAGATCTCGAAGAACAGGACCAGGGAGCTCACCTTGAACTGTCCCGGCCTCGTGACGCGGGTCCAGCCGTCCACTTACGCCGCCTCTATCTGGTCCGCGCCCTTGATCGGGTGGACCGCCCCATCGGAACGTGCCGTCTGGACAGCTCAAGTAGTCACACTAACATCACTCCTCAGCCCCTGCAATCCTCTTGAGTTCCTCGCGCCTCATCGCCTCCTGGTTCTGGACCATTCCGGGACGACCTTCTCCGGCCTGCGAAATTTCAACCGCGTTCTTACGTGCTGCATGACAGCTGTTATCGGCTACCATTTCGGAAATTCGTCCCATATCATACTCTGTTACGTTAGGCGCTCTTCCAATCCTTTTGGCAATGTATTGCGCTGTTCATAACCTTAGCGCCCCGACGGCGTCAAGTAGCTGAAGTCGGTCACAGAATCAATTCAACTCTTAACCGTCTACCAAGCAACAACTGAAGCCTCCTGCAATGGATGTCTCCCGAGAGACATGGGTTGGCGGACGTCGGTGGCTAGTGAGCGGCTAGCATGGTCACGTGATTAATTGATTTATAAGCTGTCGGCTCAAGTGTCCAAAATAAAAGAGCCGAAGTAGATTTGAGGAAGTGAGTGAAAGGAATGAGCGATAGCTGAGATTCTAAAGGCAGTTGCTGCAGCGGTCACTGTAACCGTTTGATATACAAAATTTTGTATGCATCCGATTGATACCCGTATCGCAATGCTATATCCATTGCTGGCTACTAGCCATCATAGAAGCGGGACGCAATCGCAGCCGCTTAAAGGGGGAGCGTTGGCACTCCCCCCATTCGGGCCGCTCGCTTTCGGACGGTAAAGGCGCTCACGTCGTCGTCGCAGCAATAGGCAGCATTCAATTGTAAGTAATTGAGATAGGACGCGATGCTTGATGATATCGAATTGTATGAGAATCTTAGTATTCTTACATTTATCGCTCGAGCCGGTCGCCTTGGAGAAAGTCTAGCAGCTGCAAATGGCTGGCGGGAAAATAACAAAATGGCCGAAATACTGTAGGATAGGACAACTCAAATAAAACCAAGGGCAGGCCAAGTAACTACCAAGGTACAGTACTCTAACAATTATAGGTACAGGCTGGCGCTTGCTGAGACTAAACATCCATGTCAACCAATCATTTTGCGCGTAGGGGGGCATTACTTGCCGTTTCATAACCATTTAAAAAGGAGGCATCATGAAAATGTTCCGACTGACGCACTTTAGCCTACCGTCAGACACGTGGGCCTATAAGGTACGGGGGCATGGTTTTATATTCTCTAGGTGAGGGGTTTCTAGTATTCGTCATGACCTTGTGTTCGGCCTGTATTTTTCGTTTCTCTTACCCTCACCGTCACGGTTCCGCTCGTATCTGTCGCCTCCCCAGCGGCTCTTACTTTCTTCTATCTTCATGATAACTTACAGTACTTATTTAGCATCCCTCTGCTCGTCCCTTGTCTTTTCAAGGGCTTGCGTGGTATCTTCCCCTCTGGTTCTCGCTCTGCCTGGGTGGTGCGTAAGACTGCTTGCATGGATCGGACATCTGGCATATGCGGGATCTTGGTGACCAGTGATGTGATTCCAAGGATTATCGCCTTGACCATCCTGGAGGGTCTGGGTTGATCCCCGGGACGTTCGACACACAAGAGGGCGTCGCTAGGACATTTGCTTAGGTATGTAGCGTGCTCGCGTGGTTCGGTTGGCCAGGCCGTCTCCTGGGGCCACGAGGTCGCCATGGCGTTTCGGCCGCACTGGGCTGCTGCGCCAAACTCGAGGCTATTGACCCGAAAGGAAAGCGTTTGTGTGCCTAATCGTCTAGGAATCCCAAAATTTGAACTCGCTGTCGAGGCCCAAAACCGAGGATGGCCGGTTAGGTAGCATCAGAAGGCGGCCAGAGCCGGCAGAACGAGGACGGAAAGAGGGATCGAGGCAAGGCTGCCATGGGTCGTGCCGCATTGGTTATTGTAATAAGCCTCCTTGTTCCCATTACCTCAAGTCTGATAACCAGACATCCATTCATTCATGAGATTATCTCCGAAACCCTAAACTCTAGCGGACCTGCTCGTCATTTTGTATACGAATCAACGTCTCGGCAACTACATGGAGGAATATTCTTCGAGGCTGGTTGTTAAACCGTCGCTGACACGATCTTGCCAGAGCTCGCCGTTCACAGGCCACATGCCAGGCCAGACCCGCAGCGTCTACACCGCTCCCCATCTTGCCTCATTTTTCCAGATCCAGCCCCTGTCTTGAGCTCATGACCATGCCGCTCCAAAACCAAGCAGCATACCTTGTTGACAAGCACGGTAAACCCCTCGAGGTCCGCCCCGCCCCGTATACGGCACCGGGCCCGGATGAACTTGTGATTAGAAATGAAGTAATCGCGATCAACCCGGTGGACGTAGGCGTGTAAATAGCCGGCCGTATCATGTTCCCGTGGATCGAGTACCCCTGTGTCCTGGGCAGTGATGTGTCCGGGGTGGTGGTTGATGTCGGGTCTGGCGGGAAAGCGGGTCAGCTATTCAAGGCCGGCGACCGTGTCGTGGGCCTCGCCGTCGGCACGGATAAGCGCGCCAACAAAGCATCCGAGGGCGCGTTTCAGCAGTACACGGTACTGCGGTGTGAGTTAACCTCTAAAATTCCTGACGACTTGCCACACGAGAAGGCGTGCGTGCTCCCACTGGGACTGTCGACGGCGGCATGTGGCCTCTTCTTGGGAGAGTATCTCGCATTGCAAAGGCCAAGGCTACAAGCTAGCAAGGAGGATGGAACAGCATCCGTCGAAGAAGATAATACTGCTGTGGTTATTGTATGGGAGGATCAACAAGCGTGGGGAGCAACGCTATTCAACTTGCTTGGGCGGCAGGGTACGAAGTGCTGGCCACGGCATCTCCTAGGAATTTCGGGTACCTAAAGTCCCTCGGCGCATCTATGGTCTTCGACTACAAGGAGACCGATACAGTCTTGAGGATTATTGACGTGCTCCAAAGCAAGACCTGTGCAGGGGCGCTTGCCGTTGGCATCGGGTCTCTGGAAGCATGCATTGACATTGTGGCAGCGGTCCCGGGCCGCAAATTCGTCTCACAGGCCAGCCTGCCTGTGGACATGAGCGACATGCCCAAAAGCGTGGTTGGGTTCATTGGCACCATGTTAGGGCTTCTGTGGTGGAATATCTCAATCGCTTTCAAGGCAAGGTTCAGGCGCGTCTCCACCAAGTTCATCTGGGGCAGCGATGTCATGGCCAACGAGGTCGGTCCAATGATTTATCATGACTTTCTGCCGGATGCGTTGGCGAAGGGACAGTATCAACCGAAGCCAGACCCCAGGATCGTGGGGGATGGACTTGAAAGCCTCTAGGAAGGCGTGGACATCTGTAGGAACGGCACCTCTGCTGCGAAGATTGTTGTTACTCTGTGATACATTTCTGCTTCATTTTTATCTCCATATCATTTTCACGTCCAATGTAGCGTATGTTCTCTCCTCCCGATAATTTGAGAAATCCGGACAAACCGGTGTGATCTCGTCTAAGCGAGGTTTCTCACTACAAAAGATGCAAGTCACATCGCAACCGAGGCAGGAATGAACTAAACTACGATCTCAATCCTTCCCAGGAGAATACTGGTGCGTAATCCGAGTGGTTACTTCACGTCGTTACAACATTGGGCTCACTGACTACTTATGGGTATTGGCGTTGAGAAATTCGAAAATGGGTTTCCAACGCTACCGTCTGTAACGGAAACAACGCAGCCTATTTATCCCTAGGCTTAGTAACCAAGGAATGCTAAGAGGCACTTTCTGACTACGCTGAAGGATACTCGGGAAGTTCGGTGAGCCCATTGTCGGTTGATCATGATCGTGGCTGCCCGGCTCCGTTTACGCATACATTCAGCTCAGGAAATTATGAGCAGCTCCAGAGGCCATTGGCTGCAGCTTGTAACCGAACCTGCATGTCAAGGCCTGGGCCCTTCCACAAAAGGTGCGGTCCCAATTTGGCGAGAATCGTTGCCTGTTTGAGCATTCCGATATGTAAGCCCCCTCACCATGAATGCTCGCCGGGGCGAAGGGGTGTGCTCTTGGCATGGGATGGAAGCGCGAACGGATTTTAAGGCTGCTGAGCCAGGTTACTACCGAGCCTGCATAACTCTCCTCTGTCCATTCCATACTAGAGTCGAGAATGATATTGCAGGAACTGTCTTCATCGCTGCAAACATGGATGTCATTAGTGCAGCTGCGAGCGGTAAGGCAGACAAGCCCAGACACGCTTGCCAGGAAGTCGGCTTATAACCCCGAGTTAGGTGTTACGTTAGTGGATGCGGCCACGAGGCTGGCGCAGGCCTGCCTCAAACTGTACCAGTTTTGGGAGTCGATGCGTGACGCACCCGGAGAAGTCAAGTATATTCTTCACGATCTCGATCTCGTCGGAAGTATCCTGCACGATATCTCCAACCAGAAGGACTTAGTTCCATCCGTGTCACTAGCGTTGTCAAGCTGCATGGGTAGAGTTTCGGTTCGTTGGCCTTTCTGCGCTCCTTTTGTCCCCTGTCCCCTTGGCTGATCGACATCCCAGGTACTTGAGGCGATTGTTGGGGAGTTCGACTCGGGTCTTTCGCAGCTCAACTCCAGGAGAGAGCGCCTTTGGACGGCGTTCAGGTTCACCGGCAAAGACAAAAAGTTGCAAAAGTTCCGAGAGTCGCTCACTGAAGCTAAGCAGAACTTGATGTTGGGGCTGATGTACCAAAAGTATATCCTGAAGCACAACCTGTAGTTGGGCTGGCCTTGAAAGCCACGTTGTACAATACTGACTGAACCGCGCGTCAGCATACAACGACCAAGGCTCGCCTTCACCAATCTAGACGCCCAGTTCGTATCCATTGCCACGCCAACGTCTCTCGATGATCCTGAACAGCAACTTCGGAACCCTATCCTCACCAAGGGGATGGACAGCGTCGGTCAGAACTCTGAATGTCCTCCTCCAGCCTACTCTCCGACTCAGTCTCCCGTTGTGGTTCCCGCCGATCTTCCACGCATTATATCCTCAACCGCCAACACAATGTCAAAGGCGGAACAGAATACAATGACAGCAATTGTCTCGAGTGAAGCGGTGCAAACCTTCCTCCAAAAGTCCCTACATATGGCAGTCGACAACCTCTTTGCAAGCGGGACTGTACAGCAGCTGATGGATTCAACGCTCAATCAGGTCACATCGTTTAACTCCATCACTTCCGGCACATACACCGCAGGCGGCTTTGACTTGCATCGAGGAGCTTCGACGTACAAGGGTGTGCAAGGCGTTCCAGAGGGGGGGGCCGACCAGACCAGAACAGTTGTCCTCGGCTCTCTCGCTCCAGAACCTGCCACCGGACCTCGTCGATGGGCGTCGTGCTGGGATCCATCTGGGTTCGTACTAGCACGCTGAGAACTGAGGACGGCTCGGATCCGTCCGCCGGGAAGCTGGAGGTAGTCACGTCCTTCATCTTCTATCCCGCATCATGGCTCACGAGGATCGGGCTGGGCTACGGGACGGAGGCGAACCTGAACTACTCGGCTACGGGCGGCTGGAAATTCAATATCACTCCGGTTCGCGCAGTTTCCGAGAACGCGCTGATATTCGACCTCTGCCGGAGAGGCGAGACGCAAGCTGTGAAGCTGATGCTGGAGCGAGGCGATGCGTCGGTGAAGGGCACGAGCCCAAAAGGGTGGTCACCTCTCCATGTCCGTGCTATTTCGTGACACTCTCAACTTAAAACTTTCCCGTGAACCTTGGACGCTAACGCCTAGCAGTTCGCGGCCGCGACCGGCCATGTCGACCTCTGCGCAGCCCTCATCGACGCCGGCGCCGACAAGAGCGCATTGGCGTACGAAGGTCCGACGCAAGATGCTCTGTAAGGACGTGCGGTACCCATACCATACCACCTGCGGTTCGCACTGACAGCGGCACCATTGGGTAGATCCCCCGTAACCATATTTGCCGAAGCCGCCCAGTCGCTCCCGGCCAGCGAAAAAATCCGTATGCTCCGCCTCTTCGCTGACACGCTCGACTTAACAGACGCGTCCGGCGACGGCTGGACCGTCATCAGCAGCCTCGTCAAGGCAATCAAGAAGGAGTCGGTGCCCATGAACGAGACCAGCGTCAACTGGGTGCTGCGCCTGACGGGCACCGAGTCCGTGGTTGCCTACGGCGCCAAGTCCGTATGGGACGCGCTGCAGCACGCGGTGCGGTCGTTCCTTTCCCACGAGCAGGACAGCCAGGTCTTCCGAGGGCTGCTGGAGCTTCAAGTTGGTGAAGGAAGGGCGGGAGTGCAGTCGAAAATCACGGCCATGGCGCATTGGCTTGCCCTGCGTGCTAGCCAACGGGAGCTGCTGCCTATGATAATCGAAGGGGGTAGGCTGCTGAAGATGGAGGGCTTTGACTGGGTTGATGACAAGATCACGCCGAGGGAGTACATCAGAGCGCAGCCGCCCATTTATGCGGCCTGGTCGAAGACGATGCCGAGCGAGATTGAGAGGCTGGGGGATCTTGTCGAGGCAGAGCTGGAGACCGTCCTTGAATCACTCTGTATCAGCCGGGAGCAGCTGAAAGAGGCGATTGCAGCTGCGGAGCGGGAAGAAGCAGATCATGCCAGTCAGGAAGCTGCCGTTGGGAACGTGAAGGTGTGTGGAGACTGCCAGGACAGCTATGTCAAACTTGGGGTTGGTCTCGTTCGGCCGCGGCTGGTCACATTCAACGAGTGCCGGAAGACAGGCCACAAGGCGAGGTACAAGTGCGCAGCCTTCCTGCGCGAGGTCGGAGTTGCTGTCGAGATTCGCGCCACACGTCTCGGGGCGGACGACGAGTCAGATGTGGATGAAGAACTTCCGGGAAGCAGCGAGACGCTGGATCGACTTTGCGAGGCCTATGACGCATTGCACTTGCTGGATGCAAGGGTAGATCCGTTCCAGGATGCGGCTACGCTGCTCTATCGAGCACAGGCACGGAGGTGGTTGAGCGCGTACGAACATGAGGAGATGCTCTGCGCGACATGTTTCCTGAAAAGAGAGCGGTATGTAAGCCCGGGCGGGCGAGGATTGGAACATGATGCCACGCCTATGCCGGAGAGCTATGGCGCGTTTGCTCCTGGCTATCTGCCGACCGCGACTGTCTCAATGTAAATGGGGCTGGGGATTCAGCTGGACTGGATATTGATAGCAAGTCAAGGATCGGGAAGGGATAATCTATGTGCAAAAGTCTTGGTTTAGTCTCTATACTTGATACTTTCTACGACCACCTTTATACTTTGATTTATACTTTTTTTGCTAATTTTTAATGGAAATGCTAGCGAATTTAATTACTTGTAAATAAATACATTGCGATAAGGTTAGTTATTTTAATATTTCGCATGCTAGTTTTAAAATGCAATTATAGTTTCGATTTATTTAAATATTTTATTTACTAAGTTATTTAATATAATATATTATATAAACCAACTATTTATATAAGCAAGCAATTTATTTTTATTCATATTCCAACTATTTAATTTTATTAATCTTGTTAACAGTTACAATAATCAAATGCAGGAAGCTGGCGAGTTCTGAATGCGATGGTTGTCTTTATATTTAAATAGACAGATCCTGTTAGATATAGGGGATATTAGTTACGTTGTTGTATTTAGCTAATTGTGCAGCTTTTTAATACGCGTACAGCTTTTGTATATCTTAATAACGGAACAATTATTCTCCGATTAAAGTGTAGCCTTCTGTAGTTAATGTACTATAGCATATCTGGTTAATTAATATACCTTTTTAACGCCTTGATGAATTCGGGGCGTTAATTGTTATACTTAATTACTTTTTAAAGCTGCAGTTTTTTATTTAACCTTTTTTGATAATTGTATCTTTTTAATTAGCTAATTCCTTATTAAAAATTACTTTTAACGTTTTCTTCCGGTAATCCAATGCCTTTGTAATATTTACTAATCCTAGCTGCTTTTTAAAATGCTTAAAAGCTTTTTATAATAGGGCTTTAGTTAATTTATTAGCTAATTTATTTTGTTTCGGGCCTTGTTTAGGGGTTTCTCTTTTGCGGTTAACTGTTAGAAAGTTTGTTATTTTCTTAATTAGGATTATCCTAATTAGTAAAGTTCGCAAAAGCTCTGTAAAAGGTCGGAAACGATACTTTTATATTTCGTAATATAGAAAAAGAATAAGTGATAGTTTAGTAATCCAGAAGGTTAGCCGTTACCTTTTGGTAATTAATTGTTCCGCTATCGATCTTAATTTTTATTATTATTTAAAAGCTAGTTATTTAGGTTTTTATATCGGAAGTTAAGGTTGTATATAAATTATTAATCTATATAACTGTTATTTTCGTTTTTAAAACGTCGTATCGTTATTTTTACAAGGTAAAAGTTAAGGTCAAGCCTTAGTTGCCAGGTTAAGCCAATATACAGAAAATGATTCCACGATAAGATTTCTACGATAAATATTATACCTATTATTTTCGAATACGATAACTTTTTAAATGGTTTTTTACGATTTGGATAGATTGTATATCTTAGTTCCGTACCTTACTTCGATTCCGACTGGTAGTTGCCGATAAGCTTCGGCCCTGGTAAACCTTATACCCGCTAAGGTTTAGCAAGGTGCTTAAAGGCAGAGAATAGCTTTATACGGTAAACCTTAAAAATAAACCTTAAAGCTAAACCTTAAAGCAAAACCTTAAAAGCTTACGAAAAACTTTGCAAGCCTTTATTAATTTTACGATTATAAAGTCCAAGCTTGATTGTTTTTTGTAACGACTGGGCTAGTTAACCAATTACTAAACCTAGTCGTACGGGTTTATGTTGGCAGTAGTACTATGGGAAGCTGAGCAATAAAGTATAAACTAGTTACGTCTGGTAATAGTAAATAACCAAGGGTAATCTAAGTAACTAAGTTATATTATAAGCTGGTATTACCTAAAATTATGAAAAGAGAATAAACGTATTTATCTTTTTTGTTAATTTATAGTAATTATTATTAATTATTTTGGATTATAATTAATTATTACCTTTATGGTAATTACTAGTAATCCTGTTATTATCAATATTTTTAATTACCGGATCTACCGTAATTACAAATTACATAACTTAAATTCTTGGTTAGAGCTTAATTTTAGTAATTTCCGACCGTTTTAAAGAAGCCAAACCTGGTTAGGTTATAATACGATTTCCTTTTTTCCAAAATCTTTGCCTTTAAAAATTAATTTGTTTATTTATGATTTCCGGTAAATAACTTTCTTTCCTTACTATTATTTTTTTCGTGTAAATAACATGTTTAATTGAAAAGATAGGACTTGCCGCAAACTACATTTTTCTACCATTTGTTGTATTAAACTTATAGAAACTTTTAATAATTTTGATTTCGAAATTATGCCTTATTCTTAATATTTTTCAAAGAGATTAAAGTATAAGATGATAGAAAACGTATCACGATATAAAAAATATTTTTTCGGGGTCGTTTTTATGATAATACTGGCGTGCCGGTATCCTTCCTATAAAGTATTCGTTGGGAATATTAACGTTTTAAACGGGAAAAGACGTTCGTAAAAAAGCGTTTTTTTAAAGTTTTAACGGCATTATTTTGAAATATAACGTCGATACCAAGAAAAAATAAATAAAGCTTTAGTTCGTTTAATTCGGTTACGTAAATAAAAAGCTTTAAGGCGTTTAAAAGATGTTATTATAATTTAATATAATTTTTAATCGTTAAACGAATTAAAAAAAAAAGAAAAACGAGAATAGGCAGGTTTGAAAACTAGTACCGCTAGATTAATATAAATTCCTGGTTCTGTAGATTGGTTAGGTATCGAAAATATTGACTGGTTTATTATTAACAGTATTAATTAAGGTGTTATAGCCGGTAATTTCGACATTATTGGTAAAGGTTTTTCAAAAGGCCTTGGGCGTTTAAAAGAGTTTTGGCAGGTTTCCAGGTATTTTCGAAATCTGGGTAATTTTTTTATTTAACCAAATACTTAATAAGTTCGTTTTTTCCATGTGCGTTTAGAATTTCCTTTGCTTCGTATATTAGTATATTTTCTTTTGCTTTATTTTTTTATTTTATATTGATTTTGATAATATTTGCTGTTAACTTAAGTAAGGAAACATAAAAGATTAAATAGAGTTTAACTTTTAGGGGTAATTCTAATTCGTAATTGTTTTTTAAAAATTTTTTAGTAACTTTATATAAGCCGATGTATTGAAAATCGAGTTTTTAATTTAGGCGTTTGGTTTTGATATTTCTGGTAGCTAGGTAAACCATGTTTTTTTAAAAAGGTTGGTTTCTTTAATTTTCTTTTAGTTATAACACTTTTTTATTTGGTTATGTATAAATTTGAGTTCCGTTTTTATTTTTACGTATAATTATCTAAGTTATTTTGACGTTAAAATAACTTTAATATTAATTATACCGTTATTGCATATCTCCCTGTAAACTTCTAGTATAAAACCGAAATTGGCGTTTGTTGAGATTATTTTGATATTTTCGTAATAACTGGTATTATAAGTTAACTGGGTTATTAGTAATTTCTTAACTTAATTATTTTATTCGTAGTTAATATAACATTATAAGTAAGTTTCGAAAATCTAATTTAATCGTTTCGTTTGTTTATTTGTTTAAGGTTTAAATACGTTGGATAACTTGTAATTCAGGCCGATTTGTACTATAAAGCTTTATTAAAACTTAAAAGTAAACGTAATATTTTTGTTTAAAATAATTTCCGTTAGTAATCCGTATATATTAAAGATATATCGAAAAAAATAAATGCCATTTGTTTTGCGTTTCTATTTTTATAATAGGGTAAAAAATAAAAGAATTTCGTAAATCGATTAACGATAACGAAAATATTGTCGTAATGTATTCCTGTCGCTAGGTTTTCGGACAAAGGAAGTTTAATAATAAAATCCATAATAATCGAATCCTATAATTGCTATAAAACTGGAAATGGTTATAGTTCTCCGTATAATTTATACCTTAAAGTTTTGGTTTTGGCGTAAACGTCGCATTTTCGTTTAACTTTTTATATTATTGTTTTTAGTTTAAGAAAGTAATAAATGCGTAGTAATCGTTTTAAAGTTTTATAGATTTTTCGATGTTTATAAAGTAGGTATTGATATATATCCCATATTAGGTTTTGTTAACATTATTTTAATACTTGAATTTTGTTTGTTTTTTATTCGTTAGGTAAGTTGTCGTTGTATTATTATATTTTCTGATGTAGATTAAGGGGTATTGTCTTAATTGTTATAATTTATTGTAACTTTAGGTATTTTTTTAAGGTAATATCAAAAATTCTATAATTAACTTTAACTAACTTTTTTAAGTTAGGTCGTTTGCTAAAAGTATTTTTTCTGCCGTTTTTAAAGCCTTTTTGGTAGATAATAATAAAGTTATATTTAGTTAGTTTTTTGCGTAACGTAGTTATTATTTTGTAAGTTTTCGTATAATGGTAAAACGGGTAAAATTCTTATAATCGGTATAAACTTTAATTTGGTAAATGTTTCCTTTAAGTATATGCTTGACTTTTCGGAAAGCCTTAACGATAGCTATAAATCCTTAATCGAAAATAACATAATTTAATTTTGTTTTTAAACTTATAGATATATAAAGTAATTAGATAAAGTATTTCTTTATTATCTCGGTATCCGATTATCGCGTTTAACGCGTAATTCGAAACATCGGCTTTTAATTTAATTAAGCATTTTGGACCATATATAATTAATATTGGTTTATTAGTAATTACGTCCTTAATCTGTTAGAAAGTTTTTTTTATTTCCGTTATTTACTGGAACTTATTTTTTTTTTGGTAAGATTAAATAAAGGTATTGCAATTTTACTAAAGTATTTAATAAACTTTCTATAATAATTAACGAATCCAATAAATGCTTATACTTTTATAACGGTAATAGGTATAGGCCATTCGGTAACTGCTGTAATTTTCTTTAGATTTATCTTAATATGTCTTAAGGTAATAATATGTCCCAGATATTCCATTTCTTGTATATGGAATTAACTTTTCTTGGCATTAACTAATAAATTGGCGTTTTATAAAGCTTAAAAAACTTAATAAATATATCCTATATATGCTTTTTCTAATTTTGAAAAAATCAAAATGTCGTTTAGATAGTATATAACGAAAATATCTAGGTACTTTCAAAATACGTAATTAATTATTCGTTAAAAAGTTGTTAATACGCTTATAAGTTTTATTAATATAACTAAATATTCGTATAATCCGTATTTCGTTTTAAAAAACGTTTTCCATTCGTATCTTAATTTAATTCGAATTAGGTTATATCCGTTTTTAAAATTTAAAGTAATAAATTATTTATTTCCTTATAAGCGATTTTTTATTTTAGTAATTAATAATAAAATTGTCTTATTCTTAATAGTAATATTATTAAAATGTCGATAATTTATTATTAATCGTAACTTGCTATTTTCTTTGGTATGAAAAACATAGGATATCCGGTTAAAGATGTAAATCGCCGAATCCATCCTTTTTAAAATCTATTTTTTAGGTATTTACGTAAGATATAAAACTTTATTTCGTATAAATTGTAAATAGAATAAAATTTGGATAAGGTGCTTTTTTAAAGATTATTTTATAATTTTATTTATTATATTTTGATAGTTTCGTTTCGAGTTTTTTTTAAAACAGTCGTTTATATTTGCGATACTGTAATGGTGTATTAGTTATATTCTTTTTTTAACTTTTTGGGTTAATGTTTTAGAATTTCGTTTATGTCGTAAAGCTATATCCGGATAATAATTATGATATGTTAAATATGTTTATTATGCTTTTTTTTCTTTTTTATATTTTATTTCTTTAAATAATAAGATTTGTATCGTATCCTTATATTTATACTTATTATTTTCTTTTTTTAATCGAATATGAAAATTTTGTTCGTTTTTTAATTTATTAATAAGGTATAATATAAATTTTACTTAACTAATATTTTAATTAATTAAGGGTTACATTAATATAATTATGGCTTTCTTAAAATTATGTCGTAATCTTTTAACGGAACGATATCGAAATTAACTATTTGGATTTATCTTTTAATAAAGATTTCGAAATAATTAATTTTGCGTATTATTTTTCCGTTATTATAAGTAAATGCTTAACTTTCGACGTTTTCGGCGATGTAAAGATTTCTTTTATCCTTCTATAATAATTTAAGCTGGTTTATTAACTTCGGGGTAATGTAATTAACGCTTAAAGTCCTACAATCCATTATTACGGTATATTAATATATTCCAATTTGTATTTTTAAAGTAATAAGGTCATTATTAGCTTTTGTCGTTGTATTTAAAGCCATTTTAAAAAGTTCTTATAGCCGCTTTCAACTTTCGCTTTTTTAAGGCTTTTTTATAAATAGCGTCTTTTTTGGGAAATTTGTAAGTTATTGGATTTATTATATAAATTATTCGTATATTTTTTATATTTGTTTTATTTGGCTTTCTTAACGGCCTAACTAAGTTTCTAGTTGGAAAATCTTCTTTTTTTGTTGGTATAATTAATTTATTATATCGCAAATGTCGCTTTCCAGCCTTTTAATAACTTCTTATTTTTTAAAGAGTTAGCTGGTTCTAGTTAAAAAAAACTTTATTAAATTTCTTTATAATATCTTTTGTTTTTATATTATGGCCCAGCGGGGCTTGGCCTTTTCAAAAAACGGTCGGAGACTGCAGGAAGACAAACTCCGACCGGAAGCCCGGGTTACGTGATTTGTGATCACGGTGGATCCGGTGATTAGGAGTCATCACGGTAATGGGATTACTGGTGATCACGACGGCGACAATGATCAATCGTAATCCAAAGTGATTAGTCGTGATTACTGGAGATTGATAAAAAAAGGATATATACGTTCGTTATTTCTATAATTTAAGATAGCACTAGTTTATAATACAACTTGGTTACCTAGATTACCTTTAATTATTTGTTATTATTAAACGTAATTAGTTTACCCGTTATTATTTAATTTCTTATAATACTATTATTAATATAAACCTGTACGATTAAGTTTAATAGTTGGTTAACTAGCCCAGCCGTTATACGTTACAAGTTTTTATTTAATAATATAATTAGATTTTAAGCAATACTTTAAATCGTTATTATGTTGATTAGTATTTAAGTAACCGTAACTTAAGATTCCATAATTTAGCAGCTTTTAAATAAGATTAAAAAGCTTAAGGTTACCGTTTAACAACTTATTAATTAGATAATTATAGTATTTATAAGCATTTATAAGATGAAACCTAAAAAGCCAAGACCTTATAACGGGAAAGGAAACGTTTAGAGTTTCCTAACCTAGGTTCGGGTTTATATTCGTTTCGAAAAGCTTATTAATCCAGCGGATTAAATCCTTGCTATCGCAGCTTATTTGGAAAGAGACGTTTTCGATTGGTTTGAACTTACCATAAGAGATTTCCTGGAAAAGGGAAAGTCCAACTAGGAGAAGACCATTAAGGAAATCTTCTCTACTTATATTAATTTCGAGGATAAACTTAAGAGTAATTTCGAAAATCCCGATAAGGAATATGTTGTAACATAACAGATCCTTTAATTGCATCAGAAAGGACCAGCTTCTAAATATGCTGTGGAATTCCGGAACTTTATAGCAAAAGCAGGATAAATAAATAATAAGGATAATATTTTGATCGATGTGTTTTATAAGGGTTTAAAAAAGAACGTTAAAAATAAAATCATCAAGTTTTTACGACTTATAATATTCGATAAATATATTACCGAAGCAGTTAAAATCGATAATCAATAGTTTAAACGATAATAAGAAAACAAAAGATACTTTATTCCAAAAGTTAAGCATTCCAAAACTAATTAAAGAAAAAGGTGCGAAACACTTCTTACCTCCTATGGAACTGCTCCAGGACTTATGGAACTTAACATTACCTAACGACCAGACATAAGCTAGGTATAATGTTATAATTACAGCAAGATAGGACATGTTATACAATGATATAAGGTGCCGTTAAAGATGGATAAAAAGGTACATTAGATTTTAATACCAAAGGGATTACCAAAAAATCCAAGCGCCAATACAAATTAATATAATCCGTATCGTAACGATAATAAAAAAAAAAATACGAAAAAAATTAAAAATAACCAAGGCCTTTTTATAAGCAACAATTAAACGATAACAATCTGCTATATTAAAATAGTTAACTAAATATTAAAAATAAAAGAAATTTTGTATTTCTAAATTCCGTTTACGATCGTAAAAAAAAAGGCAAAAACGGTACGAAGAATTAGAACTAAACGTATAAATTAAAAATTACCACGGTTAAAACGAGGCTTTGCTATTAGAAACACCCGACCGATATAGGAAACTATATGCTATCTATTACAAACGAACCCATTATCTTCGATATAAAAAATAACAAGATTATATATAGCAACGTATTATACGTATGTAATATTAAAGATATAATTTTTATAACCAAACTGGAAGCAACTCTAAAAATTAACGATAATACCGACATTGGCACGCATTAACGTTATAAAATACCATCGACATTTTTATAACAAAAGAAAATTAGCCTAAAAACAAGAGTTATCCGGAAAGAAACCCAATATATTACTTCGAAATATGTAACCATAAAATATAAGAAAAATGGGTTCATTAAACAATTATAAAAGCAGCACGGAAAACCCTTAATAACTTACAATTTCAACTGGCATTTACGATTAACTTTAATAAACGGCAAAAACTCCAGGAAGAAATATAATCCCGACAGAAAAACATAACCTAATACGATACGTAATATTAACAGTAATCCGGCATTTTAAATAGCTAGGTAACAAAATCAGATCACCCAAAAAAAAACGTAACCGAACAAATTAAAAAAAATCTTATTACTTTAAAATAATATAACAAATTATTCAACGTACGCATTATGAAACTAAAGGCAACATTACGACGTTAAAAGAAACATATCAAGCAGTTACAAAAACGAATTAAGCGGCTAAAAAGCCCAAAAAATAAACGTTACCTATAAAAAAACCACAGGATAACAGGAGCTAAAAAAGTCAGCATAAACCCCTTAAAAAGCTTTATACATAACGATAAAGGCTAATAACAACCTTATTATCTTGAAAATACGGATTAAAATATATTGATATACCACAATAATAGACTGCAGAGTTCTAAGCGTTAACTATATCACCCTAAAATTAATAAATCAGCTTAGATTATTATAAAAAGATAAGAAGAACTTTTACATCGTCGAAAACGCCAAAGGTCAGGCATTCGCCTATAATAACGGGAAAATCATACGCGAAATTAATTATTTCGAGATTTTTGTTAACGGATAAATCCAGACGGTTAATTTCGACATCGTTCCGCTAAGGAACTACGATATGATCTTAAGAAAACCATGGTTATATTAATATAACCCTTTAATCGATTAAAATACTGGCCAGGTAAAATTTATTTTATACCTTATCGATAAACAAAAAAAACGGACGAGATCTCCATACTTGGTTAACAAAAAAAGCAACAAATATAGGTATAAAAATACGATAAAAACCTTATTACCTCAAAAAATACGACGTAAAAAAGAAAAAAGGCATAACAAACATATTCGACGCATTATAGCCACTATCCGGGTATAGCTTTGTAATATAAACGAAATTTTAAAATAACAGCTCGAAAAGCTAAAAGAAAACATGGTTAATATACCATTACAGTATCGCAAATATAAGCGATTGTTTCAAAAGAAGCTTAAAACAAAATTACTAAAACATAACGAATAAAACCATAAAATAGTTTTTAAAAAAGGCACCTTATTCAAGTTCTACCTCATCTATAATCTTAATACCACAGAATTATATACATTACGGAAATACCTAAAAAATAAACTTCAAAAAAAAATAAATTTAACGATCTACATTTTCGGTAAAATATCCTATATTCTTCGTACCAAAAAAATAGCAAGTTACGATTAATAATAAATTACCGATATCTTAACAGCATCATTATCAAAAATAAAACACCTTTACCGTTAATTACCGAAATAAAGGATCGCCTATAAAAAGTTAAATAGTTTACCGTTCTAAATTTTAAAAATGAATACAACCTAATTTAAATCAAGCTAGGACACGAATAAAAAACGGCTTTTAAAACGAAATACGGACTATATAAATATTTAGTCACGCCAATAAAACTTACGAACGTATTAGTAATCTTTTAACGAATGGTTAACTACGTACTTCGAAAATACCTAGATATTTTCGTTATGTGCTATCTAGATAACATTCGGATTTTTTTAAAGTTAAAAAAAGCATATACAGGATACGTTCATAAAATTTTTCAAGCTTTACAAAACGCCAATTTATTAATTAACGCAAAAAAGAACTAGTTCCATATTTAAGAAATGGAATACCTGGAACACATCATTATTCCGGAATATATCAAGATAGACTTTAAGAAAATTACAACAGTTACCAAATAATTAAGGCCTACTATAATTACAGAAATACAGGTATTCATTAGATTCGCCAACTACTATCGAAAATTTATTAAATACTTTAACAAAATTATAACACCATTATCTAATCTAACCAAAAAAAAAACGAATTCCAGTAAATAACAAAAACGAAAAAAGCATTTTAATAAATTAAAGATGCTATTACTAATAAATCAGTATTAATTATATACGATCCAAATTACCCAGTCGAATTAAAAATCGGTTTTTCGGATTATACGTTAAACGCAATAATCGAATACCGAAATAATCAGGGAGTATTTTACCCGATCGCCTTCTATTCTTATAAGTTAAAAAGAACAAAACTTAATTATAGCATTCCCGACAAAGAATTTATAGCTATTATTAAGGCTTTCCGAAAATTTAGACATATACTTAAAGGAAATCTCTATTAAATTAAGGTTTATATCAATTACAAAAATCTTACCCGTTTCATTATTATACGAGAACTTATAAAACGATAATTACGTTACGTAAAAAAACTAACGGAATATAACTCCATCGTTATCTATTAAAAAAAATCTAAAAACGGTAAAATAAACGCTTTTAACAAACGACCTAATCTAAAAGAAAAATAAATCAAAATCAGCCACAAGATCTTTAATATTACCCCAGAAAAATACCTAAAATCACGACAAATTATAACAATCAGGGCAATACCCCCTAATTTACACCAGAAAATCCAGCAGTATAACGATAGCCTACCAGACGACCAAAAAACAAATAAACTCCAAGTTCCGGAAGAATGTTAGCAGAACCTAATATAAGATATACATCAACATCCACTTTATGGATATCCAAAAATCCACAAAACCTTAAAACAACTATAACGTACCTATTACTTTCCTAAAATGAAAATAACAATATAGAAAGTTAAAAAACAATGCAACATTTGCGTTAAAATTAAAGCTTTACGATATAAACCATACGGAAAATTACAACCACTCCCAGTTTCACAAAAACCATAGGATTTGATTACTATAGATTTTATTATTAAACTTCCCTTATCCGAAGAACCAGCGACAGGAATATATTATAATAGCATCTTCGTAATCGTCGATTAATTCACAAAATTTTCTTATTTCCTACCGTATAAAAAGGACATAAACGTAGAACAAATAACATATTTCTTTTTCCGATATATTTTTAGCGTATATGGATTACTAACGGAAATTATTTCCAACAAAGACATTACGTTTATCTTTAAGTTTTAGCAAGGCCTTTTAACAGAAATCGGCCTAAACCACAAGTTATCCAGCGTATTCAGACCTTAAATAAATAAATAGATAGAACGGCTAAATCAGACTTTCGAAACCTACCTACGATATTATATTAACTACGAATAAAACAATTAGGTTAAAAAGTTATTAATAGCCCAATTAGCCTACAATACCAGCTACCACGAAAACATCAAAATAATCCCAACAAACGCCAATTCCGGTTTTATACCAAAAGTTTACAAAGATATACGTAACGGTCCAGTTAACGCCAAAACTATCCTAACATCAAAATAACTTAAACAGTTATACGTAAAAATAAAAACAAAACTTAAATTTATATGCAACCAGATAAAAGAATACTATAACCAGAAAAGGTTAAAGGAACCAACCTTCTCCGAAAAGAAAATAATCTACCTCACCACCAAAAACATCAAAACCAAACGCCTAAACCAAAAATTCGATTTTAAATACATTAACCCGTACAAAATCGCCAAGAAAATCTTAAAAAATAATTACAAATTAAAATTGCTACTGAAAGTCAAGCTTTATCCAATCTATTATGTTTCCTTACTTAAATTAATAACGGATACCATTAAAATTAATACAGGATACGAAAATAAAATAAAAAAAGATGCACCAGTATACGAAATAAAAAAAATCCTGGACATGCAAAAAGAAAACAGACTTACCTAATACCTAATTAAATAAAAGAAATACCCCGATTTAGAAAACACTTAAAAACCCGCTAAAAATCTTGTAAACGCCCAGCGTTTCTTAAGGAACTTTTACCAACAACGCCGGAATCACTAGCCATAACACCCTAGTTAATACTGTTAATAATGGATTAATTAATATTCTTAATACCCAACCAGTTTATTAAGCTAAGAACCTGTACCAATGCGGCAGTATTAATTTCTAACCTTACTTATTCCCGTTTTTTTTCTTTTTCCAGTTTATCCAATAACTAAAAACCACGTTAAATTATAATAATATCTTTCGAACGCGCCAAAGCCTTTTACTTACGTAACCGAATTAAACGAACTAAGGCCTTGTTTATTTCCTTTTAATACCAACGCTACATTTCTAGATAACGCCGTTAAAGTTTTAAAAAACGTTCCTTCGTAAACGTTTTTTCCCATTCAAAACGTTAATGTTTATAACGGATGTTTTACAAAAGAAAAACCGGCACGTTAGTACCATTACAAAAGCGACCCCGGGAAACATATTCCTTACATCGCAATACATTTTCCATTATCTTACATTTTAACCCTTTTAAAAAACACTAGAAACAAGACATAATTTCAAAACCAAAATCGTTAAAAGCCGCCACGAATTTAACACGGCAAACGGTAGAAAAACGAGGTTTACGACGAGTTTTTTCCTTTCGATTAAATATATTGGTTATTAAAAAAAGTGAAAAAAAAGTTACTTATTAAATTACAAAACAAACAAATTAATTTTTAAGGGTAAAGATCCTGGAAAGGGGGAGATCGTGTTATGGCCCAGCGGGGCTTGGCCTTTCCAAAAACGGTTGGAAACTGCAGAAAAACAAACTCTGACCAGAAGCCCGGGTTACGTAATTTGTAATTACGGTAAATCCGGTAATCAAAAGTAATTACAGTAATAGAATCATTAGTAATCACAACGGCAATAATGATTAATCGTGATCCAAGATAATCAGTTATGATTACTAGAAATTAACAAAAAAAGATATATACACTCGTTATTTCCATAATCTTAGATAATACCAGCTTATAATATAACTTAGTTACCTAAATTACCCTTAATTATCTGCTATTACCAAACGTAACTAATTTACCCGTTATTATTCAGTTTCCTATAATACCACTACTAACATAAACCCGTACGATTAGGTTTAATAATTAGTTAACTAGCCCAGCCGTTACATTTTAAAAGTTTGTTTTAAATATTAACTAAGTCTAAATATCGGTAATAACCTTTTAATAATATTTATAGACAAACTTTTAAATTAATTCTTTTTAAATCTAATAATTACATTATCTAAAATAATACGTAAGGTTTTTTTTAAAAGCATTCCTTATTTTCTAGCTCTATCAAAACCGGTATTATATTTTCGACCTTTTTTTATGTAATAAAAGCTCGTAATTTTCGGTATTACTGCTGGTTTATTTGGTTATACTTAATCTAGGTATAAAAATCGAAACTTTTTTTTATATACGGGTAATTTAATCGTAAATCCGTTATTTTTCTTTTACGTAAATAAGGTATTAAGATTAATTATAATTAATGGAATAGAAACTTATATGTTGCGTTTTCTGGATCTATATTTTTACTGCTGCTTGTAAAAAGGCTTTAGCTGCTTTTTATCTTTATTACGCTTTTTTAGCCGATTGGTATAGTTATTTCCGGGAATTCCTTTTATTTATAATAATCCTGTAACTATTAAATAAAAGCTAAAGAACTTTGCTTAACTGTTATTTAAAAAAGGGCCTTAGTTTCTTTAAGCCGTCGTTGTATTTCCGTATTCAATTAATAATTATCTTAAATTCGGATTATATTAATTTATTTGTTATTATTCCGATTTTTTGGTAATTTCCTGGTACCGGGGTTTAATGTACTTCTTTATCGATTTTTGGTGGTAATTTATATCGTCTAGTAACATATCCTTTTTTGCCGTAATTATAACATTGCATTTACTTTATATTTCGTTACTAAGTAACGCCAAATTCTATAAATTCTAGAACTGTTCCATAGAAGGTAAAAGACATTTCGCGCTTTTTTCCTTAATTAGCTTTGGAATATCTAATCCGTAAAATGAAATGTACTTTTTTTTCTTATCGTTTTTCGAACTGCCGATTATCGATTCTTATTATTTTCGTAATATATTTGTTAAGTATCGTAAATCGTAGAAATTTAATAATTTCGTTTTTAACGTCCTTTTTTAACCCTTTATAAAACATATCGATTAAAGTATTAACCTTTTTATCCGTCTATCCTGTTTTTATTATAAAGTCCTTAAATTCTACAATATATTTGAAGGCTGGTCCCTTTTAGCGTAATTGGAAGATTTGTTAAGTTATAACTTATTCTTTATCCGGGTTTTCGAAATTAACGTAATTAAAAAAGTTTTTTTTTAGTAATCTTTTCTTAATTAAACTTTTTTTCTTTAAGAAATCTTTTATAAAAAATTCAAACTAATCGAAAGCATTTTTTTCAAACAAGTTGCAATAGTAAGAATTTAATTTGCTAAGTTAATAAGTCCTTCGAAATAAAGGTAAATCCGAACTTAGGTTTAAAAACTCTAAACGTTTCCTTTTCTGTTATACAGCTAAAGCTTTTTAAGTTTTATTTTGCAAGTATTAACCGGAATTAATTAAGTTGTTACCATCTAATAAATGAGTTATTAAATAATAACCTTAAATTCCTAAATTTTATTTTAAAATTATTAAACTATAAGATTAAAGGTAATTATTATTCGTATATTAATCGACATATTAACGGTTCGAATATTACTTAAAATTTAACTATACTATTAAATAAAAGCTTCTAATATATAACGGTTAGGTTAGTTAATTAATTACTAAACTTAATCGTATAAGTTTATATTAATAATGATATTATAAAAAGTTAAGTAATAAAATCTAAATTAATTACGTTTAATAATAGTAAATAATTAAGAATAATCTGGATAATTAAATTATATTACAAGTTAGTATTATCTATAATTATAAAAAAGTAATAAACGTATTTATTTTTTATTATTAATCCATAATAATCATTATTAATTACCTTAAATCACGATTAATCACTGCCGTCATAATAATTACCAGTAATCCCGTTACTGTAATCACTTCTAATCACCGGATCTACCGTAATTACAAATCACGTTACCTAAGTTCCTGGTCGGAGCTTAACTTTGGCAATCTCCGACCGTTTTAGAGCGGCCAAGCCTGGCTGGGCCATAACATTTTTACGGTTTCTTAAGTTATTATCAATTAAAACGAACCGAAACAATATAATATACCTGGCAACCCCAAATACAAAATACCTATTATCCGCTATATGAAAGTTTCGACAAAAACCGTTTTATTTACAGCCATCTATTCGAAAAAGATTATTACGTAATTTAAAACAATTAACGTTATTGTTAATCTGGAAAAGTTTTTCCAAATAAACCAACTGCAGTTTTTAATTTTCGGTTACCGTTTAATTACCGAATATAATAATAACCGATTTTTTAAACAATAACAGCTTATACGGAATAATTTCATTTCGGCAGAAGTACTGCTGGCGAAACTGAAAAGGAACAATAATAACAAATTAGAAAATTCCGAAATCCAGTTACTAAAGTATTATATGTCGGAAAGTTACAAGCGATAGCTTGTTTAGTTATTCAAAATAACGAAAAGTTTCTAAGATTCCGATAAGAATTAACGTGGATAAAAGCGGGACTAGGCGGTTTAAAATCGCCTTAAAGTAAAACATCTACGAAACGGAAGAGTATTAGTAAAGCATAGAAATTAAGATAGTAATTTATCATTTTATTTAATTTTATATATATAGTTACGTTTTTTCGAAGAAGAAGTATTGTTATTTTATAAGTTATTCGTTTAATTTCTTATTTAATATCGCGGCTTATTTTAGCTCTATTTCGGTATTTTCGTTAAGTATTAATTAAAGGTTTGTTATCGTTTACCTTACCGGATTCGGTCATATTGGCGTATTATTTTCGAAAGTTTTCTTTTTAAAAAAATTTGTTTTTTTAACTGTTGGAAATATAAATCCCAAAATTTATTTTATAAAATCGTTGGTATTTTTTCAAAAGATATCGTATTTACGATTTTTATACATATACGCCATAAAATCTTAATTATAGGTTTGTTTGCTTTCGGTCGTTATTTTAAAAGTATTTATTAGGTAACCCGTATAATCTATTTTTTCGAAAATTTCTTTTAAAAATAAAAATAAAATCGTTAAAGTATTAGTTTACGTTAAGTAACGAATTTATTTTTTCGGGTAAAAAGTTATATCGGGTTTTATAAGTATAATAAGTTATGGAAATAATTAATTAAAATCGACAAAGTTTTAAATATTAAACGTATACGCTTTAAATTAAAATTTGTTTTTAAAGTAATCTTAATTTTTAAATTCTTTATAAATAACAGAAAACGTTAACGGTATGGTCGTTATTATTATTATTAAAATATAACCTATAACGTTATCGTTTTAATAACAGTTAATTAATTAATAATTAACGTCTCACACCATCTCGCGGTACATACCACCTCGCGGTATATACCACCTCGCGGTACATACCACCTCGCGGTACACTTTTTAACACCTTATAACAACTAATCCAAATAACTTAACCACAACATATCCAATTAATTCAAATCAACTGTATTCTCTTTCGTTAACAGCATTTACAGCTTTTTAATAAATGTACGCATTATATCAAGGCTTGTCGCGGACGTCATATTGCCATTCCTTCCTCCTAACTTCCATGCGACCGATTACCTTCTTACGTATTTACGTTAATATTACCCCTATTTCGTACGAATTAAAACCGACCGATAAATAAAATCATTATTAACCGAATTCTTTATTTAGATACGCGATTGTTACTTATCCGGATGTAATACGTGGAAGATATTCGCAAAATACGTCGTGTTCGAATGGTATAAAGCTTTGTTGTAGGGTACGTAGCAAGGCTGTAAGGCAAGGCTGTAGGGCTTGTTATAGGGCACGTTCCAGGGCGCGTCGTAAGGCGTGTTGCGGTATTGCAGGATTTATCGGAGCAACAATTCGGTTATACGTATTTGAAATTATTAAAATGAACGTTTCCAATAAAAAAGAACATTTACTTTATAGGATAAACAAGTTCTTTTAATCGGCAGGAAAGGTGGTGGTAGGTAATTGCTGTTAGTCGCTGTTGGAAGTAGCTGTCGCAAGACGCCTGGAAGGAAGAAATAGCAATAGGGCGTCCGCAACAAGTTTTGATATAATGCGTGCATTTATTGGAAAGCTGTAAATGCTGTTAGCGAAAGAGAATACGGTTAATTTGAATTAATTGGATATGTTGTGGTTGAGGTATTTGGATTAATTGTTGCGAGGTGCCAAAAAGTGTACCGCGAGGTGGTATGTACTGCGAGGTGGTGTGAGACGTTATTCGAATTAAGTAAATAAACTTTTTAATTGTCGGATATAAGGGATGTTAGTTACGTTGTTTTATTCAGTTAATTATGCAGCTTTTTAGTACGCGTACAGCTTTTATGTAACCTAGCAACGGAACAATTATCCTCCGATCAGAACGTAGCCCTCTTCAGTTAGGGCGCTTCAGCGCCCCTGGCTAGCTGACAGGTTCGCATTTTGATCACAAAAGAAGCCGCCCTTCGGAATTTTCGGACTCTGTTGAAGTCCGAATTGGTGGCCTGTTCCGGAACGAGTTAAAGGGCGAATGTTGCGTTGATTACTTTTCCCAAGAAACGATGGAACGAGTCAATACTCGGCGCACCATTCTCGTCTGCTGGTATTTCGGCCTTTGGCCCCCAGAACCGTGCATATTTCTTGCACCGACTCCGTGACGCTAGCGGTTCGTCGCCAATGTGGGCTGTGCGGCCACGATGTCATCGGCGCAACCCCCCACCAGTATAGAGCGAGATGCCCACAACACAACTGCAGTTGCGTCATCCTCGTCGTACAAGACACCTCGGGTACTCTCTTGTGTCCAATGTCACCAGCGCAAGGTGAAGTGCAATCGCAAATTTCCTTGTGCCAATTGTCGGAGGGTCGGTACGAAGTGTGTGCCAGCGACATTAGCTCCGCGGCGGCGAAGACGCAAATTCCCTGAGCACGAGCTGTTGGAACGTGTCCGCAACTATGAGAAACTGCTTCGCCAGAGTCACATTAAATTCGAACCGCTCCGCCAGGATCCGGACCAAGCCCGAGGTTCTTACCATCCAGAAAGCGGTTCCGATTCCGATGCAGATCTTCCCGATGTTGGTGAGTCGTCTGGCTTGAAACCTACTCAGCCTAATGGTGTGCACACGCCCAAGTACGTGCTCTTCTAAAGACCCGTTTCGAGTTACCTAACCCTCACAGGGACATCTGGAAAGCCATGAGACAAGAGGTACGGTTATCGACAGATTACGAGGCTAGAATGTTCGCTGAGAATTTAATTAGGAGACGGTGCATGAGAGTGATAGCGACTCCTCGTGTGATGGGGTCAGCGAAGCTGCTCTCAATAAGGCGTGGGATGAAATCTTCGCAAACGTGAAGAGTGACCTCCTTTTATTTGGTTTGCGTCAGGCTAAGGTCGATCTCACTACCTTGCATCCCGAGCCGTCACAAATCTTCAGGCTTTGGCAAATATACTTAGACAATGTCAACCCGCTGCTCAAGGCCACGCATACTCCCAGCTTGCAGAGAAGCATCGTAGAAGCCACCGGGAACATGTCAAGCATCAAACCAGCCCTGGAGGCACTCATGTTCAGCATCTATAGCATTGCCATTTCCAGCCTCTCCATTGACAGCTGTCAGACCATTTTTGGCTCGAGGGAGGATCTATCAATCAGATATCAATTTGGCTGCCAGCAGGCACTGGCGAATTGCGGATATCTACGGACCAGTGACCGCGACTGCTTGACCGCACTGTATCTGTACCTGGTAGGTCTTTTGTTAGCCACCATGTTCGCGAATACTGAAATGACAGCAGGTCTCCGTCAGATTGAGTGGTGATTATCGCTCTCTTTGTTCAATGCTTGGTGTTGCGATTCGCATCGCCCAACGTATGGGTATCAATAGTGAAGAGGCCTGTGTCCAACACGGCATTTTCGAAGCCGAAATGCGCCGACGGCTTTGGTGGTCACTCAAACACTTCGACGCCCGCATAGGCGAACTAGCTAATACTAAGTCTGCAGCGCTAGCTCCCACCTGGGACTGCAAAGTTCCTCTCAACCTGGATGATTCCGACCTCCGACCAGAAATGGAAGAGCACCCCTCGATCCGAATGTACACGAGACCGACCGAGGCGATCTTCGCCGTTGTACGCAGTGAAGTGGGAGACTTCATCCGCCACAGCACCTCTCACCTTGACTTTACCAACCCAGCCTTGAAGCCCGTCGCCAAGGCCTTTCAGCGCCTTCAGCGCCTTCAGCGCGACCCAGATCGAAGTAAACTAGACGCTCTAGAGAATATGCTTCAAGAAAGATACCTGCAATTCTGCGATCCAGGAAACCCTCTCCACTTCATGACGATCTGGACAACCCGAGGATACCTTGCAAAATGTCGCCTCCACGAACATTATGCGAAATATTCTGAATCGTGCGAGCATCAAACGGAGGCCGAGCGCGAGGTTGCCCTTTCTTATGCGCTCGGCATGCTGGAGTGCGACACCAAGCTCATGAGCTCACCCCTGACAAAGGGATACACTTGGTTGCTGCACTTTCATTTCCCATTTCCAGCGTACCTCCACATAGTTCGGGATCTCAGAAAACGCCCTGTTGGCAAGCTAGCCGAGCAGGCTTGGCAAGTCATGAGTGACAACGGCGAGGCGCGCTTGGGTATACACTTTAATAGCGACGGGCCTCTGAGCAGACTGTTCCGGAAAATGGTTCTTCGGGCTTGGGAGATCCGCGAGATAGCATTAAGGAAGTGCGGGGAGCCATTCACGCTGCCGCAGATCGTGTCCAGCGCACTGGAGAAGCTGGATGGAAAGGATAATACCGACTGGTATAATATCAAACTTCCTAACAATACCTTAAGCATGGGCGGCCCCCCTATACCGGTGTCAATGCCGATGGCTGTCGACAACTCTAGCTTACTGCTAGGCATGGGGGAGCAAGCCAATTGTACGAGCACGGGCCCAGGGGGATACGGAAGTGTGCCTACGCAGGCTGATTTGGATTTTGATGTGGATTTTGATGCGCACCAACTGGATTGGGCTGCGATAAGCTGGAGCGGTGGTGGCTGGCCTAGCTTTTGAAGCTGCTGTAAATATGCACACATATTTTCATTACAAATGAGGTAGATTTTCCGCACATTTAGCAGGGGTGCGCCGGCCTCCTGATTCGCTCGCTGCCTGCATTAGAATTCGCTCCTTTAGGTTCAAAACCCGGTTCGCGCCCCAACCTCTTCTCGCCCCATATTTTCCTACATTAAATCCCTAAAGTATTATACTGATTAAGAAGGTGAATATTACCAATTAATAAATTTTAATATTTTTGAAAAATATCTTATCGTAAAGGTTTATGTTTTAATAAGCCTTTTTTATATATATAGCAAACTATGTTATGACCGGACATCTCGGACGTCTCAGTAATTCAAAAAAACAATTACAACGCGCCACAAAGTGGCTGGACGGGAGAACCTACGCCACGAATAGCTCGAAATGGCTCTAAAAAGCTATAGAAAACCATATGTGTCAGATAAGTAGCGCACTAAGTGCGCACTTATCAATCCAGTCTTTTGATGCAGTGGCTACGCGACAATATGCAATTAAACGGTATAGTTTTAACTGATAAAAAAAAGCTATATATAATTAAGCCAAAAAGGCTTTGATATACGAAATAAAGCGCTTTAGAATATATAGTTACGATTTTTACTTATTTCCTAGATTTAAAAACAGCAGCTTATAATAAAACTTAATTATATAAAACGCATTTTGTTATTATTAAACGTAATAATTAAACTTTATTGCTTAATGTTTACGATTTCTTTATTAACATAAACCGCACGATTAAGGTTTAATAATTAAGAATTTTTTAAACGATATACGTTATAAGCTTTTATTTAAAGAAATCGTTAAGTTTTAAATAATATTTTAAGTACTATATCGACCAGCAACTAGAACGATATTTGTTATGGCCCAGCAGGCTTGGCTACTCCAAAAACGGTCGGAGCCTGGAGTGAGCAAGACCCGACTGTGGATCTATGTTACGTGACTGGCTTAAAGGGGCTTAAGGAGTTCTAATGGCTCCGAAGGGGCTTGGCAGCTTGAGCCAGTCAAGCCAAAAAGGTGGCTCAAAAGGCTTAAGGGAGTCCGGTTACCAAAGGTGAGTTTAAGCCGGTTTGAGCACCTTAAGCCAAAACATAGATATATATATTCGTTATTTCCATAATCTTAAATAGCACTAGTTTGTAATATAACTTGGTTACCCAGATTATCCTTGGTTATCTGATATTACCAAACGTAACTAGTATTTCCGTTATTATTTAGTTTCCTATAGTACCATTATTAATATAAACCCGTACAATTAGGTTTAATAGTTGGTTAATTAACCCAGCCGTTATACGTTACAAGCTCTTGTTCAGTGGTACAGTTAGACTTTGAGCAATACCTCGAATTGCTATCATGTCGACCAGCACTTAAGCAACTGCAATTCAGGAACTTACGGTTTAGCAGCTCCAAAACAAGATTAAGGAGCTAGAGGTCATCGTTTAACAACTTACCGATTAAATAACAGCACCAGTGGGCACCCGTAAGATAAAGCTTAAGAAGCCAGGGCCGTATAACGGAAAAGGGAACGTTCAAAGTTTCCTAACCCAGGTTCGGGTTTATATCCGCCTAAAGGGGCTTATCGACCTAGCGGACCAAATTCTCGCCGTTACAGCCTGCCTGGAAGGAGATGCTCTTGATTAGTTCGAACTTACCATAAGAAACTTCTTAAAAAAAAAAAGTCCGATTAGGAGAAAGTTACCAAGGAAATCTTTTCCGCCTACATCAATTTCGAAGAAAAACTTAAAAACAATTTCGAAAATCCAGATAAAAAACGAGTTGCAACCCAGCAGATCTTCCAACTGCGCCAGAAAGGACCAGCCTCCAAGTACGCTATGGAATTCAGGAACTTTATAGCTAAAACAGGATAAATAGATAATAAAAATAATACCTTAATCGACGTATTCTATAAAGGCCTAAAAGAAAATGTTAAGGATAAGATCATTAAGTTTTTACGACCTACGACATTCGACAAGTACATTACCGAAACAATAAAAATTAACAATCGGTAATTTAAAAAACAATAAAAAAAAGGACATTTTACCTTACGGGTTAGATATTTTAAAGCTAATTAGGGAAAAAGACGCGAGGTACCTCCTACCTCCTTTAGAACAGCTCCCGGACCTATAGAACTTGGCATTACTTAACGACGAAATATAAGCCAGGTACAGTGTTATAATTACGGTAAGATAGGACATATTGCACGACGATACAAGGCGCCGCTAAAGAACGATAAGAAAGTATATTAAACCCCAGTATTAGAAAGACCACCAAGAACTTCTAACAGTAACAAACAAGTTAACATAATCCGCATCCGTAACAATAACAAACAGGAAAAAATGCGACAAGGAATAAAAGCGGCTAAGGCCTTTTCCTAAACAGCAATTAAACGGCAATAGTCTGCCATAAAGGAATGGTTAACTAAACACCAAAAATAGGAGAAGCTTTTTATTCCTAAACCTCGCTTACGATTACAAAAAAAAAAACAAAAACAGTACGAACAGTTGGAACTAAATACATAAATTAAGGAATATTACGGTTAAAATAAGGCCTTATTACCAGAAGTACCTAACCGATATGGGAAACTATATGCTATCTACTGCAAACGAACCCATTACCCTCGACATAAAGAACAACAAGATTACATATAACAACGCATTACACGTATGTAATACCAAAAATTCGATTTTCAAAACCAAACCGGAAACGACCCTAAAAATCAGCGATGGTACCGTTACCTACGTACGATAGCATTACAGGATACCATCGATATCCTTACAGTAAGGGGAAGTTGGCCTAAAGGCAGAAGTTGCCCCAAAAAAAACCCAATATATCACTTTGAAACATGCGACTACAAAACATAAAAAAAAATAAGTTTATCAAATAGTCATAAAAGCAGTACGGGAAATCCTTAACGACCTATAATTCCAGTTGGCGTTTACGACGGGTTTTAGGAAACGGCAAGAACTACGAAAAAAAATACAATCCCGACAGGAAGATATAGCCAGGTACGACATACAATATCAACAATGGTTTAACAGCCCAGATAGCTAGATAATGGAAGCAAACCGCCCAAAAAAAAGCATAATCGAATAGATCGAAAGGGATATTGTCACCCTAAAACAATATAACAAGTTATTCGATATACGTACTATGGAACTAAAGGCAACGTTACGACGTTAAAAAAAGCATATTAAACAGCTGTAAGTAAGGGTTAAGCAGCTAAAGAACCCAAAAAATAAGCGTTACCTGTAGAAAAGCTACAGGATAGCGGGAGCTAAAAAAGTCAGTATAAACCCTTTAGAAAAGTTCTATATACGATAATAGGAACTAAAAATAACCTTATCACTTTAAGAATACGTATTAAGACATATTGGTATACCGCAATAATGGACTGCGGAACTTTAAGCGTTAATTACATTATCCCGAAGTTAATAAACCAGCTTAAACTGCTATGGAAAAATAAAAAGAACTTTTACATCGCCGAGAACGCCGAAAGTTAGGCATTCGCTTACGATAACGGAAAAATCACACGCGAAATTAATCACCTCGAGATTTTTGTTAAAGAACAAGTCCAGATAGTTAATTTCGACATCGTTCCGTTAGGAAATTACGACATGATCCTAGGAAAACTATGGTTGTACCAGTATAACCCTTTAATCGATTGGAATACTGGCCAAGTAAAGTTCGCTTTATATTCCATCGACAAATTAAAAAGACAGACGAAATTTTTACATTCGATTAGCAACAAGAAAAATGACAAATGCAGGCATAAAGATACGATAAATATCTCACCACCTAAAAAAACACGATATAAAAAAAAGAAAGGGCATAACAGACATATTCGACGCATCATAGCCACTATCCGGGCATAGCTTTATAACGTAAACGAAATTTTAGAATACCAGCCCAAAAAGCCAGAAAAAGATATGGCTAATGTACTACCACAATATCGCAAATACAAGCGACTGTTTTAAAAAAAGCTCGATACGAAGTTACCAAAACACAGTAAATAAGATTATGAAATAGTCCTTTAAAAAGGCACCTTACCAAAGTTTTACCCCATCTATAATCTTAACGTAACGGAACTTCACACCTTACGAAAATACCTGGAAAACAGATTCCAAAAGGGATGGATTCGACGATCCACATTTTCGATAGGATACCTTATGTTCTTCGTACTTAAGAAAAATGGCAAGTTACGATTGATAATAAATTATCGGCACTTGAACAGCATTACCGTTAAAGATAAAACCCTTTTACCATTAATTACCGAAATAAAGGATCGCCTATAAAAAACCAAGTAGTTTACCGCTTTAAATCTTAAAAACGGGTATAATCTAATTCGAATTAAGTTAGGTTACGAATAAAAAACGGCTTTTAAAACGAAGTACGGATTATACGAATATTTAATTACCCTAATAAAACTTACGAACGTACCAGCAACCTTTTAACGAATAGTTAACCACGTACTTCGAAAGTATTTGGACATCTTCGTTATGTGCTATTTGGACGACATTTTGATTTTTTCGGAGTCGGAAAAAGTACATACAGGGCACGTTTATCAAATTTTTCAAGCTTTACAAAACGCCAATCTGTTAATTAACGCAAAAAAAAGCCAGTTCCACATTCAGGAAATGGAATACCTGGGACATATCATTATTCCGGGATACATTAAAATAGACCCCAAAAAAATTACAGCAGTTGTCGAATAGCTAAGGCCTACTATAGTTACAGAGGTACAGGCATTTATTGGATTCGCTAACTATTACCGAAAATTCATCAAATACTTCAGTAAGATTGTAATACTATTGTCGAATTTAACCAAAAAAAGAAACGAGTTCTAGTGGACCACGGAAACAAAAAAGGTATTCTAGCGGATCAAGGACGCAATTACTAATAAACCAGTACTAATTATATATGATCCAAATCGCCCAGTTAAGCTAGAAACCGATTTTTCGGATTACGCATTAGGCGCAGTAATCGGATACCGAGATAATCAAAAAGTATTTCACCTAATTACCTTTTATTCCTATAAATTAAAAGGAACGGAATTGAACTATGGTATTCCCGATAAAGAATTTATAGCTATCGTTAAGGCTTTCCGAGAATTTAGATACATGCTTAAAGGGAACCTCCATCAAACTAAAGTCTATATTAACCACAAAAACCTTACCCGTTTTATTACCATACGAGAACTTACAGGACGATAATTACGCTACGCAGAAAAACTGGCTAAGTACGATTTTATTATTATATACCAGAAGGGCTCTGAGAATAATAAAGCAGATGCTTTCAGCAAGCGACCTGACCTAAAGGAAAAGTTGGTTAAGGTTAGCTACAGAATCTTCGATGTTACCCTAAAAGGATATCTGAAGTTACGACAAATTGCAACAATTAAGGCAGTGCCTCCCGACCTACATTAGAAAATTCAATAATATAACGACAGTCTATCCGAGGACCAGAGGACAGATAAGATCCAGATTCCAGAGGAACATCAAGAAGACTTGATATGGGATGTACATCAACACCTACTTTACGGATATCCAGGAATCCACAAAACCCTAGAACGCCTTTAACGTACGTATTACTTTCCTAAAATAAAAACCGCAGTACAGAAAATCAGAAAATAATGCGACGTTTGTACCAAAACCAAGATTTCACGATATAAACCATACGGAAAACTGCAACCATTTCCAGTTTTACAGCAACCATGGGATTCGATTACTATGGACTTTATTACTAAACTTCCCTTATCCGAAAATCCAGCGATAAGAATATACTATGACAGTATCTTCGTAATCGTCGATCGATTTACGAAATTTTTTTATTTCCTACTATATAATGAAAATACCAATGCAGAACAAATGGCATACATCTTTTTTCGACATATCTTTAGCGTACATAAATTACCGACAGAAATTATTTCCGATAAAGGCATTACGTTTACCTCTAAGTTTTGGCAGGGCTTAATGGTATAGATCGGCCTAAATTATAAATTATCCAGCGTATTCAGACCCTAAACAGATAGGCAAACAAAACGCCTTAATTAGATACTGGAAACTTACCTACGGTATTACATCAACTACGAACAGAACAATTAGGTTAAAAGGCTACCAATAGCCCAGTTGGCTTATAACACCAGCCATTACGACAGCATCAAGATAATCCCAGTAAACGCCAATTTCGGTTTTACATCAAAAATTTACAAGAAGATACGTAACAATGGCCCAGTTAATGTTAAAGCCATTTTAACATTAAAACAGCTTAGATAGCTGCACGTAAAAATAAAAACAGAACTCGAATTCGTCCGTAATTAAATAAAGAAGTATTACAACCAGAAAAAATTAAAAAAACCAACCTTTTCCGAAAGGAAGATGGTCTACCTAACCACTAAAAATATCAAAACCAAACGACCAAACCAAAAGTTCGACTTCAAGTATATCGGCCTATACAAAATCGTTAAGAAAATCTCGGAAAACAATTATAAATTAGAGTTACCACCAAGGGTTAAATTCCATCCAGTCTTTTATGTTTCCTTACTTAAGTTAGCAGCAGATACCATTAAGGTTAATACAGGATAGGAGGACGAGGCGGAAAAAGATGTACCAATATATAAGGTAAAGAAAATCCTGGACATGCGCAAAAAGGATAGACTTACCTAATACCTAATTAAATAAAAAAAGCACCCAAACTCCGAAAACACCTGGGAACCCGCCAAAAACCTCATGAACTCCTAGCGTTTATTAAAGGATTTTTACCAGAAACAACGGACGCGTCCCAGCCAACGGTAAACCAGTCGGTAAACTCGACACCAGACCAATTAACCGGGTTTATAGCCGCGGTCGATATAGCTGCAGCAACCGCGGCTTCTAACTATTATTGCTCCCTCTCTAAACGTTCAAACTCTTCCATAACCTCCGCACCTTAAATTCCCTTACGCAACAATTCGATACCTCGTTATTGCAGAATTTTCTTTTAATTCCGAAAACGCGCCAAACGACCAAATAATTCCTGTAAGTACTGCTAAAGTTCGTTAAAACTTTACTATACCCGCAATAATTCCTCTTCGGCAAAACGTTTTTGCAGGTCCAAACGGTTTTCCTCAGTTACCAACTTTTGGTACTTGGCTTCGGAAGGGCCGAAAAGATCATAGGAATCCCCGTATTCGGTACAGCGCGAACATTTCCCAAAACTGTAATAGGCTTTACAGGATTTATTTTCAGACTTGCAACGAGAACAAAAAATATCCGATAACATAATGAATCCAAAACGGTTAATTCGTTCTGAAAAAATAAAAACGTTAATATGCTTACGAAAACGAGTCTTTTTAATCCGACCAAACATAATAATCAGCCCAAAAACACACCAAAAAATAAAGATGAAAAGGGAAAGTTACTTACCAGAAATAACGAAACAAACAAATTAATTTTTAAAAACAAAGATCTTAAAAAAAGGAAAATCGTGTTATAACCCAGTAAGCTTAGCTACTCCAAAAACAGTCGGAGCCTGGAGTAAGCAAGACCCGACTATGGATCCATATCACGTAACTGGCTCAAAAGGGCTTAAGGAATTCTAAGAGCTCCGAAGGGGCTTGGCAGCTTAAACCAGTCAAGCCAAAAGGGTGGCTCAAAAGGCTTAAGGGAGTCCGGTTACCAAAGGTAAGTTTGAGCCGGTTTAAGCACCTTAAGCCAAAACATAGATATATACACTCGTTATTTCCATAGTCTTAGATAGCACCAGTTTGTAATACAACTTGGTTACCCAGATCATCCTTGGTTATCTGATATTACCAGACGTAACTAATATCTCCGTTATTACTCAGTTTCCTACAGTACTACTACTAACATAAACCCGTACGACTAGGTTTAATAGTTGGTTAATTAGCCCAGCCGTTATAATATTACCTAGTAATTTTAAAACCAGATCAGCTAGTTAAAGTATATAATTTAATAACTTACCATAAATACGAAAACTATAACACCTGCATATACTTTACAAATTAAAGCTAACAAATCTTAGCCGTACGAAAGAAAAAAAAAAGTTTAAAGCTTTTTAACCCAGGTTTAAATATATTAAAACCTTTTAGGAATTAAAATTTTAATAAAGAAAACTTTTACTATTCTAACTTTCTTTATAGAAAATGCTCTTAATTAATTCAAACCTTTTATAAATAAGTACCTTCTTTTTAAAGAAGATGTAACCGTGTATATAAAATTGGATAAAATGATAGATTGCTATCTCAATTTCTATGCTTTACTAACACCCTTCCGTTTCGCAGGCGATTCCAGACTGCCTAGTTCCGCTTCTATCCACGTTAATTCTTGACGGAATTTTGGAAGCTTTTTGCTGTTCTATGTAGCCGGGCAAACTACTGCTTGTATCTTTTTAACGTATATTATTTTAACAATTGCATTTCGCAATTTTCAAAGTCGTTGTTATTATTTCTTTTTAGGAGCGCCAATAATACTTCCCCCGAAGTAGAATTGTTTAATATAAGTTATTTAACAAATCGGTTATTTTTTGTTTTTGTCGGCATTTAGTGCTTTTAGGTGTTGTAGATTGGAAGGCTTTGTCGGTATAATAGTGCAGGATGTAACCTGTAATGTACCTTGTTTACCGTTTCTCTTTTAACCGTTTAATTATGTATTTAAAAGCGATTGTTACGGATAGGATTTGTTTATTTAAGCATAAAGAGAACCGTCGTATATAGAACTCGCCAGTTTTCTATATTTGATTATTGTAATTGCTGATATAATAACATTTTCTGGTTATTTAATACCCCTTAGCACGTTATACGAAGTAATTATTTGCAGTTAAGTTATTAATAGAAAGGAAGTAAAAAACTTAAAAAAGAATCGTATAACTAACGATTTTAAAAAAAGTTTAACAGTTAACCATAGCAAGCAAGAAAAAGAACCGCGGAAAGCTCTTTATTAAAAACGCCCTATCTAATAACAGCTTCGTTTTTTAAGAAAGCCAGAAATATAAAAACCTTTTTCCTTTTTCCCTTTCTGCAACTTAAACCTTTTAATAATCAAAATGTACCCTAAAAAGAAAAATTTCTTAATAAAAAAGAAAGAAAATTAAAAAAGAAGGCCCCAGCACTTAAGCAACAACCGGAAAAACGATTTAAAATCCTTATCCAAAAATAATTACCCGAAGCTAATTTAAATAAGCTTTATATTTTTTTAGATATCAAATAAGTAGCTTTAAGTAGAACGTTAGGGTACGAAAAAATAATTATTAATAAATCTAAAAAAAGTTAAAGAATTAGAATAATAAAACGAAAAGCTAAAGTTCTAAAACCAAAAAACTATTAATATAATAAAGCGATTAAGCGAAATAATAACACAATTTTTGGATAAGTTAAATATAAAAACGAAATCGCCAAATGTTAATATATAACCTAAAAAGCTAAAAAGCGCGTAATTTAAAATTAAGGCTAATAATTTTAAAAAGGTCCTTAATATAATTAAAAGTAATATAAAAAGAATAACTTATTTAAAGAAAACGAAGCGAAACTTAAAAGATGGTTTACAGAAAAACTTAACCCTCCGAAAAGGCAGAAAAGTAAGAAGCCACTTAAGGGAACAAATATAGCGCGTAATAACCTTGATGATTTAAATAGTTCCTCTTCTTAATTTTTAGCAGACTTATCTGCAGGTCCCCCAAAACACAGAAGGAGCTACAGCTCCTTTAGCAGTACTTTCGGCAGCTTAAACAGCTCTAACAGGGCAGGTATACGCCTAAAGGAAAAGAAGTTTAACGATAATTCGAAGCTCCGTTGGAAACGTTTCGATTTCCCCTTAGACAAAAAGAATTACTTGTTAAGTTGGGCCAATTAAAAGCTTTAAAACAACGCCTTAAATCTTATATTAAAAAAAGATTAGCTACGAAAATGGCATAAAGCTAAAACAATTAAACAGGTTACGCCTAATTAAGGCTATTATTAAAACTTGCAAAAAAACGACCTTAAAGTTAATTATAAGTATCAAACAGGTATAAAAACATTAAGGACCTTACGAAAGATTTACGCTGCTATAAGTAAGGCTAGACAGAGATCTTTTTAAAAAAAGCTTAGCAAAATTACCTACGACGGCGGAGATCTAGTACAGTTTATTATTAAGTTTTAAAGGTTTCTACAAAAGGTTAAGGACTGTGGAATAAAGCTATGAAACGAGGAACATATTACCATATTTCTTACCGTTATAAAGGACCGAACTAGCAGCTGGTACAAGACCATGCAATCAGTACTACGGCAGACGGATTATTCCTTTCAGCAATTGATCGACGACTTCAACAACGAAGACTAAGAACGAGGTACAGGAAAGCTTATACGCGTATATCACGCGAATTAGCAAACGTTTAAAGGCTTCTTCCCTTAAAAGCAGAACAAAAACAATACAGATCTTACGACTTAATGGCGGTAGAGAGTTCGGCATAACGATTATTAAGAAATTCTGCGCAGTAAAAGGCATTAAACTGGTAATTTCCTGCTCCCACAACCAGTATCAAAACGGCGTTACAGAAAAGGGCATACAATTCCTTCAGGATAAAGCCCGTACGACGTCTGCCCAAATGAAAATACCTACCTGCTTTTAGAACTTCATTATGGAAGCTATAACGCCCACGATCAACAGGACTAGATAATCTACAGTAAAAGACATAACCCAATTAAAATACTTTAAAAAAGCATTCAATCCTGGCTCTAAAAAATCCCATAGGCCTAACAACAGCCACCTTCGAATTCTTGGTAGTAGGTATACAGCCCTAATCGATAAGAATTACAGGATTAAATCAAAAAAGCTAGCAGCCCGTAAAACAAAAATTATATTATTAAGATATTAAGGCACCTATAATTATAAGGTATAACTGCTAAAAAGCGGCAAAATGCTTATTACGCTATATGTCAAAATTTACGAAAACCTGGAAAAACCAAGATAACCCCTTAACTTAAAAGATATTATTCGATTATTTCCGCAACCTATCTAGAAGCGTCTAAAATACCGTTAAAAACAAAAGGGCGTTAAAGTAAAAAATAAGAACAATAATGTTATTTCGGAAAGTAATACGGATTAAAAAACTGAAACTAAAAACCCCAGACGAAGCCCCGGAATTAATGCGCAAACTAAAGCTAGCTTTAACTCAAAAAGGCGATTACGACCTAAATTGCGATCTGGATTACAACCTAAAAAAGCTCCAAAACTTCCTATTAATAATTGACGACGACGATTTTATTAAAAACTATAAATACGTTATAGTAAACGACGACCCGTTATTAAAAGAAGTTATGGAAAGCCAAAAACGAAAAATGTAGCTTAAAGCAATATTTACAGAAATTAAAGAGAACTTTTCGCGTAAAACCTTTTATTTTATACCATTTAATAGGGCCTTCCATAGGCACTTAATTAACGCAAAATAGATGTTAAGAAAGAAGTATACGTTTATAGGAAAGTTAAACAAGTACAAGGCCCGTATCTGCGTTAGGAGATTTATCTAACGGAAGAGTATCGATTATAATAAAATAACAGCGAATATAACAAAGGTTGTATACTGGAAAGTTTTAATAGTTTTTGCTATCTATTTAAAATAATACATCATATAAATCGATTTTATTATAACGTACTTAAATAGTATCTTAAAGGAAGATATTTACATAAAATAATTTGCCATATTGTTATGACCCAACGCCTCTTGGCCTCCACAAACGGTCAGAAGCAGGGATTCTCCAATTACGAATCACGTGTTATCACGTGCTAGGATCCAAGGATCATTGGGATCATTCTCGAATTCAATGATCCAAGGATCATCGGGATCATTCTCGAGTGCAATGATCCAAGGAATCATAACACGATCCACCAGTATATAGAGATACGTTCATTACCTTTCATAGTTTTAGATAGTACCAGCTTGTAATACAACTTGGTTATCCAGATCACCCTTGGTTATCTGATATTACCAGACGTGACTAGTATCTTCGTTATTGCTCAGTTTCCTACAGCACCACTGCCAACATAAACCCGTACGACTAGGTTTAATAGTTGGTTAACTAGCCCAGCCGTCACATTTGGTCCCAGAGTCTTAATGCGTTTAACGTTAATAAAAGCCTGGTTACTATTAAACTATTTGGCCAGTTCCGGGCCGAGCTGATTAACCAATAGAAAATTCGCGGCGGATATTTTATTTTGAAATATTATACCGCTAATTATAATAAATACGGCGGCCTTAATAAACCGGACGAAGCTTATCGTTGCGATAATAACTGTTATATCCCGAACCGTCGTAACGGTTTACGTAGTAAGGACGGGTGCCTCGATGTTAAGTCTAATTCTAACGCCTACGAAAATTTCGAATATAAATAGCTTAGTTAGGTTTTGTTTAAAATTGAAGTTAATAAATAACCCGGTTCTAAATATTAAAATTATTTCCGCCGTATATATAAACGGCAGGTATTTCCCGGTTTTTTAGATAAATATTTTCCTGCAAGCCGCTATTAAAAACAGGAAATGACGAAAAGGATAAGGTAAATACCCGAATTAAATGCATTTACGCCTAGCATTAATTGGAAGTAAAGAGGTAAATAATAAGCAAGTCCGATATAAATATAAAAAATAAATATAAATACGCTATAAGCGGATACCGTAGATATAGACGAAAAAAGCCTTAGAGAAATAATAAGGTTGGTAGCGAATTTCTACTTATTAAAAAGGAAAACGCTAGGAACCATAACCCCGAATATAATAAGGCAGATGACCGTAATAGACGACCAGGAAAAAATAACGTTGCCGAACTCCAAACTAAGGAGTATTATTAATGCCCCGCCGATAATAAGCAAACTGCCAATCCAGTTAATAGCCTTTAGTCCTACCAGTATAAGTATATGGAAGGTTATGATATTTAAGAAGAAAAGCAATACGAAAAATACGACGGTACCGATGGGCATTAATTACCGTAAATCATGGGTTATTGTCATATTATAGGCGATATTATGGGTCCGTAAAAGACTTATAGTTAATCCAGAAGTACCATTACCAGCTAATACAAATTAGCATAAAGAATACAGTAGAGGACCAGGCAAGGTAAAGTCAAAAAACTTACTTAAGCTATGTCGTAAAGACACCGCTTAAAACAGGGCCAACGGCGTTCCCAACCGCCCAGATAATGGAGGTGATGGCGAGATACAACCCGCGGTCTCTTAATAAGAAAGTGTCGCAAATGATAACGTTAACTATCGTTCCTATGCCGGACGTACCGACGCCCTGGACGGCCCGACCAGCAATTAGGGCATCCATCTGCGGCGAAAGAGCGCAGAGCAAGCTACCCGCAAGGAAGATAAAGACAGCGGTAAGCATGATAGGTTTCCGGCCCCAGATATCGGAGACGGAGCCCCAGACCGGAGTGACAGCCGTGTTGGCCAGGACGAAGGCGCTAAGATGGACCACCCACTCACGCTCCACCCCCCCAACGCGCCACCCCACAACCGCGTCGCGCTCCGATCCACTTACTGATTTCTTTATTATAAGAAGCGTCTCAACAACGGTTTTGAAAATTGAAAAAAATATCCTCTTATTCATCAGAATCTGCTCTTTCGAATGATATGCAGCTCTCAGCTCAATTCCGTGCGGCGCAAGCTATTGATGAGGTGGAACGTGGGAGGTCCCTGCGTTCCGCGTCCAAGGGCTACCAGGTTGACAGGCGATATATCACTCGCCGTATCGAAGGTGTACCTACTCGGGAAGAGGTCAATGAGGCTCAGCAGAAGCTATCGCGAGCCCAGGAGGAAGGTTTAGCCCATTGGGTTATTGTGCAAGGCCATTTAGGCTATGCGCCACCGCATTCCCGATTTCGCCTATACGCACAACGCATCCTGATCAACAACGGCAACCCCGAACGCCTAGGGAAAGGTTGGGTAGCCCGATTTTTACGCCGCCATCCTGAAATAAAGACTCTCAAGGGCAGGACGATCGATTATAAGCGTCTAAATGGCGCTTCCCCGGCTTCAACTAACGTCCTATTCGATCGCTTCGCCCTGCCGGAGGTCAAGGTTATCAAGTGGAGGAACCGATACAACGCAGACGAAATTGGAGTGATGGAAGGCATGGGGGAGAACGGTCTCGTCCTTGCCGAAGCCTTTAGGAAGTGTATCCTCTTGAAGGATGCGTTTAAAAGAGGGTGGATCACCATAATCGTGTGTGTCAGTGCTGACGGGCGCTCGTTGCCACCACTCGTGATCTTCAGCGGCGTTGACGTACAACAACAATGGTTTCCTGACTCGGATGATGGAGCATACGAAAGCTGGTACTTCACCACCTCAGAGAACGGCTGGACGAACACCGAAATCGGCTTGAAATGGCTTCGCGAGGTCTTCATCTCTAATACTAAGCCCGAGGACCCTGACGAGTGGAGGCTATTGGTGATCGACGGCCATAACAGCCACACCACCGAAGAATTTATGTGGATGTGCCTTCAGAATAAGATCTATATCATCTTCCTTCCTTCTCACCGTCTATGATCTGACTTCTGCCGTACCCACCGTCACTCACGCCCGCGTCGTTCTTCGTAGCGGCATTGATCAACATCACCTTGACGTTCTTGTACGTGTAGGCCAGCTGCATATATGTAATGAATGCCGAGGATGGCGAACCCGTAAGTACAATCATGTGACGGATGTTTGTCCCGTCCCGGGAACCGGGATCGTCCGCGGTTGGTGCCCGATTTCTGTATGAAATCATGTCGTTTACGAATGTGCGAAGTCTGTCGAACTTGGCTGACTCCCTAGCGAGCTCCTCGCGATACTCCCAAAGCTTGGACTCTTGTTCCCAACATTGTTCCGGAGAAACTTGAAAAAAGACTCTAACGAATCAAAGTCCTTGCCCCTCTGGAGGTAAGCACCTACACGACTAAGCGCGGTGCCTTCGAGTCTCCTCCGTCCGTATCGGATTTGGCTCGGCTCGTCCGGGTAGTTATAAGGTTCGTCTTGAAACTTGTCTCGGATCAACATGATCCAGTTGGTAACGGTCGGGTCGGTACCATCCCTCAGAGCGACAACATCGCCGCCTTTCCGCTGTCCCGTACTGCTGAGGGTCGACTGTAGGACCTCAACAGATGGCAGCAAGGCAGGACGTACAGCTACTTCCGCTATCTGTTGTGCCTGTTATATGATTACGCGATTTTTCGTCCGTATCGTCGCTTCGTATTCTGTAATAGTCCTCTCTTGTTCTTTGATCTGGGCATTTCGACCCCGCAGCTTTCTCTCTAGCTGACGAACTTGTTCTTTCAAATCCTCGATCTGTATATCGCGGTCCGCTGTATCGCTAGCGCTCTGCGTATCGGGATTGACGTGGATTTCATCTTCGTATTCCCCTTCGGACTCTTCGTGTCTAATCGTTGGGGGTTCAGAGGTCGCGACCTCGCGTATGTCGGCGGCTTTCTTCTTGCCGGCCATTATTAGCACTCTAATGATCGTTCCGTATTTCGTTTCAAATTGGTAAAATAAAAATAAACACCTAAGTCCGTCGGTATACTGTCGGGCTTGGTAATGGTCGAATATAATGTCACGGCGAGCACAATTGAAAAATCAAGACATTCTAATGTACACCCATTAACCTAACGATACTCGACAAAGAGAGGAAGGAAGTCAGAACAGATTGCTGACGTCGAGAGCCCTGACAAAGTCCCATCCGAAAGCTCGGGCCATCGTGGCCCGAGCCCCCGATCTAACCCGCATGGGACCGGCCGTCACAGTGTCCAAACCCCAATTGGGGTTTGGAATTGCTGATCTTTTGGTCTTGTGGTTAGTGTCGCACCCTCGCTTATCTCACGTTATCCCGATTAAATTAAAGTCGAAATTACGAAAATAAAACGTTAACATTTCCCTATACAAATTGTCTGGCGAATTGTTAAGTCTGAAAAAGTATGTGTATATATAGTTACTTAACAAAAATAGATAAAAATATAGATTTTTAGATTTAATTAATACCTCCCATTTATTTATCACTTGATAAAATATTGGTATTATATCTTTATTATTTATTGTATTATTAACATTTAAAAATTGTCACGGCTTGACATTCCACCCTTGAATGCATGCGCTAGATAGCTGCAAGTAAGAGACAACGAAGGCAGCTTCGTTGTTCTGGTTCCCTTTTGCCGTGCGTGGCATAGTGGGTAGCGGTGTATCTTTCGGAACTTGCAGCGAAAATCCTCGCCGTCACAAAAATGAGGTATCATTTTTCCCATATAAGTCAAACACCCCCTTCACGCCCCACCGAAGCTATGAGATCCTGTCATCACACACTGAAGCATATATGGCTGAAGAAGAGGATATTATCAGGTTGGCCTTCTAAGAGGTCCTGTCTAGAAAGAGAGATTGCGAGACCTCCTTAAATACACATAAAACAGCTGTATCTACTTGGTGCTCTTTAAACAAATCAGAATCAAGATAACCACGCCCGAAAAAGGAAGGCACTGCTGTATGATAAAAACTCGAAATCCTTTACGCGCCCCCAAACCAGAATTAACCCTGGGAACTTTTTGCCATCAGAAGCTCTCTATTTCATTGACTAACTTGCCCTCATACGCCCTACTGTGATTTTCTCAATTATATCAGCCCAGTCTTCCCTTTCACGAATCTGGATATCGAAGTCGTTTAGCTGCATCACGTCATCCCCGTCGTCATCGCGATAAATTACGTCTAAATACCCGGATTGGCAATGGTCCAGCGTCAGAAGCTTGAGAAAGAGCTTGTCCCGGACGGTATGTAGTAGCGATTGCCAACATTCCCTTCCACCTGGAATTCCTACACAGGACAGAGAGACCTCTTCGAGAGTGTCTTTATGACCAAGCAGAAACATAGCAAGCTCCTCCGCAGCACAGTCGACACAGTCGATGTTTAGATATCGTAAATTCTGTAACCGCAGTACCTGGGCAATGTGGGAGAACCGTTTATGTTCGTCACGAGGACCAAAAGCAAGATCAAGTCGTTGGATGTGCGGAAATAGGCTTATGAATCCCATAAGGTCGCTCGCCCATCGATCGTTCTGCCCTATGCGGCAATCAGGGGAGACCGTTAGACTAAGAGTCGCAACGCTTGTCGGAAGGCTTTGAAGGTATTGTAAATAAGGCTTCGGAAAGATGAGCATCTCTGGACTAATCGCTTCGTTATTGCATCCAGCAAGTATTTCAAGCTCGCGGAGAGAGACCTTGCTTGCTACAATGGCCGCAAAGGTAGCAAGAAGAGCTCGCTTCACGAACTCGATACTGTCATAATCCTCCATGATGTTTGTTGGAAACCGGCCTGTCAGTCGTCTCTGAGTCGTGGCTCCCCAAGGCCGGTTAGCGTTGTTGATAATGACGGTCTTTACATTTGAGAAGGACGACAACGCTTGTGTAATGTACGCGGTATTGAGCCCAGACGCCATCATGAATTCTTGTTCCTCCAGCAAGAGGTCATATTCTTGATGATTTAGGACAAGATCTTCCATTTCGATCTCTTCGTCGGAAAAGCATTTTCCGTCTTGAGCACTCCACCACCCTTGTTCAAATGCTCGAACCATATTGCCCCAATACCGGGTGACACGGTAAGGGTTAGATCGCTCGACCAGGTGGTCAATACATATTTCTAGGGTTTTTACCGCAGGACTGAAAATCTGGTGCTGCGAAATCTCCACAAGATTTTCAAGGCTCGAACGCGAGAGCATTACATAACGTGTCTCGAAGTATCGCCTGAAAAACGGGACCATTATGACCGCGCTCATATGTTTCGACGCCAGTCGAAGATTTAAGAAGCCTTGCGAGTCCACCTTGCTGGCGATTAAACATAATATCTCATTAGGTAGCTGAAGTAATGTAGCCATTATAGGACTTCGCTAGAGATGTTCTCTTAAGGAAAATAAATTTATGATTAAGATATCGCTTCCCGTATAGCAAGATCATACATACTTGGGAAAGTTCTAGAGATGAGGTTGTTGTACCATTCGAACAAGGCGGGGCAACCTTTTTGACGGTCGGAGTAGACTGGAGACCCCGATGACAGCCCGAGGTCACGTGACTGGCTCAACTACGGGCTTACTCTCTCATTTCAATGATTTCCCCCCCTAAAAAAGTTACAAGATCTTACGCGATGTACGTAAATGATCTCTTTAAGTCTACAAGTGGATTAGACGTAAGTATTGTTATCTGTCCCTTTTTTTTTTAACGACCGCTAATAGGAACATAATGCAGTACTAGTCTACTTAACATTGATCAAAAGACGGTGCTCAATAAACTCCCGGTCGCTAAAGTAGCAGCCTTCGACTCTCACGCCGAAGAACACAATCCGACGTGCCTCCAAAACACCCGAGTCGAACTTCTACACGATATCTCCAGATGGGCAAAGGATCCTCGAGCTGAAGCCACCTTCTGGCTAAACGGCATGGCTGGCACAGGAAAATCAACCATCTCACGCACCGTGGCACATTCCTTCTCTAAGGGCGGCCAGCTTGGTGCCAGCTTCTTCTTCAAGAGGGGCGAAGGTAATCGAGGAGGGATATCCAAGTTTTTTACTACGATCGCCGCCCAGCTAATTCAGAAAGTGCCGGCCCTTGCACCGTACGTCAAGAATGCCATCGACGCCGACCCTACCATTTTTGGAAAGGCGATACGGGAGCAGTTTGAAAAGTTTATCCTCGAGCCTTTATCGAAGCCTCTTTAAGCTGTTTGGAAAGTTAACGCCCTTGTTATTGTTGTCGACGCTCTGGATGAATGCGAGCGAGATGAAGATATCAAAACTACCATCTATCTCTTTTCTCGAGTTAAAACTTTGTAGTTTCCACGACTGCGGATTTTCGTTACTAGCAGGCCTGAATTATCTATTCGTTTCGGTTTTATCGCTGTCGAAGGTACTTATTAAGATTTAGTTCTTTACAAAATACCCGAACCAGTAATTAAGCACGATCTGTCCGCGTACTTTCAAGCACGAGCTTACGAAGATTAAAGACGATTATAATTGCTCCGTACCAAAAGATAGACAATTACCGCGAAATTGGCCCGAGTAGTCGGATATTCAGATTCTCGTAAAGATGGCCATTCCGCTCTTCATCTTCGCTGCGACAGCTTGCCGCTTCCTCGCCGATCGCAAAGGCGGCAACCCTGACAAGAAACTTCGAAAGGTTCTCAAGCATCGGACTAAAAGTCAGGAGTTCAAACTAGATGCAACGTATTTGCCTGTGTTGGACCAAATGCTTGTCGGTCTATCCAGTCAGGAGACAAGTAAGGCCCTTCAAGAATTCTAATACAATTATGTTGCCTTCATATCTCGCTGATTATGTCCCCAGCCTTAACGATGAGACATTATCCTTTCTGATCGGGACCGAGTATCCTCTGCTTGATAGAAAAGGGGCAATGTACCGCTGGAGAGAGCCATTCCGAAGAGTTATTGGCAGGGATCAGTCGCGGATAGGGGCAATACTTTCTAACAAGTCGCTCTCGTTAACGTTAATGTAAAATTCATCCAAGATCACTCGGGGCTATCAGGCACTCCTTAACCTCTTCCTAACGAGAAGGATTGCCCCCGACTGGATGATCGTGGACGGGAACGCAAGCGATCCGCCGCCTTTTAATAAGCTAAATACAACCATCACAGCTTAGGGCGATATAAAATTAAAAAAACCGAAGCCGCGCTAGTAATAACGGCCCCCTTCCCGGTACATGCGCATATCCTATTATTATTATTATTATTATTACTATTTAACGCCAGGGGAGCAGCTAACTCTGTAGCTGCTCCGGAGCCTCCCTTGGGGCATAAGTGGCGTGCTAGGCTAGGACTTACTTTATATAACAGTACATAGACCCCCATCTAGCAAATTAAGTCCGAAGACATGTCGCCGAGGCGATCCGAGCTGTAACTTCCCTGTAACCGAGTGAGGGTAGTTTTCAGCTTTTATTTCTGCCGTTTTTTATAGATCTTAAGGTATTTCGTCCTTGTTAAGGCCCTTCCAGGCCGTATATATTCCGTTCCGTGAAATTTAAAGTTACGCGTTGCCGTATAAATTGAATATGATAAACAAAAAGAAAATCCTATAATCAGAAACCGAGATCTGTAATTCTAACGTTAACCTTATGCTTATACCTGCATTTTTTTTCTAAGTTTTTTTTTTTAGTCCGTTTTTTAACGGGGGCAGATGACGTTATAAAAGTCAGTTATTTTAAGAAACTTCTTAAAGTCTTAAGGATTGCTTATTAATATTTTTAAGTATATTTTTTTTCCCGACCTGGGTCGTTGGCGAGGCCTGCGGGGCCATTAATTAAAGGTAGCTTGTGTTTTTTTATAGCGTACCAGATGTTGAAGGTTTTTATCCTTCCCGTAAGAATATTTCGTGTTCGTATTTAAATACCCGAATTTGCGATAATATTACGCGAAATTTCCATGGCCGGTTTTTATGGTAAGGTAGTGATGTAATGTTGGTCTGTTAAGCGCTTTCAGTTTTTTAAGGCAGCGGATATGATATTTTAAGCCCTAGTTTTTATATTTTTGCAAAAGCTTATTTTTGGTTTGTAATTATTACTGCTTCTGTAATTTACGTGTAATTTTTTTAACGAGTGACTTTATCCCGTACGTAGTGGGTATATAATCCTTATTAACGTTTTTTAATTATGCTTTTATTTTTGTTAATTTATCCGTTAGTTTGTTTTTTGTTATGTTGTAATGTTCTGGGTATTACTTTATTTTTACGTTATAAATTCCTGTTATAGCGTAAAACTTTAGATACGTTTATTAAAATAATAACGCTGCATTGGTTCGTAGTTTTTAAATTACGCCGGTATTATCTAGGCATACCCAGATTCGCTGCTTGCTAAAATTAAAAAAGGCCGTAATAACGTATTGTAATTTTTTTTAGGTACTTACCGTCTCGGCGTCGAAGTTGATCAAGGCAGGGTTAAGCTTGCCATATTCTGTTATTAAAAGCTTTCTGTTTTAATAAATCGCGAAGCCGTATTTTATCTTGTTTTTTTCTTAAAAGCCGTTTGTAAAAACCATTACGTTTTTCGGGGGTAATTCGTAGTACCAGCCCCTGAAGGCCTTTGCAGCTTGCTTTTTGGAAAGGCCTTTTGTAAGGTTTTGCCTGGAGCCTAAAAGGTAAACTGGAGGTACCAGAACTGGGCGACGAATCGATGGTAATAACCTAGCGGCTATTTACATCTTAGTTTTGGGCCTCCGCATACCTCCTGCTCTAGGTCCCCTGGCAATCTAGGACGGTACCGTCCGTTTGGATAACGGGTGGTTTTTATTAATTATTTGGAGCTTATAAAAAAAGCGCCAAAATGCCTTATTAAGCGCTGCCTGTATTGTAAGAAAACCCGCGTTCTTGAAAATCGTAAGTATAGGGGTGGTTTTCCAAACCGGCAGGGTCGTTTTTGCTGTTAGGATAAGTATCCGTTAAATTACGTTAATATGCCAGCTTATTTTGGTATTAACTTTTTTTCCTAGTAAACGCGGTATTTTAGGGTCTGGTTTTCGGCGACCGCAATATTACGTTTTTGTTTTATAAAGTGCCGTAAGTAATACGTACGTCCTAATAACTTTGCGGAAGCTGTTTGCCGAAAGGCCGTATTTGGTATTAGCCAGGTTTCGAAAGTATTGGGTAAACGTTATGGCTTTAGCCGCCCGTTCCGTTATATGCTTTTTAAAGGTAAGTTTCCGGTCGAACCATATTCCTAATTACTTAAATACCGGTTTTTTCTTATTTCCTTACGTTTCTTGTACCGGTTAAATAAAGAAGTGCTCGTCGACCGATATCGGAAGGTTGCCCCTATCTTTTTTTCTGGTAATATATATCATCTCGCACTTTTTCGGTATAAAAAAAACTTTATTGTTTTTTTTTTATTAAAAAACGCGTTATACATTTTCCGTTAGGAATATAACCTTTTTTTTAAGTATCGGTAACGGGCGGTATAAGCATAAATTATCCGCATAGCCGAAACGTAATTTAAGGTTTTGCTTTAGCAGATCTGTTAAATATAACATGTAAAGAATAAGGGACTAAGGCAAGCTTTGGGGTATGCCGCATTGTACCTTTTTGTATCCTGTAGTTGCTTTTTCCAGACGTACCTTAACGGTTCTGTTAATAAGGAAGGAATCCGTTAATTATAAAACCTTAAAGGGCTAGCCTTAACGCTTTATTTTTTTTAATAACTTGCGTTTTAATAAAGCATCGAATATACCTTGTACGTTTATCGTAACTATTATAACTTTTCGGCCGTTAATAAGTGCATTTTCCGTTTTATATATAAACGATAATACCAAGTCCATTATGGACCGCCTTAGCAGGACTTCGGCATATTACGTATTAAAAACGTTGTTTATAAAAGCAATCCAAGCCATTTTTTTAGCTACCAGTCTTTTTAAACCCTTACCTAAGTAGGAAAATAAAGCGATAAACCGCCAAAACCGTAATAAGGTACGATCTCGCTTCCTTACTTTAAATATTATTACTACTTCCGTTTTACGTTAAGCAATCGGGAAGTAAGGAAGCTATAAGGCCTTTTTAAAGATTTTTCGGATGTAATACTTAATATAATTCCAGTATTCCTTAAAAAGGCGTACTGTTATACCATCCATGCCAGGAAAAATGCTATTTATCTTTATTGTATAAGTTTCGACCTTTTTTAACGTAGCCGTAATATCCCAGGGCAGCTTTCCCTCGTCCGGTATCTAGCCCTTTAAAAAGTTGTACTGGAAATCGTTTTCGTTTAAAAACCTTTCCAGTATTTCCGTTCGGAAAACCTCCGCTTTAAGTATAAAGTCTTTTACCGTCCTGTTGCCTATTTTTAACGGGGGGGATTTTAGGTTAGGTTCTAGCTTATGCCAGCTTACGACCTTATATAACTGGTTATCGGTAAAAACCCTGTCGATAACGTCTTTCCAGTACTGTTTTTTCGTTTTGCGAATTACCGAAAAAAAATACCGATAGTTCTCGGTATATTCTTAGTTATTTGGCGGGCGAAATCTTTCAGAGGTTTTATATGTATTATACGCCTTTTGATACTTTTTCGACCATTAAGGTGCCGAATGTGTTTTTTCCTTATTCGGCTTGCTTACTGCCTCCAGGGTTGACGCAAAGACCTTATTCAGCCTATCTACGCAGATATCAAGTTGCTCCGCCGTCCTTACACTTGCCACTTCCGGTAACGATACTACTCCAGTTGCGACCAGGCCACGGAACCGACCCAGGTCCGTTTCCCGTATTTTATAGCAGAACTAAACCGTCGCCTCCTGCCTTCGACCCGGGATAATAAATAAGAGAATAAAATAATCCGATCCCGTAACCATACTTTTTATTACTGTTATTTTTACAAAAAAAAAAGTTCGAAAGAATAAAGTCTATTACGTATCCTGCTTTATATATAGGCTGACCAGGTACCCCCGTAAATATTATGCCGCTAATAAAAAGCTACCGTACTAGGTCGGCGCCCCTATTCCGCCTTTCCATTCCGGGTTTAAATTTAAAATGCCAGATATTCTAATCTTCCCTAATAAAACAGTTTTTCGGCGGTATTAAATTAATAACATAATTTATAACCTCGTTATTACGGGGTTCCTTATAAACGTTTAAAAAGGCATAACCGTTAACGTTTAGCTAAAGCATATCTTTCGAATAGATTGGCCGTTTTTATTACGCCTTAATCCTCCTGTTTTTCCTTATATACGTTATTACGTAAAGCCGCTTATCCTCCGTTATCCAGCTATTAACTGGGACGTACGATTTGTAACTAACGTGGTTTTATATCTTTATATCAAGTCGGGCCCAGGGTTCTTAAACCTGGATTACGTCGATCCCTTTATTCCAGCATACCTGCAATAACATGATATATAGCGATAAAACGTTACGTATATTGCACCAAGCTATGCGAAGATCCTTTGGTCTGCCAGGAAGTCGTTACCCTTTAATACGCCTTTTTCCCCTATCCTTTTCCTTGTTTTTTGGCATTAATTAAAGCTAAAAAAAAAGGGTTATTTTAATTTGCTCTTATAACCGCAGCTACAAGCTGAGCTTGCTGTTATAAGGCAGATCTATCGCGTATTAACGTACTAATTGGTTTAACGTCTGCATTTTGCGAATTAAAAAGGACGTAAGTTGGCCTAATTCCGGATATCGTTTTACTCCGAGTTTTTTTTTTCCGTTACTTTTCTTTTCCAAGGCCCCCTTTAAAGCCGGCTTAATTAACTTCTCCTAAACTATTATAATTTCTTTTATTTACTTTTAATCAGCATAACTTTTAACAAACGGCTTTTAATTTAGCATCTCTTAATCTGGAATCTCTTGGTTTAACATCTTCTGTTTAAAATTATCAACATCCCTTAGGGTTGCTTTTTATATTGCAGCATTCTGGGCAGCTGCCTTTTGCTAGGTATTTGCTATCCTATATCTTTTAGCTCCCGTTTTGCGAATCTTTCGCAGCTCCGTTTTGCTGGGCTTAATTAATTAGCCGTTTATCCTTTTAGGGGCCGCTACGTATCCGTCGTGGCCCGCTTAAAAAGGGCCTTTGTAATTTGCGTATATCGGAAGTTTATTATAAGGCTCCCCTAAATGCAGACGCAGATCTTTCCTGCAGTTATTATACCGCGGCTTTCGATTACATTTTTTCTTGTTACAATAATCTTAATAACCTGGGTTATAAAGTTCGATTGCGGGTTTTTTCTTTACAAACCGAAAAAGTCCACTTAAGTCGAATAGCCGAAATAAGTTAACTAGGTTCGGAAACGAGACAAGTTACGTACCCCTGCCCGTAAATAGATCAGGTTCGTACCGGAAGGGTTTGCAGTTAATTAATCTGTATCTGGTTTTAATAAAGACCTTATTAACAATTACGTTTATTGTATTAACGTAAATACCAGGTTCCATGTAATTAAGGAAAAAATAAGGGATTTCTGGTACAGCGTAAATATACCAGGTTTCCGGAAGTTCTACCGTTTCCGTATTAAAAACCCTACCTAATTTATCTTTTATTTTTGGTTCCAGCAATTTGTTTCGCATCTTCCTAATTATCACGTATAAGGCCCACCCGGTATTAATGGAAGTAATACTAGGGATGTCTATTAATTATAGGTTAAAATTCCCAAACTTTTTACGTAATACCGTACGGAGGGGAAAAGGTTGGTTCCGGTACGCCCTATATTCCGTATTAAGGCGGATTAGGATTTTATTGTTTTCTTTGCCGTTCCGTATAATAAAAACCGGCTTAAAGTATGTTTTATGTTTGTTAGCCAGGCGAATGCTTTTAATAAGGTTAAACGTATGGCCAGACCTAATCATACCCGCTTAAGAAGTAGGCTTAATCGCTGGCTTTTTTATATTCTTTAAGCTTAATACGCTGTTACCTCGTTGGGTATTAGGTATATAAGCTGTTGTAGCCGAGAAAGCTATCGAATTAAGGTAGTTTGCCAGTTTCGTAATATAAGTTCTGGCTTTTGATTTATGATCTGCTTTATATTCGCTAATATAGTTATTTACGAAAGTATTAAGTTATAAAGCAAGGTTTTGGATTATTTATTTCTTAATACGGGTCCGATATTCTAATTCGTTTAAATAAGATAAAACCGCAATTATCGTAATGTTAGTTTGTGGTCGTATAATTGCGGTAACTTTTCCAGTAAGGTTAATAATAAAAGGGGGCTGGATATCAGTAACTTTCTTCCTTTTATATCGCTAAAGATGAAATATAGGAAAAATAAGCTTAGGATCTTTTGTATACTGGGCTTTTTCGTTAGGGGCCGCGGGTGGCCGGTACGGTATTTTTAAGGTCTTTATTACCGCGATAAAGTATCGTTACTCGCGAGAGCGTGGCAATTATTGCGGGATTTTAACTTTAGTATTTTGAGGTTTCTTGGACGTAAATGTTAAGTGTTAAGGTAATAAGTGTAATGCACGCTTTAGCCCTAACAGTTCCAAGCGTACGGATGATTTTTAAAAGGAAAGGTGACGCGCATATCCTAAGGCGTACTTAACCCAGGTAGTCCAATACTGTATCGATACGGACCAGTTAAAGTAGGGACGGCGGGTGGAATCTCGGAGGCCGCCTTATTGATCTAGAACTAGGGTTGATTTTACTCGGGCAGTCTTCGGGGGTGATATAGCCGCCTGCGCCTCGCGACTAATCGGATACCCCTCGAGGCATCCATCATCTAGAAATTCGATAGGTAGACAAAGATAGAACGGGTTTGAGGGCCTAGTAAGCCACTATGGCCCTCCACGCCTCAGACCAAGTCTCATACGTGTCGAGATCGCTACTGTCCCGGGGTGTGATAGGTTTATGTCCCTAGAGAAGGATTAAGGAAATGGTCTTGTTAGTCATGCTAAACACTCGTACGTTAACTTAAGCTCGGCTTTGTTCGCTTGAAAGGAGCACAGGCTCTCTATAAGGCAGACTGGTCAAGGGCTTTAAAAAGAGGCAACCTAAGATACGTCGCCACTGACATCGTTAAGAGGTAACATACGATAATGTTTATTTTATTATCTAGATATTCCAGGCCTTAACGTCGATTTTTTACGAAAAAATCCTGATGGCGGCGGCCGTACTAATTAGCCTCTTAAGAGGTCGACGTATTCAAACAAAGGGAAATGTTTACAACTGGTTACATACGTAACTGGCGTTCTATCCTACGTTAATCCATTTCGAAACGTTGCTCGAAACGAATTGAAGCTTTTGTATAAATGGGTTTTTGCCTCCATATTTCTTCCCCTTTCGTTTCCTTTTCCGTGTTGGCCCGTTGGGACTAATTAAACCGAACGGTAGGCGATTTAAGATTTACGCCTTTTCGAAATCTATAACCATAAAGCGTCCATTTTTTACATTATATAAGATATTCCGTAATTCCGCATTATGGTAAAGGACGTATAGTCTGTATAATGTTACGTAGGCTGCGGTAACCGTATGTAAGATATCGGGTTTGTTAATTTGGTTAATGTATTTAAATAACGGCCGTTTAGTTTAATTAAGAAAGAGGAAATGTTTAAATATATTACTGTCGTAATAGTACGAAAGAACCAGGTTTATTATGCCGAGATATATAAAAACGTGCTTTCCTTAAATGGTCCGGAACCGATTATATACCTTGTTTTTATGTTATAAACGTTTAAGGTTTAATCCTTTTATATCTTTGACGACGAAAATATAGCCGTATAATAAACGCCGTACTTTAAAAAACGTACCAAGCGATCCGGCTAAATAAAAAGGTATGTAGTTTGCGTTAGGACCGCGGTTTTTAACAAGTTGGTTACGAATAAAGCTAAGAAATTTTAGCCGTTTGATATGTTTACGCCCGTGATGGGGGTAATTAAGGCAAGTCTTATTTATTGGCCTACCGTAAGCCAATCCTAAAAGATACTGTTAAGTACAAAATGGTTAGTTTTGTATTTTCTGTTTTGTCGTTTAGTTTTCGATTATGGCCTTCCGCCTTGTTTCGTACTGGGAGCTTAAAGCATTAACGTAGCCGTATTTTTACCGGAACGCCTAGGTTAATTCGGAATAAAGAAAAAAGGGATACGCTTATTACCATTACTGGAATCGTTATCGTCGTCGCTTTGATGTCTAATATCGCTATCTGGTTGGTTGCAGCTCAAACAGGTCCGAATGGGCGACTTCCGGAAGCCCTTTTAACGCTAGGGCTTATACAGGGTGGTGCGTTTTTCCTTGCGCATTGTTTCGGGGATATCCCTTAGCACGTTGTCGTACTCGACGGCCTAAATATTGAGGTCCGCGGCTGTATCGTGCCAGGACGCCGGGGGCGGTTCCGTACCGATTATTTAAAGTATAAAGGTAAAGATCTATGTAATAGCCGTACGATATAGCCTTATTTCGTTATTATCCATAACGTCCAGGTTAGGTACGTATATAAAGTAATAAACGATAATGGGATTATCTGGAATAAAAAAGAAAACGAAGGCTTTTCTTATACATACGTATCCGTACTGGATACCTTTGCCGATTATATAAGAAAAAAGCTAAGTAACGATAGCAGTAACGAATGTTTTCGACGCAAAGGCGAAATTATTACCGTTTTTATGGATTACGTCCTATATCGGCTGGATTTTCGACTTTAAACCTGTAATTATCTTATTCCGGCTAAGTTTATGTAACGGCTTGTATTCGATAATTACGGTAAGGATGTTTTAGCTATGTAAGGTCCTATATATGCAAAACTGGTCCGCCCGATTGCTTTTTCTTTTTGCCTTACGTCGCGTTATCTTTCTTAGGGCCGGTATTACGGTATTAACGTCGTCCTTACTAATAAATACGTACTTTATAGGTTCGGATATAACGTTATCTACATCGTCGAGGTTCGTATAGTTTTCGAATGTAATAATGCCTTTTAGGCCAAAACGGGATCGTAAGGGCGGGTTTTTATATACTTTTTTAAATATCTTTCTTACCGTATTCTTAATAATATTATGTTTAAAATCCTTAAAGCTCAGCTTATTATTAATAGGTCGGATTAAAAATATGATATATTTTAACTAATTTAAGGATGGAAAGATAAGTTATAAAAAAAATAAAAGCCCGGTCGAAAACCGATACTAAACCTTTTCTTGCTTTATTACGAAGCCGTCCCATGGGATAATTTTTTAGGGATAAATCCGACCCATCGGGTTGGTAATGTCGCCCTATGTAATTAAAAAGCGGTCGGTTATTACCCAAATAGCAAGACTTAGCAAGTGGCAGGCCTTGAGGTATTGCTGGAGCGTCTGTGGTTGTGATGCTTTGGCGAGTTCTTCGGCCTATTCGCGTCATCGATGCTTAGTTAGAGCGCGACTTTCAGCATCCTCGCGTCGGCGTTGCTCTTCTTCGCGTCGGCATTGCTCTTCTTCGCGTCGTCGCTGCTTAGTTAAAACGCGACTTTTAGCATCCTCACGTCGGTGTTGCTCTTCTTCACGTCGGCGTTGCTTTTTTTCGCGTAGGCGTTGCTCTTCTTAAAGTAAACGCCGTAACCTCGCAATCTCGTCCTCCATGGAGAATTGAAAAAAAGTAAAACGTTTCGTTTATTCCAGAAAGGAAGAAAAAACTAGTAGTTGCAGAGGAATTGGATAAGGAAGCTGATTATTCGGAGCAGGTAAAAATATGTTAACATATCAACATATAAACATAAGGACGTATATAAATAAAAACGGATATACGTACGGACGTTTTAAACAGGATAACGGTAAACATGCCCTACCCTCACTATATATGTTAATAAGGTTGCCGAAAGTTAGGCCATCCCTAGGCGGTTTTTGTTAATTTATTAACCTATTAATTTGAACTAAAAAACTTTATTAGGTTTTTAAATCTTGTACGATAATAGGACGTAAATAGTAATATATATATATTCATTTCAGCGTATATATAATTTATGGATTACTCCTCCTCCATCCTGTCTGTATTTTCCCTCTTTATCGTAATCGTATTTAATTATTATCTTTAAACCCCTTGTAACGTACAGGACATAAACATAAAAAAAGCATACAATTCCTTTTTCTGCAGCATTTCGAACGGCAAATTGGACTTATAATGTTTGGGGATAGCTATTGCATACCTTGGACAAAAAGCGAAAATCATTAAAGCATTCTAAGTTAAGGCAAGAAGCTATCCTAAAAATCGGTTTGCAAATACACGACCTTTATATAATCAAGCTCGTCGGTTTGTTACGCCTCCAGCTTTTTATCACCCCATAACCATCAATAAACTATGCAGTTACGGCCTCGTAACGGTAGTAAGGGTTAATTAATACCGGCGTAATCCGCTTTATAATTTTATTTAAACTTCATCTTATTAAAAGGAAGGCTAAAAATAACGAGGCTCCCGGCCAGCCAGCTACGGCCTCGAAAACTAAGCCTTTTCGCATAATATAGCCCCGCATTTAGCCTTATATATCTGTTTTAATTTAGGTAACATATTTCCTTAAACATTAGGTTTAAGTCGTTATTCGTATTTAATATTAATATTTATTTCGTATAAATAAGCTGATTATTTAAAATTAATTCGAGCAATACGTTTTTTAAAATACGATAATACAGGCGTAATTAGCTTTATAGAAGATATCATTAGTGACAGGATTCCCTAATATGCGATATTTTCATATAGATGGGATATAAAAAAGGTTATCTTTAAAGATTTAATGGATGGAACTGGCCTAAGTAAGCAAGGTTACGACAAAATCTGGTTTTGCAGCGATTAAGCCGGACGTAACGGCTTAGATCACTTTTGGGTAAATACGTATTATATTAATAAGTTTAGTAACGCCGAGTTTACCGAAGTTATTAACTTTATGTTTTAATAGTACCGTAATGCGGCTAAATGTTACGTCTATTTTGACGATATTTCGAAATTTGCTTTGTAAACTGATAATAAGCTTAATTATTAGCCTTAGGAACTGGACCTTCGAAAAAGCAAATGGTTTACTCGGGGATGGACCTTCCAAGAGCTTTTTGTACCGGCCTCGGTTAAGTTTTTTTCCAGAGAGGGCGCCAGATTAAGAACTAAGAGATTTCTAGAATTGCCTATTTCCGATATTACGGGAATCCTACTTAAAGTGCTTCGAAGCCGCTTACTTCTTGATTATAACGTCCCCGAACGTATGGCCTAGGCCGAATCACGGCAGATTATACGCGACAAAAACAAGGCGTATTCGTTTTTGGGCATATTCGGCGTTTAAATGCCACTTATCTACGGTAAAGGAAAAAAAAAAGCATTTAAACGGCTCCAGAAAAAGATCGATAAGGCTTTAAAAGGTAAGTTGGCCTCGTTTATTTCAATAATTATAAAGTCGTTAATATATATAAAGATTTAATATAAGGATTTTTTTGTTACCTTTAGCCTTTCCGGTATTCCGGAAATTGAATATTTCATAGTAAGAAAATAGGAGCTTACGAAAATATGTAAAATACTTAACATCGACAGCAGCCGTCGAATAGTCGTGCTTTACGGCCTCGGAGGAATCGGCAAAACCCAGCTAGTTATTGCGTACGCGAAACGGCATAAAGGCAGCTATTTAGCTGTGTTTTAGCTAAACATCAAAAACGAAAACTTTTTAAAGCATAGCTTTAATATGGTAGCCAAACGAATATTACGAAAATATCCGTTGGCTAGCCGCTTAAGCAGCGTAAATATAGAAAACCTCGACGAGGTAATCAATATTATTAAAATATGATTAAGTTTCCTAAATAATACGCGATGGTTGCTTATTTATAATAACTACGATAACCCGAAACTGCTAAGCAATAAAAATCTTACAGCGTTGGATATTGACGACATTCTCCCAAAAGCGTACCAAGGTTCCGTAATAATTATTACCCGGTCGTCGCAGGTTAAAATTGGTTATCCGATTCGAATCAAAAAAATAGAAAATATATTTAACAATATCGAAATCTTATCAAATGTATCGAATTGATAAGGATTGATATATAGTAAGAATTACCTTATTTTTTATATACCTACCTAACAAAACGATAGACCCCGACGCCGTAAGCCCTGTTAGAAAGCTTAATGGCCTTCCTTTCGTATTAATTACGGCTAGGGCATACCTTAACCAGATATTAACTAGTTTCGGATAATATTTTCGTTTATACGAAAGTTTACGGATAAGACTTTAAATAATAAGTTTTAAGTTAAGCTCGTATGTAAACCGAATATTATATTTTATATGGTAGCTTTCGTTCGAATATATCAAATAACGTAACAAGTACTTAGTTAAATTACTTCGTTTATGGGCATATTTTGATAATCAGGATATCTGGCTCGAACTTATCCAATATAGCGATTCGGAAAACCTAATATGGATACGCGAAATTACCGAAAACAAGTTAAGCTTTAATAATACGGTCCGAATATTAAATGATTATGGGCTGGTTGAGATAAATACGGCTTTAAGGAAGTAGATTAAGTCGAAAAAGTATAACATTTATAGCTGTGTTTATTTTTGGATAATATTTATTTTTAATTAAAAGTAGGATCAAGATTTAACAAAGTTAATTATGAAATATATAGCGTTATATATTCCTGGAAACGGGTTTGTTAAATGGTAACTGATTTAATGATGGCTTTTCTAGCATGCAACTAGATGTTATTATTTTCTTTTAAACTATATAATTACGGATAATGGTTTGGATTGGACGTTTTATAACCTAGGTTTCCTTTATTCTAATTAAGGCAAGTTAAAAGAAGTAAAGAAGATGTACTAGCGGGTTTTGCAAGGTTTCGAAAAGGCGTTTGGACCCAATCATACGTTAACTTTTACGATAGTTGACGGCTTAGGTAACCTTTACTTTAATTAAGACAAGTTAAAGGAAATAGAGGAGATATACCAGCAGATATTATAAGGTAAAAATAAGGCGTTTGGACTCGATTATATATCAACTTTCGATATCGTTAATAACCTAGGTATTTTTTATAAAGATTAAGGTAAGTTAAAGGAAATAGAAGAAATATACCAGCGGGTATTGCAAGGCAGAAAAAAGGTGCTTGGACCCGATTATATGTCGACTTTCGATATAATTAATAACCTAGGTCTTCTTTACTCCGATTAAGGCAAGCTAAAAAAGGTAGAGAAGATGTACTAACGGGCGCTGCAAGGCAAAAAGAAGGCGCTTGGACTCGATTACACGTCGATTTTCGATATAGTTAATAACTTAGGTAATTTTTACAGTAATTAAAGCAAGCTGAAAAAGGTAAAGGAGATGTACCAGCAGGCGTTATAAGGCTACGAAAAGACGCTTGGACCCGACCATACGTCGACTTTTAATATAATTAAGAACCTAGGTATCCTTTATTTTAATTAAGGTAAGCTAAAGGAGGTAAAGAAGATGTATTAGCGGGCATTATAAGGTAAAAATAAAGCGTTTGGACCCGATTATACGTCGACTTTCGATATAGTTAATAATTTAGGCATCTTTTACAAAAATTAAAGCAAGCTAAAAAAAACAAAGGAAATGTATTAACGGGCATTGTAAGGCTTCGAAAAGGCGCTTGGACCCGATTATACCTTAACTCTCGATATAGTTAATAACTTAGGCAACCTTTATTCTAATTAAAGTAATTAAAGAAAGTAAAGGAAATATACCAGCGGGTATTATAAGGCAAAAAGAAGGCGTTTGGACCCGATTATACGTTGACTTTCGATACAGTTTATAATTTAGGTCTTTTTTATTCTAATTAAAGCAAGTTAAAAGAGGCAAAGAAGATGTACCAGCGGGCGTTACAAGGTTATAATGCTATTCTCGGTTCTAATTACCAAAAGACCCTAGACGTTCTTCGTAACTTACAATCACTTAGTAAAACGGAAGGTATGTTTTAATAGTTTAACCGAAAGAAGATACATTTTTAACATTACTAGATTCTCTGCCCGTAGCGGTTCGGAAAGGGCGAATCCAAAAATCACTCAAGAAATTAATAAGCAAATTCAGAAACTAAGCTTGTAACAATTACTAGACATCTTTAGCTAATCTACTGTCTGTTTTATATATTATAATTATAATAAATATTAAGTAGTTCTAGATATTACCGTCTCGTCTATTGCATGTACGCATGCGAGATCCCGTATGGGCTATCCCGAGCCGAGACGATTTAATTCTATATAATATTAAAAGCATGCAAATAGTCTTGTTTCGGATCTGCTATAACCCTTTTTATTAAATTATAACTCAGTGCAGTTTAAGGTATTAACTAACGTCTCTTTCGCCTCTTTGTCTTTTTCGTACCCAGCTTATACCTCTTAACCAGATCTAGACTTATATGCCTTTTCTGAACCCATACATCCTCATTCTTAGAACGACCGGTCCAGCTTATACGATACTCCGTTTTCCCGTTCCTTCTGCGAGTGCCTAACACCTTTACCCCTAAGTAGAATCCATTATATTCCGCCTCGAACTTTTGGACAAGCTCTTTATCCAAGATGTTCTCCCGGTAAGGTTTGCAATAGGTATCTAATAGGTACCCACGGACTACCCACGACCGTGGGTGGGTGCCCGTAGGTAGTCTTGGCATTTTCCCAAAAATACCTACGACTACCTACCTACGGACTAACCACCTACGGGTACCCATTAAGTAAAAATCATAATAACATTATAACATAACGAAAAATAAAATTGTTATTAAAAGCGTATTAATTTGCGTATTAATCTGTATAATAATCGCTTTGCTTTATAAACTTAACGAAATTGATTATGAATTTTCCAATTTGGTTAAACCCTTTAATTTATTATATTTTGTAAACCAAACGAATTTACGCTTAGGAAAAAGTTGTTTACGAAAGACTTAAGGGCAATCGGAAAGACTTTCAGGATGCATATTAATATTACCGCTAACTTTATTTTTCGCCTAAAAGCTAAACGAAAAGCGGCTTTTTCGAATTATCGCGTTACCGCATTATCCCAAAGCCAAGCCGGGCCGGGAAAATAAAGCAATTAAAACTTACGAAGCTTACGGGCATTATAACCGAAAGAAATTACTTCTCTTAATATTCCGGTAAACGTAGGCTGAAAATACGAAAGCGCTTTCGGGAAATAGCTGTACGGACGAAATTTATATTTCGAACTAAAGCAAAAAATAACGATTAATACAAAGATTAATACGTTAATAAATTAAGTAATTAATTTACCGGAGCTTATAAAACCTAAAGCGTAATTTAAGTTTGTCTACCATTTACGGAAATAACTTTTTTTTAAATTTTAATATCGGAAAGTTGAAAATTATTAAAATTAGCCAAAAGTTCCTTTTCGTCATCCGCTATTTAAAGACGGATATCGGCAAAGTTGCAAAGATAATAAAAAATGAAGGTAACCTAAGTTTTATCCATTTCCTTATTACGGATAAAATCAAGAATATCCAGCTTAATTTCGGAAATTAAATTGCCATTACGCAAATAATAGAAACTTTGTCGGGCTTTATAATATAAGGTTTATAAAGGTTTTTGAAGAAGTTTAACCTAATAAATATAAGTATAGTAAAGCTGGTATTATAAAACTAAGTTAATAACGAATATGCGTACTAATCCACGTATTAATTAATTTACCGTTTGGCGTTATTTAGCGAAAACATTATGATTTTGATATTTTAACTAAGGCGCTTTTCGTATAGCATATTCCACGATTACGTTAGTAACTATTCGGGCAAAATGTTTCGCATATAACGATGCCGAATTAAAATATAGGTTAAGCTTAAGCTTACGACCAAGCATTTAAAAATTGTTAATTAAAATATTACAAAACGGATAAGGATAAAAAATATTACCTTTTTAACAGTCGATAATAAAACGTTGAATTTATCTGAAGTAAATATTAATAGGTTGGGAAATTTTTCGGCCATGGCATATGCCGCATTATTGATTACCAGCGTCGATTTATCTTCGAACGTTTGGAAATAAAGGTAGCGACGGGCTGCGTTATCCCATTGTAATAGGGCGATTTGTTTATCTTCCGATAACTTATCTTCGGGAACAAATTCCCATTTTCTGCTAACGGACGCCTATGGAAGATCACTGTTTAGACCAGGAAGTTCACAAAACAACCAGTCCGAATCGCCTATAGCCGCTTTCGCCGTACCAGAACGTAATTTGAGGTCGATGTGGTACTGGGCTGCAAGTTACTCAAGGTGTTTGTTCTGTAAGCGACTGGAAGTGATTAATACAGGAATTAGTACGGTATAAATAGCAGAACTTACAACAAATTATTGGCGGCATCATCAGAAGTTAAAAAAACTGGCTGTCGGTATTGTTAATAATGCTCTTGAGTGTCGCTTCTCGACCCTTTCAAGGGGTGTCTTAAGTTGGTAAACAAGCTGTTAATAGTCCATCGGAGAAGCTTGGAGTGTTTGTGATCTGCCTCATGGTAACTGCTCCATTGGCGTCGAAATCGCTTAAGGGTAAACGCATTTCCGGAGATAAACGTCGAGATGCTTCCTCGGGTATTTGTTATTTACTATTCAACCTTTTTGTAACAAGTCTGGAGTTAACAAATTCCGACTGATTAGTTTCTCCGTACTGCACCTCAAATTGTAAAAATTGGTCTAGACCCATGCTGCAACCATTAATACCGAAATAATTCCCCGAAGGTTCAATACCGGATTCCTTAATCGCATCAGCCGCAGGCCTTTGCTCATCCTCAAATATGTTGCAGAGCCTGGAAGATAACTTTGGATTATCTTTAACTTCATTCTCGGATTCGGATTGGGATTCAGCCAGAGACTTGGAACTATCTTCAAGTTCGTCCTCGGACTCGCGGGCTTCAATAGGAAACTTAGAATTGTCCTCAGATTCGTCGCCAGAGTCGCCTTCGGGTCCCTCGTTACTGGTGGTCAGAGTTAAAAGCAACGCAATCCACACGCAGATATCAAGTTGTTCCGCCGTTTCCACGTTTGCTACTTCCGGTAATAATACCATTTTAACCACAACCAAGCCGCGAAACCGGCCCAGGTCCGCTTTCCGTACCTTATAACGGAACTAAACCGGCGCTTTTTGCCTTTAACCCGGGATAATAAAAAGGAAAATAAAGTAATCCGATCCCGTAACTATACTTTTCGCTACTGTTATTTCTACGAAAAAAACGTTCGAAAAAATAAGGTTTATTACGTATCCTGTTTGGTATATAGGTTAGCCAAGTACCTCCGTAAATGTTATGCCATTAACAGAAAGTTACCGTATTAAATCGGCGTTCTTATTCCGCCTTTTAATTCCGGGTTCGAATTTAAGGTGCTAGATATTCCAGTCTTTCCCAATAAGATAGTTTTTCGGCGGTATTAGGTTGGTAACATAATCTATAATTTCGTTGCTACGGGGCTTTTTTGTAAACGTTTAGGAAGGCGTAGCCGTTAACGTTTAGCCAGAGTACATCTTTTAAATAAATTGGCCGTTTTTGTTACGTTTTGATCTTTTTATTTTTCCTTATATACGTTATTATATAAAGCCGCTTGTCTTTCGTTATTTAGCTATCGATTGGAACGTACGTTTCGTAACCGGCGTAGTTTTATATTTTTATATCAGGTCGGGCTTAGGGCTCCTGGACCTGGACTACGTTGATTCCTTTATTCCAGCATACCTGCAATAACGTAATATGTGGCGATAAAACGTTACGTATATTGCACCAGGTTATGCGAAGATTCCTTAATTTGCTAAAAGGTTGTTGCCTTTTGGTACGCCTTCTTCCCTTGTTTTTTTCCTTGTTTTTTGGTATTAGTTAAAGCTATGAAATGGAGGTTGTTCTAGTTTGTTCTTGTAACCGCGGCTATAGGCTGAGCTTGCCGTTATAAGGCAGATTTATCGCGTGTTAACGTATTAATTAATTTAAAGTCCGCGTTTTGCGGATTGGAAAGGACGTGAGTTGGCTTAGTTCCGGATATCGTTTCGTTCCGAATCCTTTTTTTCCCGATATTTTTTTTAAAGGCCTTTTTTGGAACCGGCCTAATTAGCTCTTTCTAAATTATTATAACTTTTTTTATTTGCTTATTATTAATAGAGCTTTTAGTAAGTGGCGCTTGGTTTAGCATCTTCTGCTCAGTATAATCAGCATTCCGTGGGATCGCTTCCTGTATTGCAGCGTCTTAAGCAGCTACCTTTTGCTGGGTATTTGTTATCCTATATCTTCTAGCTTCCGTTTTACGAATCTTTCGTAATTCCGTCCTGCTGGGCTTAATTAATTAACCGTTTGTCCTTTTAAAGGCCGTTACGTATCCGTTATAGCCCGCTTAAAAAGGGCCTTTGCAGTTTGCGCATATCGAAGATTTGTTATAAGGCTTTCTTAAATGTAAACGTAGATCTTCCCCGTAGTTATTATACCGTAGCTTTCGGTTGCATTTTTTCTTATTGCAATAACCTTAATAACCCCGGGTTATGAAGTTCAATTATAGGTTTTTTTTTATAAACCTAGAAAAACCGTTAAAGTCGAATAGCCGAAATAAGTTAACTGGATTTAGAAACAAAACGAGCCACGTATTTTTACCCGTAAATAAATTAGGTCCGTACCGGAAAGGTTTGCAGCTAACTGGCCTGTATCTGGTTTTAATAAAGATTTTATCAGTAATTACGTTTGTTATATTAACGTAAGTACCGGGTTCCATATAGTTAAGGAAAGAATAAAAGATTTCTGGTATAACGTAGGTATACCAGGTTTCCAGAAGTTCTACCGTTTCTGTATTAAAAACATTACCTAATTTATCCTTTACTTTTAGTTCCAGCAGTTTATTTCGTATTTTTTTAATTATTACGTATAAGACCCACCCGGTATTAATAAAAGTAATATTAAAAATATCTACCAGTTGCAGATTAATATCCCCAAATTCCTTACGTAATGCCGTACCGAAAAAAAAAAGATTAATCCCGATACGTCCTATGTTCCGTACAAAGGCGGATCAGGATTTTATTATTTTCTTTGCCGTTCCGTATAATAAATGCCGGCTTAGGGTATGCTTTACGTTTATTAGCCAAGCGAATGGTTTTAGTAAAGTTAGATGCATGGCCAGACTTGGTTACACCTACCCAGGAAATAGGCTTAGTTGCTGGTTTTTTTATATCCTTCGAGCTCGGTACGTTATCATCTCGCTGGGTATTAGGGGTATGGAACGTTACGGCCGAAAAAGCTACCGAATTAAGGTAATTTGCCAGTTTCGTAATGTAAATTCTAGCTTTTAATCTATGATCTGCTTTATGTTCGCCCGTATAATTATCCACGAAAGTATTAAGCTATAAAGCAAGATCTTAAATTACCTGCTTTTTAATACGGGTCTAATATTTTAATTCGTCCAAATAAAACGAAACCGCAGTTATCGCAATATCAGTTTATAATCGTGTAATCGCGGTAGCCTTTTTAGTAAGGTCAATAATAAGAGAAAGCTGGACATTAATAACTTTCTTCTTTTTATATCGTTAAAGATAAAATATAGGAAAAGTAAATTCAGGATCTTTTATATGCTAGGCTCCTTCGTCAAAGACCGCGGGTGGCCGGTGCGGTATTTCTGAGGTCTCCATCACCGCGATAAAGTGCCGATGCCCACGACCCAGGTCGAGAAAATACGGGAAGATATAAGTCGGAAACCCACTTCACGCATCATCCCCTTCACGCTCCATTACATATTTTAGCTTTAAAAAACAACAAAAAAGGATAAAATTTAATGGTTTTCAAATCTGTATTTCTAACCGATAGAGTTATTTA